>ML794002.1:0-47846 GCA_009831015.1 Picea engelmannii
GTGTAGATCAGCATTTTAAAGTTCAAGATCTAGAGGTAGTGTTATGTGTTTTAAGTTATATTGCATGTGCTAACATTGAGATAAGAAAACACTTGCAAGGGCACCTTAAAAGAGCACCTAACCTGTAAAACATTGAGCAGAAAATGGGATGATTGTTTGCTGTCCTAAAACAGCAAAAGAAGACAGCCATACAGTTGAAACTTAGAGCCATACTAAGGTCAAGGACAGACCTTAGATGGCAGCCTCATAGGACCTCAGAAATTTCTACATATATACCCCAAAAGCGGGCTATACTCAAATCAACATAGATCTCCTTCAATAGGACCCCTCATGGTGGTGGAAAAGGGTGTGGAAAATAAAATGCCCATTAAAAGCTTGCATCTTCATGTGGTGCCTGATCAAAAACAAAATGCCAACCTGGGACAGAATGAAGCTCAGAAACCTAGAAGGTCCGGTATGGTGTACTTTATGCAAGGCCGACGAGGAAACTATTCCTCGTCTTTTCTTACATTGCCCTTTTGTCAAACAAATATGGACAGGATGCTCAAAAGCTCTAAGCCAATCTTGTGTGTGGCAAGGCCAAAATATTGAAGAGGCGTGGAGAAACTGGGTTTCAAGTCCATCAAACAGCAATATAAAAGCCCTCCCTTTGCTTATAAATTGGGGAGCATGACTGACTAGAAATGCCTCTATTTTCAAGGACCACTCATCCATTCCATAACTCATAGCTGAACAAGGCCTAAGCATCCTCTCTCATTTCCCTCAAGGGAAAGACCAAAATCAGGTCCATCCTGTAGTAGATGAAACGGTGGATTTCTCTAGACCGTGGGCTTACTTCGACAGGGCCTCTCAAAACGATAGCCAACTGTGGAGTAGGGGTTGTCCTCCACTTATCCGACACACATTCCTTCAACCTAAAAACGTGCTTGGGGCCTGGGACAACCAACTATGCAGAATTGATGGCACTAAAACTCTTATTGACATTTGTTGGGGAAAAAGGAATAAGCTCTCTTCAGATCTTTGGGGACTCTATGGTCATTATAAATTGGGTCAGAACAACACAAAAATGCCACAATATCAAGCTCCTTCCTATTCTTGAAGACGTATTTTTTTTTTGTTCTGGCTTCTTATGAAAATTACTCTCTGTGACATGTTTACAGGGAACGAAACATGGCAGCCGATGCGCTCTCTAAAGCAGGTTTACAGCTGGATTTTGGGCAGTGGCAAATAGAAGAAGGGAAGGTACACATTTTGAGTTTTATCATAGGCCATATATAGACTTGATGGGCTATTCTAGTCGAGGACGTGATCTTCAAAATTGACCATCCATGGAAGTTTTCTCCTGTTTTTGCTGATGGTTTTTCTACATAGCTGGTCGGACTCCAGAGTCTATGCCGGCCTACACAGTTACGCTTCATGATTCATGCCTATTGTCTACTTTTCAGTTGGGATGCGTACATGCAATTTCTGGTTTTGTTCCTCGTGCTATTGGGTTTCTATGCCATCGTTATGATGGTCACTCTTTTCAGATGAAGAGAAGTTTCTGATTCACTATTTTCGACAGTTCGAGCTCCAGTTCGTTTTGTTGGAACAGTCCATGTGATGATGATCCATCTATATATGTATCTCTTTTGCTTCCTGTCTACTGGAAGGCGACATACTTTATATAATTATTCTACCTTTTGGTTGAACTCTCCATCCACTATGGATGAGAAGACTACCAGACTAAATACATGGCCACATGTATTATTCAGAATGTAAATTTTCTTTCTTCTTGAAATAAAATTTGCGTTTTTTTTCTTGGGGAAAAAAACAAAAAATTATATATATATATATACCGTGTTTCCCCCAACGTACCCATTTTGGGGGGGTCACGTTTCCAGATGTTCCCATTTTGGAAACTTCTAAACGTTTTCACGTTTCATGCAACTTAGATGTAAACCCAGGTACCAAGAATGTTGTATCAAGAAAATATTATCATCTCTTCTGAAAGAAGCTCTTGTTCTTGATGGTTTTTGCAATTCTGTAACATAAATCTAGTCTTTTCCTGCAAAAATTAAAAAGAAAAATCCAAGTACTAGAAGTTCAAATTATACAAAAATAGCATTGGCCAACAACACTATTGGAGTTTATATATGTAGTGGAGTGCATACACAATAAAGTGTGGATTGAGTATCTCTGCATAAATAGAAAGCATCATATAAGGCTACAGTGAAACAAGAATAGACCTCATGAGAATCAGAAGCTACAAGGTTATCTTAGGGTAAAATTGTGTGGAATCTAGTTGTGCAGATTTCTTTCCTATAATCATGAGGTGGACATGTTTTCAAAGAAAAATACTGTGAACATATGGTAATAAGAACTTTTACTCTAATTGATTTTGTGGTAGAACTAATAGGGTGGCTAAAAAATTTCTTATTTTGTCAGAAAAGGAAGGCATAGAAAGATAATGATTATAAATATTTGACAAAGAATAGCTTACTCTGATCCTAATGGTCCTAGTATGCTCATCCAATCTTGGTAGCATTTCCCATCACTGAAAGAAAATGGTCAGTTATCTTTTTCCTTGCCAAGATAGGATTATAGTCTTACGGAAAGCTGCAATGTTAACACCCCTAAGGCATAAGTCATGAGAATTATCAAAACTTCATTCCCTTTATCCACCTCTGGGCCATCTTATTTATCATATTAATAAATTCCCACCAAGGCAATAGGCCCTAAACTTCCACAATACTTCATATAACCTATCCAAGCCTTCAATAAATTTCAGTAGCAAGAGAATAGGCAATTCTTCACATGGCACAAAGACCTTGTAAGTGATCATACCACGGCTGCACAAGTTCATGCAACTTCACTAAGTACATGTGTAATCAGGCATGAAATTGTCTAATTTTTTCTTTGGGCATTTGCCACAGAGATCATATTGTCCAGTTAAGTTCACAAATCTAGGTTAAATAAACCAGATAATTCATTTCTAGGCCTTGACATGTTGAGAGTTACTCAAGATTGCTACTTGAAATATATGAGCAGGGACAGAATAATAGAGAATCAGCTTGCCCCTCCAATAAGAACTCAAACAACACCAAATCAAGGGAAAATACAGAACAAACATAAAATATAAACAACTCACCAATTCTAAAGCCATCACAGTCAATAACTGAATCATCTGGTCTTGTATTTGCTTTTTGTTCAAAATCCATAATGTACGACATGCCAGAGCAACCTCCCTGCCTAACTCCAATTCTAAGACACAAATCCTCATTCTTCTCAGCTCTCATCTTATTTAAATGTTTCAATGCTTTCTCAGATAATAATATTGCCGGCTTGATACCTTCTGAAGAACTTGCTACTGCAACTGAAAAAATGGTAGCAATTTTAGCAAAAGCAATAAAAACTGCATTCAACTCAATTACTTGATTAAGAAATTCCAAGCAACCAACTTTTCCAAGGCAGAGAAATATATTATTTCCCTTCCACATTTTCTTATGATTAAAAAATGTAAATTTTCAGACGCCACCCAGTTTCAAGTCTCACTGATTTTTATCAGTGTAATATGCCCAAACCCAGATTTATGACAGCCATAAATACTCGGCAAATAAACATATTTTTCAGAACTAAAACATGAAGATTTTGAACAATATTTAACACAGAAATAAAATATATCAGCAGCACAATATTCAGAAAATTTTTGAACAGAGATTTTTGGTCTAACAGCAACCCTAGAAAAACCCACAAGGGGAAAACCAGTGAGAGAGGGAGTTTTTATTATTTCAAAGCTCTAAGAAATTGTCTTCTACAGCAGTCATTAATATCATAAATTTAATAGACTTATCTCGAAAACCGTGCCAAGCTTCCTCTTCAAAATCTGAGCCAACCTCCTCGAAATTCGTAACAGAATTTCCTGTACATATGCACAGGTCAGCTCCTTGATTTCTGTGCCCCCCTTTAGCTGTACGGTCACCTCAAAAATTGTGCCAAACTGCAGCAGCACAAAATCTGTGCAATAAATGCCTGTACGGCTGCCTTGGGAACTGTGCCAACACTCAAAAAACTACACAGCAATATTCCTCAATTTCTGTGCAGCAAAAAACAGCAATAAGGACTGCTAAAATCCATACAATACAGCCTGTTACACCTGCTGTACTTTTCCTCGATTTATGTGCAAATTTTAACTGTATGGCCACCTCAAAAATCCGTACAGTACGGCCTCCTTTAAGTGTTGTACCCTGCCTCGATTTCTATGCCAGTATTCAAGCTGTACGGCCTGCTCAATCTGTACAGTACTGCCTGCTATCACTGCTGTACTCTTTCCTCGAAATGCATGCCAAATCCTGCCTTGGAATGCATGCCTTTTAGCAGCAAAAAGCTCCTCTCTTAGTCTGCTCGACTTCTTTCTTTTTCCAGCTCTCTCTTGCTCTTACTCTCTCAAAAGAATGAACAACAACCCTAGAAAGGTTGCGCCCTCCTACCCTAGTCGACCTCATGGAGGAAGTTGAAGAGACATCTCATCCAACGGTTGAGATTAGATGAGATCAAGGGTGGAAATTAAATCACTTAAGTTACCCACTTTCCCTGAGTCCAAAAAGTCACCTTTTAATTTATCTCTCACAAATTAAATGACTAGGGTCCACATTAGGCACTTTCTCACCCCTTAGGCCTCTAGGTGATGAGAAACATTTGCCTAGGTACTTTTTAATTATTTTTAACACTCCCTCTTACCGAGGAAAGCGTTACCACTCCAAGCTTGTACCTGAAGAATACAAACTTGTCTTTCCCAAGGCTTTGGTGAGTATGTTCGCAACCTGCTCATCTGTAGATATGTATTGTAGCTCAACTACTCCTCTCTGAACATAATCTCGGATGAAGTGATACCGAATCTCAATGTGCTTCGACCTGTCATGAAAACTGGATTCTCAGAGAGTTTAATACAACTCTGATTGTCACAGTAAATCATAGTGGGCCTCAACTGCACACCAAATAATCCCACCAGCAACTTGCAAAGCCAAAGAGCCTCACAACTGGCCTGACTAGCAGCCATATACTCAGCCTCTGCAGAACTCAATGCCACTAACTTTTGCTTCCGAATGAACCAAGACACCACCGCTGAGCCCGATCCGAAACAACAACCAGAAGTACTCTTCCTGTCACTAACACATCCTGCCCAATCTGAATCGGTATAAGTAACCGAACTCCATCCCCTCTCAGATAGTGCAAACCATAATCCACTGTACCACAAAGATACCTGAGCACATGTTTTGCTACCACCCAATGCACTCTCCTAAGCTCCACCATAAACTGACTAAGAGTGTTGACAGCAAAACAAATTTCTGGTCTGGTATTGACCAAATACATCAATGAACCGATCAATTGACCATATAAAGTGGAATCAACCAACTATGACTCAGAAGCATGAAGCTTCTTCCAGTTAGTAATCATGGGTGTGGTCATAGGCCTACAATCCTCCATCTAGAATCTCCTCAAAATGTCACAAGCATACTTCCCCTGTCCCAGGAAGATGTATCCAGGCTCCTGCCAAACCTCCAATCCCAAAAAATAATGCATCAGTCCAATATCAGTCATCTCGAACTCTGAAGCAAGGCTCTCCTTGCAGCTAGTAATGAGTCCCTCACTCCTTGTAATGAAAAGATCATCAACATATAGTAAGAGTATGAGAGGATCCTCTCCAACCACAATGAAGTACAGGTTGGGATCCGCCTCACTCTTCTCAAAACCCAACTGCTGCAAGTAGGCATCAATCCTAGAATACCAAGCTCTGGGAGCTTGTTTTAGCCCATACAATGCCTTCTTCAGTCTGCACACATGAGACTCTCTCCCATGCACTTCAAAGCCCAATGGTTGCTCAATGTACACCTCCTCCTGTATGAAACCATTTAGAAATGCAGTCTTCACATCCATCCGATGGATCTTCCAACCCACCTCTGCTGCAATAGAGATCACTGACCTGATCGAGGTATATCTAGCAACCGGAGCGAAGGTCTCATCATAGTCAACTCCCTTAACTTGTGAGAACCCCCGAGCCACAAAACGAGCTTTGTACTTCTCAATGCTGCCATCTGCAGCATACTTGAGTTTGTAGAGCCACCTGGAAGTCACCACTGACTTCCCCTCAGGTCTAGGAACAATCTCCCAAACATCATTCTTCATGATGGAATTGTACTCTTCCATCATGGCATCTCTCCAGACTTGTCTGCGAGCAGCCTCCTCAAAAGTGGAAGGCTCAGACTCCCTGATGCTGCTCACCATCGCAATATAGCTGCAAAATCTCTCTGGAGGTTTGCTCTCCCTCACAACCTACCTGGGATTCCCCACTGAACTTTGTGCCTCCCTCAAAGTGTCCTGAAGCCACTTGGGCTTCCTCCTCTCTAAAGTAGTGTCTCGTGGAGGGGACTCTCCCTGCTCAACCCCATCACCTGAAGACTATGAACCTGAAGTAGAATCTGGAGAACTTGATCCTGAAACCTCTGGACCAGTAACCTATGATCCTGACATATGTGGCCCTATAACCTGTGGTCCAGTCGTCACCGAAACTGGTGGACGTGAACTCTATGTCACTAAAGTCTGTTGTGGACTCACCTGAATCTGAGGTGATGAATGCTCACCCCTCTCAGTCCCTCGTGACTTCCTAAAGGCTCCATCTTCCTCAAATCTCACATCCCTTCTCAAAACTGTCTTCCTCAAGGAAGGGATGTATATACGGAAAGCCTTTGAAGTCTCACTATACCCAACAAAGATCCCCTTCTCTGTCGTGGGTTCTAGCTTTGTCCTCTTCTCAGAAGGGACGTGTGAATATGTAAGGCACCCAAAAATCCTAAAGTGCCCCACCTCAGGCTTCTTCCCAGAGAAAGCCTCCTCGGGAGTCATACTCCCCACTGCTCTGTGTGGACTCTTGTTCTGCAGATAAACTACAGTGTAGCATGCCTCAGCCCAAAGAAAAAGTGGCAGCCCCTAATCATGTAACATGGCTCTCGCAGCCCCAACTATGGCCATGTTCTTCCTCTCAGCAACCCCATTCTGTTGGGGGTTGTAAGGAACAGTCAACTCTATCCCGATGCCCTCTCCTGCACAAAATTCCATAAACTCCTTGGAGGTATACTCACCCCCATTGTTTGTCCTTGGAACTCTAATTTTCTTCCCAGTCTGGTTCTCCACGAGAACTTTGAACTCTTGGAACCGATTGAAGACCTGTCCTTTGGTCTTCATAAAGAAAATCCAAGACTTACATGAGAAGTCATCAATGAATATGACATAGTACAAACAATCAGTCAAAGATGCAGAAGACATCGAACCACATACATCAGAATGAATCAGATCAAGTATACTTGTTGCTCTGTTGTCACTGCTTGGAAAAGCAGTCTGGGTGTACTTTCCCAAAGCACATCCCTTGCACAACTCCTGGTACTTTGTACTAAACTCTAGAACTCCAGTCACAATCTCTCTCAACATCCTCAAAGCCCCATGATGCAAATGGGCCATCCTCCTGTGCCATTGCTCACAAAGATCACTATTGTTGGTACAATGAAATAATGCACTAGCTGGCTGGAACATGAGCTTGTACAGCTTCTCATGTCGAGTCCCAATCACTTTGGCCGAAGTGAACTGGACCCCTTGGGAAATAAGAGCACCTGTCCATCACGGAACAACACCTCCTAACCCCTCTCCTTAATAGCAAAAACTGAAATCAAGTTCTTCTTCAAGCCAGGAACATATAGGACCTCTCTCAACAACATGGAAGGTAGAGACTCCCTCTGAAATGATATTGTCCCACTACCAACTACCTTGACCACCCGGTCATCTCCAAGCACTACCTCAAGATCACCAATCTGTGTAAGATCTGTCAAATGCTCACGAACACCTGTCATATGGCGGGAGGCACCACTGTCAATATACCACACACTGGAATGAGTGGCTCTAGTGGAAAAACATACCACTAAGGAAAACTCCTTATCGAACTTGGCGGAGAACTCCTCCACCTCTGTTGAAGTTGTTGTCTCCTTCTTCTTCTTATTAGGACATTGTCCTGCATAGTGCCCAAACTTGTGACATGAAAAGCACTTGACTTTGTTCATATCCTTCTTTCCTTCACCCTTCTGTTTGTTTCCTCCCTTGGGACCCTTTTTGAACTTCTTCTTGTTGTTAGCAGCAAGAGCCACATTCTCCTCATCATGAACATGGGATGAACTGCCATGAACATAACCTCTTCGGGTTTCCTCCTGAACAAAGTCATCCCAAAGACGTTCCTAATTGGGAAGGTTCTCTCTAGCAACAATGCCCTCAACAAAAACAGCCCATTGTTTGGTTACCCCATTCAATGTTGTCCTCACAAGTTCACTGTCAACAATGGCTTCCCCAACAGCTCCAAACTCATCTCTCACCTATGTCAATCTGGTAAGGTATGTGACCACATTTTCAGCCTTGGTCATTTTAATGTTTTTCAGTTTTTCTCTCAAAACCATCTTTCGGTTCTCATTTGTACTTAGGTACAATTTCGTCAAGGACTCCCACATCTCATAGGCATTTGTTTTCCTAGTTACATGCGGAATCAAATGGTCCTTAATGGCATCGAAAATGATCCTCTTAGCCTTGATGCTCTTTTTGGTATAGGCTGCCAAAAGTGTAGCATTTGTAGGCACGGTCACTGGGTGTGTTGTGGTGTTCTCAACAATGTCTCATAACTCACTCCCCTGCAAAAGCAAAATCATCCTCTTCTTCCAGGCACCAAAATTTGCAACCCAAATCTGTCCTCAACTCTCAAACTAGTAGCCATTGACCCTTCTCAGCTGAAAATCACAAATTCAAAATTATGTCTCACTTCTCTGTATGCTGATATATTTCTGCACTTCTTCAACTCAGCTCTGATACCATGTAAATTTTCAGACCCCACCCAATTTCAAGTCTCACTGATTTTTATCAGTGTTTAATGCCCAAACCCAGATTTATGACAGCCATAAATACTCAGCAAATAAACATACTTTTTCAGAACTGAAACATGAGGATTCTGAACAATATTTAATGCAGAAATAAAATATATCAGCAACACAATATTCAGAAAATTTTTGCACAAAGATTTTTGGTCTAACAACGACCCTGGAAAAACCCATAAGTGGAAAACCAGTGAGAGAGGGAGTTTTTATTATTTCAGAGCTCTGAGAAATTGCCTTCTACAGCAGTCATTAATATCAGAAATTTAATACAGACTTATCTCGAAAACCATGCCAAGCTTCCTTTTCAAAATCTGAGCCAAACTCCTCGAAATTCGTAATAGAATTTCCTGTACATATGCACAGGTCAGCTCCTTGATTTCTGTGCCACCCTTTAGCTGTGGGGCACCTCAAAAATTGTGCCAAACTGCAGCAGCACAAAATCTGTGCCTGTACGGCTGCCTTGGGAACTGTGCCAACACTCAGAAAACTACACAGCAATATTCCTCGATTTCCGTGCAACAAAAAACAGCAGTGCGGACTGCTAAAATCCGTATAGTACAGCCTGTTACACCTGCTGTATTTTTTCTTGATTTCTGTGCAAATTTTAACTGTACGGCCTCCTCAAAAATCTATACAGTATGGCCTCCTTTAAGTGTTGTACCCTGCCTCGATTTCTATGCCAGTATTCAAGCTGTACGGCCTGCTCAATCTGGATTCTGTACAGTATGGCCTGCTATCACTTCTATACTCTTTCCTCGAAATGCATGCCAAAGCCTGCCTTGGAATGCATGCCCTTTAGCAGCAAAAAGTTCCTCTCTTAGTCTGCTCGACTTCTTTCTTTTTCCAGCTCTCTCTTGCTCTTACTCTCTCAAAAGAATGAACAACCCTAGAAAGGGTGTGCCCTCCTACCCTAGTTGACCTCATGAAGGAAGTTGAAGAGACATCTCATCCAACGGTTGAGATTAGATGAGATCAAGGGTGGAAATTAAATCACTTAAGTTACCCACTTTCCCTAAGTCCAAAAAGTCACCTTTTAATTTATCTCTCACAAATTAAATGACTAAGGTCCACATTAGGCACTTTCTCACCCCTTAGGCGCCTAGGTAATGAGAAACACTTGCCTAGGTACTTTTTAATTATTTTTAACAAAAAATTCATCAGATAATGCCATTTGCTGCATCGGACAGAAAATGCAAACCACGATTCAAAAGAAAATTGTGGAAATCAAATGAATACAATTTTGATTTTAAGTTTCCACAATATTATCAAAACAAACACAGGAAGATGAAAAGTTGAGCTAATAAACAGTAAAGCCATAAATAAAAAGCAGAGAGGCTATAAACAAAACAAATCATTGAGACTCAATAATGCGGAGAAAATTTTCATCTCGAAGATTTGTATGCAATCCTTTACATACAGAAACACATATAGCTCCATAACAAACAGCACATGAACACAAAATAAATAAACACATATAGCTCCATAACAAACAGCACATGAACACAAAATAAATAAACACACCCAAAAAGGTGCACACACAAGCTCCCTTCTTTCAAGGTAGAAGGTACTTAAGGCGCATTCCTCAATACAATTTAAAATAATTAAAAATGGGATTAATGTAGTTTCTTGGAATGTGAGATGAATAGAACCACAACAAATGAGAAGAAAAAAAGAAAACCTAGATGAAATCTCAAAACCGGAACATGATCTCATTACTAGTTCAAGAAAGCAAACTCTTAAAAGCAGAAAAAGCATAGGTAAGAAAGAAGGCACAGACCAAAGGCAATGCATAGCAGTCCAAAAAATTGAAGAAATGAAATGAAAATATATCAATATCCACAAATAACCAAAATAGCTCAATGGGACTAGAGAGTACAAGCTTTGACAACAGCAATAAGAAGTGCTTATAGCATCAGCTAGGAGAACCAGGGAAACTAGTTGATGATGTCAGAACGCAGTAGAATTGTTGGTACAGGAAAACTGTAGAATTGTTATAGTAAATCTCGAGGTACCATTAGTTGGTGATCACTGATAATCATTGCATTGCAGAGAAGACCCTGATGAATGGTTCTCAAAACTATCTGCGTAAGCAAGCCCCACAGAAGCAGTTTGATGGAAAAATATTCACACTGTATTGAAAAAAACACCTATCAAACAAATAAGGATGGCATGTCAAATGGGGCAAAAAACAGTAGAGACATGGACATAAAAAAAGTTTAAATGCTAGGGCAACAGGCAAGCAACTAGGCAGAATGGTGGAAAGCACAACCAAGAAAAATTATAAAATTGGAAAACCCTATAAATTAGCACCCATCCAAACATCACCACAAATTTTACTTTAACTCTATATCTCAAAATTCATCAAATCATATCCAGTTGTATTGGGACTCGATCCTTTCTGTTAGCCATTCTGCAGATAAGGGCTGAGAACTTACGACAGAACCATCGCCTACAGGCAGTGGTCTTATTCTGTGGCCAGATGACCTACTTTCATGAAGACACAGAAAGGTACCCACTTTCAGCCAATATTTGCCTTACATCCCAGGCTGAGCAACCAGATATACATCACTAGTTTTTTCTCTTCAGATTTGAAAGATGGGAGAGCTTCAACTGACCACCTCAGGGCTGGCTCCCAGAGTCACCCAGGCAAGCTCTCTCAGCATCGTCCACTTCTTGGAGTACCTTATCAGGGATCGCATTGATACCCTCACAGCAATTGATATGGAAGGAGATGTTTCTGCTCACTCTTCTGCATTTACCAGTATAGTAGTTCTTTCTCTTTTTTAGGCTTCAACCTATAGCGGAACCCTTTCTTACTCTCTTTTCTGTTGTTCTTACTTGTATCTGTTTATCTTACAGCTTTCATTGGCACTCCCACGTTATGTTTGTGACTAGTTGTATTATCTAGTCCCATTGACCTATCCTTTTGGTCACCTTATAAAATTATCTTATCTTATTTGATCAGAAACAACCTCCAAAGACTTAAAGAAGTCTAGTTCTAAGATGGATTTGGGCCCATAGCACGTGCAAAAAATTGAGACAATTACAGTGATTTTTTAAACATCTCAATTTATATATGTCTGCATGTATTACTTCTATACTAAATATAAAAAGCATAACCAAATCTTGATTGTGGAGAACAGATTAACCAACATTGTTCGGCCCACTAGTCCTGACTACCAGATTCTTAACACCACAACTAACAACTTAAAATACAGATATAGGTTGTGCACAAAGAATATCAAGACCTACATAAACTCTGCAATTATACATGTACAGAATAATTAAACAAATATGAAAATTGTTTTTTATAACAGATGCAATGATATATATATATATATATATATATATATATATATATATATATAATGTTACATATTTAATGTTAGCATCTTTTTTTCCAGAAAATATAGTCCCTCACTCACCTGTGTATTAGGCATTCCAAGTGAGGACACTGGTACCTTGCCAGCCCTCTGTGAATTCCCCCCCGCTCCCCTGGTTTTCAAAATAGAGGACAATAATAACCTCTAGCTGAGATACTGGCTGATAACCCCGAGGGACTCTAATAAGATTTCATCCCAAGACCTCCGATAACTTTCACACAAGAGCATCTACCAATCAAGCTAACCCTTGAAGATGTTAGCATCTTATGTTAGTTGTAGAATAGCATTAAATATCAAATGTCCTATCAACATCAAATGTTGACCATTAGACAACCTAAATGTTTTCTTATTAATATTAGTTACTGATTTTACTGTTATCTAAGAGGCTAGCACATAAATACAGACTCACATCATGTCTCTTGGAATTTTGCTCGTAAAAATAGCTATTTGCACATTTGCATAGAACTGATCAAGCCAAGCGATCTGAAATAGATCACCATATAATTTGTCAAACCTTGTGGTACTTTCTCAGGTGAAGAATCAGAGCTGTGGACTTGTGGTACTTTCAAATCCACTGTGAGGGACCAAAATAAAAAACTGTTGTTTGGAGTCGAAAAGTTGCACACTTTGGGGTTGAAAAATGGCTGTATTTGTGTAGCAGAAGACTCCAGTGGATAGTACACGTCAATAGCTTCAAAATGAGCTAACAAAGACTGAAAATGCAGTCCGTATGAGAAAGTTATGGCCTTCGAAAGTTGACCTACCACTTTGACCACGACAGAACCAAGTGGATGCCATGTCAGCTTCCATAACAGAGCTAGTCATGTGTGTACTTTCAATAATATTCTCCAAAACCCCAACCCTAACCCTAACAACTATTAGGACATGTTAAAAACTGAGCCACAAGGGAAGAAAAGGGTTTTGTTCCAATTGTAATGGTTTATTGTTCTATAGCTGAGCAAAGCAAAGGAGTGGGATATCAGAGCAAAACAGAGGAAGGAGGTGATCCTTTAGTAGACTATCAAAGGCAGAGTATCCATCTATGCCATAGTGAGTGATCATCTTTCTTTGTAATTTGCACTGTAAATTTGTGAATAAAAGAGGAAGGCACAATCCTTATTCCTTGCTGGAGTTTTCCCAAATCAAATTTCTCCAAGGTACATCTTGTATTTAATGTGTTGATGGTGTGCTCTTTTATTACAGTAGCTTTTCTCTTAATTTTCTCAGTTATTTTTCATAAAGCAAGCAGTATGCATCTAATATTATAATTTTATCATAAGTAATCACCGCATGGTAAGGTATAACCTCATTGTATCTGCAATAGCATCTTAAGATCTGTTGTGACAAACTGTCCAGCGGTATATTGGTATCCACAGCAGTGTCCAGATCATATAGGTATCAAAGCGGTTTTCTTTGAGGATTCTGTCGAATATTGCAAGATCCAAAGATCGGCACAAGTTAGACAAAGAGGCAATCTCAAATCCTAGCCATGGCAGACAAGTACAGTGACAGTCCAACGAAAGACTCAGAAGAGAGATTGAAACGGTGGAGGCACAAGTCTCCAACATCTCCAGGACTATAGCAATATCAATGCCAATGCTAGAGAACAAGACCCCTCAAGGAGCTCATCGGCTATAATAAGGACGATGGCTCTAATGGGAAACCTGAAGATAAAGAAGAGCTAGAGAGAGAGAGAGAGAGAGAGAGAGAGAGAGAGGGACCAAGTTCCAGTAACACATCTTACCAGCCTCTATTTAAAGTGGATGCCTAGATATCAAGCCCCATCAAGGTGAGATCAATGCTATGAAGTTGAATCATTGGTTGCAGCAATTAGAACTTAGAAGTTTACTTCAATGTGCATAACATAGGAGAAGAGCGGAAGATATCATTTGTCTGATTGAAGCTAGGGGATCATACCCAAACTAGGTGGGAAAGATATACAAAGACACTTAGACAGAGACTAGAGGGTGGATCCAGCAGTAACTAAGTGGGAGGTGTGGGAGGTGTTATTGAATCTAGATGGCTAGATTTGGGGGCTAGCTAACAGTTATGCTTCAAACGACATAATAGAAAGAGTGGCCTTTTTTATTTGGATGGATGATAGCCTACTTAAGGCTCATGTTTGTGGGGACTTCGAGATGGCTGAAACTCTCACTGATGAGGAAGATATCCTCCCAGTAAGAATGAATGGCAGGGAGAAAATGACCTGGGATGGCCTCGAGGCCAAATTAGGCCTTTATGACCCCAACAAATTCAAAAATAGCAATTCTTCTACGCTCTAGTTCACTTAATCTAATTTTCGCAAGGGTATAGTGAGGGTTCTAAAGCAGCTGGATAGAGAGATACACTCACAAAATAATGCTTTTTACTTTGATTGCCAAGAGGGTCAGCAGGTACAAGTACTTGAGAGATGACTATGACCATCAACCTATTGTTTTCTCTATCTTCTACGGAGCTAATAAGAAGCATATTAAAAAAAAAGATTCTTATTGAATGTCTCCCATCTTCAATACCCAAGTTGTGTCAATTCAATCAAAAAAATATGGCACCTTCTCCTGAGACCTAAAGGGTCTAAGGGATGGAATCCCTGTTGGGGTGACACTATCAACCGAGACACTACATTTTTACAGGCTACGGATGATGGCAAGCAACTACCAAGCGAAAGTGCCATAAAACTATTAAAGAAGAACTAGAGCAAATCAATCAAAAGTTGCAATTCAATCATTGTGCTGAGAAATGTCAGGCCCGAGCAACCAAACTCAAACCCTTTCTTAAGTGGATGAAGTTAGGCATGCCAAAGGAGCTCACTGATGCAACCAACTGCATTAAATTAAATTCATGGGAAAACCAACAAAGGCCTTTTCCAAATGAATGGCCTCTAAGCAGGTTTCTAAAAAGATCATAACCATCAAATCAGTCGACAGTTGCATCACTAAATTTAAAGATAGTGAAAAAGAATTGTCGCCCACTATAGGACAATGCTCAATCTCAAGTATCGACCCAAGAGCATAAGATGGACATGCAAATGTGCCCAAATGTTATACCCCACTCGATATAGCCAAAGCACAAACGACTTTGTGATCAAGAGATGGAATTAGATGAGTTGGTAATTGCCTTGATGGAGATGGCAGAGGGCAAGTCACCAAAACTTGATGGATTCCCATGTAAATTTTGTAAGGCCGAGTGGGAATTTCACATCCCTAGCCTTCTTCAAGGTTATAAGGAAGCCTTCGAAAAGCATTCTTTGGGAGAGCATATCAATAAAGGATTGATTAAATTCATTCCCAAGCCAGGAACTCATCACAAGTTGGAGGCATATAACCCTACTCAATGTGTCTTAGAAGATCTTGGCCAAAGCTCTAGCCATGAAGGTCAAACACATCCTACATGTGATCATAAAGCCGGAGAAAACAAGTTACATTTGGGATCAATTTATCTTAGATGATGTCAATCTTTTCTACGAGGCAAGGAAGTGAGTTAGGTGCCTAAGCCTTGATGCTTTCTTTTTCAAGATTGATTCTGAAAAGGCCTACAATAAGAGCTTTGTGTTCCTTCATCTTGGCCATGATCAAGACCTTGGGTTTCAGCCAACTCTTCAAAAATGTGATAGAAACCCTTTTCTCAAAGGCATTGACCTTGTTTATCCAATCAAACCAAGTCCAAATGAAGTGGACTCTTTCAATCGATTAGGCAAGGTTTCCTTCTCGCCCCAACTTTGCATGTAATAGTTGTTAAACTTTAGGCTACCTCCTCTAGAACATAATGACCCATGCTTTGATCAAGGGCATTCCACTCCCAAAACCCGACTCAAGACAAATGGTTAAGGGCCATTTTATTGATGATTCTTTTTTGACCATTTTGAAAAACAAATGCTCGATGGACAACATGATGGATCGCCTACAAATTTTTGTGAAGCCTCGAGTTCCAAAAACCAAAAGGACAAAAATCGATGCTTCCTACAAATCCATAATCATATCCATGAATGGATTTCAACTCTAGGGTGATCTTAGATACAACATGGCCAAGCTTTCAAATTTATAGGGATCCCCTTTACCTTTCAAGCCTCTCCCAAGGAGCTACGGGATAAAGCGATCCAAAGAATTGAGAAGAAGATAGGTAATTGGATCAAAAAGCAATATCTTTGGCTGCCAAATTTCGAATATACAACAAAGTATTGGTTGCGACTCATGTTTATCATTCCTCTTGTTAGGTCCCCTCTCTAAGTGCTAGCTAGAGCAAAGTTAAAACCCTCATTAATTTCTATTGGGCCAACTCTAATGGAGATAAAGGATTTCACAAAATAAATTGGAATCAGCGTTGTCTTTCTAGGGACTGGGAGGATTAGAGATAATCCACACGCATACCCAAGCTTTGGCCCTATGTGCAAAAAGGATCATTAGTGTAGTTGATGGCAATGAGTCCTGGAAGGTCCGTCTCGAGAACTATGTAGCAGTGGGAGATCCCCTAGGGAAAATATCCTAGAGAAATCTTAATTTGCAAACTCTTCTCACCGCCCCTGCTTGTGTGGAAATCAAAGGCACCTTTGTGTCCAAGTGTGTTTGGAATACATGGGAAGTTGTTAAACCCAAACTCCATTTGAAAGGAGGTCCCCTCATATTAGGCATGTCTTTGAATTATCATATGATATGGTGGTCTCCAATGCTAGATTATAACGGTAAACCTTTAAAAGAAACGACACAGTTTGCTGGCAAGAACCTATACAAGCGAGGAATTCAAAAAATTGATGTTGTGTTTGACTCAAAGGCCAGGGATTAGAGGTCATGGCTAGCTTTGAAAGAGGAATTCGGGCTCAATATATATGATAGATTGATTTTAGGGAGAGTCAAGAGAGCCTTGTTCCAAATAATCTCCTCATCAAAACTAGGCTTTGGGCATTTGTTTCCTAAGGGAGTGATTGGCGCTAGAACCATTATAAAGCATTTAAGAAATATAAGCCTATTAATGGTTATAGATGGCTCTAGCCTAAGCCCATCCATGATGTGAGGCTCAATAAGCTATGGAGGCTCAATTCCAAGCACAAAACTTGGTTGTTTCAACTGTAATCCATCTACAAGCCTTTCATTGAACTCAAAAAGGGCTCTTTGCATGGTCTCTCACCCTAGGAGGTTTGGCCCTAGAACATAACAATGTTTTGAAAGCTAGAACCAAAAGTGACCAAGGGTCAAACTAGACTGGAATCAAAAACGCCCGAGGTTCAACCAAACCAGAACAGTGAATAGCGAATGAACAGGTGTCTAAACCAGTTTACTAAAAAATATAGAGAATACGAATATACACACACATCAATGTAAATCTAGACCATTAGGCACCAAATATGAAAATAGAGGGGGGTATCATTATATAGCATAACTTGGGGTTTGGGACGAGTGGGACACTATTTTTTCTGGATTTTTTTGGCAAAGGTGTCTGCCAAAAGTGTATGAATCAGTCAAACCAAATTGTGAACAAGCCAATTTGATTCACACAATGATCTGGGTCCCCAAGTGAACCGGTCAAACCAACCAATTCCAGTCCCAATCCGACTAGTTTTTAAAACATTGGGCCATAGACAATAATACTTGGGAGTAACACGGGCCAAGTGCCTGATCTGTGCAAGAAAAAATACAATGAAACATCCCTTTTTGTTCTATGGTTTTGCTCAATCAACCTAGAATTTGATTTATAGGATCTATAATTAATTACTTCCCTCCCATCTTTCCTAGAACATTCCCCTACTTGGGGACAAACTTCTGTGGGTCATTGAGTTTCAAGCCGCATCACAGTTAATGAGAATAGAAGTTCATTTGGAAATGAAGAAACAAATGTTTGTTCCAAAAAAAATCAACTTGATAGAAGATTTACCCAGTATGATGGTGCACAAATTTGCACAAATTTGAATATGTAGATTACAATTCAATCCAAAAAAGTTGAGATGGAAATGGCACATTTGAGACAACTGCTAGAATACTAGGTGGTGCACCTTGCACAATAAGTAAGGAGACATTTGCAATCTCCTCTTCCTAGTATGCCCGGTGCCGCAAGTCAACTAATTTTCCAGAGCCCCATATTAGTCATGTAGTCCTAGAGCATCAAGAGAGGCACCATAACAGACATCCTCCACATGTCCCTCCAAATGATAAGTTTCCAACATTAACTCTCGTTATAAATAAAGTTGAGAAGCCTTCAAAACCCAAGTAGGGCAATGATGGGTGGGAGCCCATCATCACTAATCCAGAGCTAGTGGTTGCAGTGTGGGGGCTAGCCCCCAAAGACAAGGATGACCCTTCACCACACACGGGCATGATCTTCTTTCAATGCAAGCCAACTAGCCTTTATTTTGTTTATGACACTTACTGTTTGCCATATGGCAATGCTTATTCAAAGTCTTAATGACAGTTTTGTATTTATCTTATTAGATCTCTAGGTAGCTAGGCACTTTTGGGCTCTATGTTCTATTAGCACAAATTTCCGCACTTGATAGAATAGAAAGAATTATGAATCAACAAGCTAGAAATCCGTGCAACTATAGAAGGAAGTGTCCAAACGTGTCACTGACAAATACTCCTCTCCGTTTGGGCTGGTGCGTGCCAACCTTAGGGGGCGTCCCTAGCCTTTGCATTTGTTATTTTCCCTGTAAATCTGCAAAATAGACACGAAAGTACACACATGCAAGATGTCCTTTGGCTAGCGATCAAGCTACCAAAGGGGTTATTTGTATAATTTTAAAATGAAGTGGTAGAATCCCTGCAACGTTAGCTTTAAGAAATATGGAAAGAAAGACAAAGAAAGCGCAATTAAATGGTTGAATAACACCAAGATAATAGTCTAAGAGATTCAAATCAAAGCACAAAATCCAACGCAATACCAACAATCCTTGAGAGCTTGATACGAGCATAACAAAGGTTTATTCCTATGTTTGCCAAAAGGTTGATTGCGCCATGGAGACAAGTACAGAAACCAGTATAGTGATGACCCTTGCACAAAGAAATAGAAGTTAGAAAAGAGAAGAGAGAGAAGAGAATGGGAGAGTATGTTGTTGCTGAAGAAATCCGAGCAAGAATCAATGGAGAAACCCTCAATATATAGAACTACAAGGGCACACATCCCAAGAATAGCTTCCCCTCATGCAAGGCACACTAAAGAGTAAGTGAAGTGTAGTAACCATGCGCTCCATGTGTAACTACTATGATGATAATGATAACTCGTGTGGATACTTTGAGTTTAATTGAAGACAACTAGAAGAAGGATCCATGCGCCTCATGTGATGGGCATGAGCTAAACAGGAAAGGGATAGGTGCATGTGTTGAAAGAATTAAGTGAGGAGATAGGGAGAACATGCGCTAAAGAGGGAGTAAGAAGGCACTAAATAGGGAGGATGAGAAAGAGAGGCGCATGGGATAAAGAATACATGTGTGCGTGGGAAGGAAAGGAGAGGACGTGAAGTGGAAGAAGATGAAGTGCGCACGAGTTAGGAGTTAAGTACAAGCACTGAAACAAGAGTGAAGGAAAAGGGAGTTAAGCGCAAGAGAAGAGGGAGTTGAGTGGAAGAGGAGGATATGTGCATGGGAGAAGAGAAACGTGAGAGAGAAGGAATACACACTTGGGCTAAAAAAAAGAATTAAGTGAAAGAGGATACACGCATAGGATAAAAAAGGAGTTGAAGAGAGAATGTGTGGGAGTTACGTGGAAGAGAGGAGTTAAGTGAGGATGTGTGGGAGAGAGGAGTGAAGCTTCAGTTAACTCAACCATGCCAACTTGTAACCTTTGACGTGTGCCAACTCACACTCGACTGAAGAATGTGCCTTGATGTCTTCATGCATGTGCCTTGATTTTACCACTTGTCACACTCATAAATGGCCACGTGTCATAACCTGCAACTGCCACATGTCATCCTGCATGGCAACCATACTGCTAATAATAGCACTACTAAAAATAGTAGTCCCCCCGAAAAATATGAAAAGACCAAAAATGTCTAGAACTGTTGTGAGAACCCTGCCAAATATAGCACACCTAAAAATAGGAACTGCTAAAAATAGAAACTCGTCGCATGTAAATGAAAATAAGCTCATCGAATTCGATTTTCTGCAAGGAACCCGAATATATGCTCAGAATCGTCATCTAAACCTTGGAACTCCAACTGTTATAAATAGTAAGTTGTTGGCATGTCGTCCAGAAAAGGCACACTGGAATCATGAACTTGCAAGGGCTCTAAATATGCAATCAAAACTAACATGCAAACCTCTAAACTTTGCCTCCTGAAAAGTAGGAGAACTGCTGAAAATAGTCATCTCTCTCTAATCCATGAACACATGTGCAAACTCTATCTCTGAAGCAAGAAACACCAGTAGACCAATCATGTACCTCTTCTCATATAGGAACCAACCCCGGCTCACACAAAACTATCTCTGGGAAAATTGTCTAAATGCCAGCCAAATAAGACATGCTGGCTCTTAACCCTCAGGATTTACAAGTGAGAAAATCTAAGGGTTAACAATGGCGACTGAAGGGGACAGGATCCCCCTGCAAGATGTCAAGAACCTGTAAATCTCTATGTCCGGAACCATGAATAATACTCTATGAGAAAAATGTTTGTCCAGTGGGCAATGGAGTCACATATACCTATGCCCCCCTGTTGCTAAACTGAAAAAGGGGATCTCATCCATATCTACTACCTGCTACCACCTACCACGTACACTCCTCCCAATGGAAAATGTGTTGAAGTAAACACATGGGAGAGAGTCACCTAGTCGAATGTCAATAGTGTAAACACCTACCAGATGCGAAGGAACCCACCAATAAGGCTAATGGGCCCTAAGGTACGAACACAACCTATCACTGTGAAAGATGCACTGGAGTCGAACACTGGCAAGGATCATTCAATCAAGGCCCAATGATGATCAGCCTTCTCGAATGAAAAATGACCGCCAATGAGGCTCAGGCCATCAAGGTGCTCCACCTCTCGATCACCCCCAGATGATGTGTCAGAGTCTATGCGAGATAACCTGTTAAAAGGAAAAGCAATGATGAAAATCCTTTCCCTCGGCACGAAGTGATAACTCGAGAAGATATAGGATGTATGGTACCATGTCCCTACCACTAGATGAGGGGGATAACTAACTCAAAGTAGATAACTCAATGGAAAGAAAATGAAGAGACAAAACATAAGATGACTCAAGACTATCATGTGTCTCTTCAACTCTACCCTTCCTAATGGACTCAAATGCTTCGGAATATCAACAAACTGACCCTCATCCAGGCTCACTCTAGACAAAAAGACTCTAAAAACATATGATAAGACACACAGACCTTTAACCCAAAGTTTCAAAAAGTGGACAACAATTATTAGAAAACCAAAACTAGCCTCATGTGAGGCACTAATTACACCACAAGACACAACGACATGCTAATGTAACTCAATGAATCTTACCCTATGACTGAAAAGTATACAAATAAAGGAAAAACTTGTTGAAGTAAAGGATTTATTTTGCTGTCCACAAACATAAAAATCAGCAAATGGAAACTATCACACACAACCCCCAAAAATTTCACCTCCTTTGTTCTCTAGAGGTTAGTCAAAGCTAGCATGACTAATCAACATGCTCTAATGACCAATGTAACCATGCAGCTAAGTGATCGGTTAGACGAGAAAGATCAACACAGTCAACCTTCCAGTGCAACTAATCATGAAATCTCATAAGCCATAAAGATGCCTTGGTGTATTTGCTAATGAAGAAATTGATGAAGGTTGTTGGTTAGAATTTGGAGCATGGTACTTCAACAACAATGAGCATGTAAGCATGAGAATCGAAACTCTTAGAATTTGACTGTTGAAACACCTCCATCATTCTTAGCGCAACTGGATCATGATTAACCCTAATATCCAAGCAATGATCAGTCAAAGGATCCTCTGAATTTGGGCTTGTTGTCCACCGAGTTGCACTAGCTGGATTTGAAGATGAGCCACTGAGCAAACAGATGCTCAAAAGTCAGAGTTCACAGATTCAGCAAGTCTTTTTAAAGACCATCTTTTTCCGCATTTCCATCCCTCCGGGGCATTGTAATAAACGACTTGAGCATGAAAGTTGTAAAAGACTATTGGCCACCTAAGACCTGGGCACGAGCATGTACTCTAGAGTGTTTTTTTTCACTTGTTAATTATTTTTTGCCTGCCTTAGTGGGAGATTAATAATTTCTAAGTTTTTTCACTCAAGACTGACTCCAAAATTGGAGTATGTGTTGGTGGTTAGCTCTTGGCACGGTATAACCAATGTCTAGTGTCTAAATGTATATGAGTTCATGCTAGGTCATGTCTATTGAGTCATATGGAAATTGTGCTAGGTCCCCATAGGTGTTTTTTAATGTTTTAGTCAAATAATAAATTTCCCGCAAAACGAAAAAAATTTAATGTAAAGTCAATAAATTGTAAAAATATGGCATCAGTCATTGTCAGATGCCATGTTTGTGCTCGTTTTCTAAGCCAGAGCACCCTTTAGACCCATATTCCCCTTCTATCTAGACAAAAAAGTGACTTTAATCACTCAAAAATGTATTTCTCTCGAAAAAAGACAGAAAAGAGTCTTTTAATTAAATTCCCTAAAATTTAGGAGAATTACTAAAAGTTAGGAAACATGTAGGGGACATGTTTTTTCCTCGGTTTTCAGTCAACTCAAAGCAAGGACGAGTTCACTAGAGAGGAAGGCAACTTGGTTGATGATGTGTACAAGGGAGATAATCCCAATGCTAGGACTCGACCTCCCCTTCTAGGTGGTGCATTTGCAAGAGATGGCGCACATCCCAATGTGGGAACTCGCCTTCACACTACACTTCCACTCCACCTCACTCCTATTCGCTCCCACTTCACTCCACCTCCATCACTCCACTCCACCTCACTTCACCTCTCCTTTACTACATACGCATCTCTACTCTTCCACATGTGCCACTCCCTCATTACTTGCGCATTCCCTCTTGGAATTGTCACCCAAATTGTAATAAATAGAAGGCAACCCCTCTCCATTTAGCTAGTTGGAGTTCGGGCAACCTTGTTGTATATTGTTGTAATATCTTTCTTGTATTGGAATAAAAGAGACTTTGGAGGTCAATCTATTGGTGTTTGGTGCTCATGTGTGGATGGATGTGTTGATATTATGGTAGCTGCGGGAGGTATTTACCTCCACGTGTAAACCTAACGAGAATAGAATACTCTAGGAAACAAGAGAAACCCTAATGAGTTGGCTAATAACCCTAGAAGACTTGTCGGCTCAAGAAGATAATTTATATTAGGTTATTAGCCTCCAAGAGAAGAAGTCGGCCAGAAGTAATAATAATATACTGAACAGACAGATACCCAGAATGAGAAGTCGGCCCTGGCAGTTAACCAGAATTACTATAAATACAGGAGGCCAGTCTTCATTCTAGCAGGGCAGTCTCAGTATTGCAGAGCGGCACTTGTGCGCACTGCAGTTGCCCAGTTTATGCGCAGGTTTGGAGAAGAGTTGTCGTTGCAGCTGCTGCAACTAGCAGTTACGCTTGGACCATCTCTTGGTTAGGGTTTGGACTATCTGATCAGCTATTGTTGGTGCGCTATCCTTGGGGAAAGATGTGCTACCCTTTGTTTGGCTATCTAGCCTAGGGTTTGCTTCCGGAGTGATTCTCTGTCAAGGTTAAGGTTCTCAGAGGGTGGCTTCGGCCTACGGTTGGGTGACAATAGTGATATTGTCGATGGTAAAATGAGCACATCGATTATATTCTAACAGGATGTTGGATACATATTGAGGTGATGTTGTTTTGATTTCTTGCATTTATCTATTGTGTAATTTGGCTAATCGTAAGGGTATTGTTATCTAGTTAGAGTGGATTCTTTAGCTTGTTTGTTTTTTAATCTGTTTGTTTACTTATATTTGAAGCTTGTATTGCATATATTGTTTTTGTTTAAACTAATGTGCAACTGAGGTTTCTTGTGTAGGAAACACCAAGTTTACAAGCATTTGCTAGTGTTCTTTGTAGCATGCAGGATCCAATCCTTGGAGAAGCAAAAGAGCTAGTTTGCATCTAGTGTTTGTCTAAGAGTTCGAAAGAAGACGTCCTCCCTCTTCCTCACACCAAAGGGACCCCATAGCCCAAAGAGTTCCACGCTCAAGCGAAGGCTCCAAAATCAGAAATTTTCTTCTTCCTCCCTCTTTACTTTCTTGCATGTCAATTAGATGTGTTTTAAAAGATTATTTTTAGCATCTATTATTGCATGTATAAAATTTTAGATCTAGTTTCAATTCTTGTTCATTTAAAGGAGTAGATCTAAGCTAGTTTTGTTGCAATTTTCTATAAATTTGTATCTAAATCTTAAGGTAGAAAGTTGCTCTAGTTTGCATTGTAGATCAAGCTAATTAGGGGTTTTATGCTTGCTGTTTTGGGACAGCAAACAAAAACACCTAAAAGAGCTTAGTTTAGACTCATTTAAAGCTTCGAAAAACCTCTAAAAAATTGCATTTTTGCATAAGAATCAAAAAAATTTGGTCAATTTTTTCAAGTTTTATTTTAGTTTCTTAAAGTGTTTTTCATCATTTTCTAATCACATTCTTTGCTGGTTTTTAGCAGGTCCATCAAAAAGCAAGGGGAAACTCTGGCGAAATCGAGGCTAAAGTGAAGAAAATTGAGCCCAAGTTGGAACCCTTGAAGACCAGGATCTTCAGAGAACCTATTGTAATAACTTCTTTTAGTTTGATACATTCTATTAGGGTCTAAAAGTTCAAAAGGAGAAAAGGGAGAACTCACTTCTCCGTTGTAATATGCCTAATAAAAGCGGGCCCTTGGAGCCCAGTTTCTTCATCCCAATTAGGGGGATTGGTGTGTTGTGTGCTTGTCTTTGCTTTATTTCCTTGCAAGTCTTATTATATGATCTCACAAACACACATAAGCATAAGGAAATAAATCACACACAGCATTCAAATCTTTCATGCACTTAAGCTTAAAAATAATTTCTATCTTTATGCATGATTAGCTTAGATTTTACTTTTTGCTATCAACAATAAATCTTGCAAAGCTTTTATTTTCAGTTTCAAATTTTCAAAATTTATTTCTTTATTTCAAAGTTTAAAATAAACCTTCCCCGTAATTACCAGTGTATGCTCTGAACCCTTGCGAGCCTAGCTCGATCCTGGGATTCATTAGAACCGGAGTTGTTTGTGCGGAGTAGTTTAATTAGGGAAATCTCAATAGTTGCTACCTTAATGCGCGGGAAAATGCCTAAGGGGAGTGTGTGAAGTCAGATGGGAACTTTAAGATCTAGGTTCTCCTCGTGTTGGACATCCGGCACCCTTAGTGAACTTACTAGTGAGGCCCTGGGGCTTCGGTAGGTTCTCCGCTAGTTTCCAAACAAAGAGGTAGCCTCTAAAGAGGCCACACATCTCTCGTTAATCTACTTCGAATTTACCTTAATAAAACAAGCGATCAACAACTGCCCACGACACTTTTAAGGCATTGGTTCTATGGATTTATATTTATGTATATGAGCATTCTATTTCATTCATGTGTGATTGTCTAACGAATTTATCAATCTTGCAGAACTTGTATCCTACTTGGTTTATGCATGCATCTTTATGGACAAATGCTTTATATGAGTATCTGACTAATGAATGATAAATGTTGAATGCGTATGTTTTATTTGCAATAAACTCCTAGAAGTAGTTCTTTTACTTAAAATAGTTTAAAGAGCCCTAGTATTTTTGTTAGGGACTACCCCTCTTGGCTTCGCTAGGAGTTGGCCTAGACGGAGGAGTTGAGGATCAGGTGACAGCACCTTGACTCGAGACTTGCCCCCAAGGACACACTAAGTGGATCGAAGATTTCTTCCACGATAGCCCAAGTGTGTATAAGGCGGCAACAGGGCTCATAGGCAAATTGTAAGGAATATCATCTTCCGATTGAACCAAAAGTTGCTTACCCTGTTGCAATAGTAGTTGATGAAATTGTTCTTGAATCACTGCTAGGATATGCAAGGGCGAAGTTTCTTGTTGATTGAATTCTACATGGTTGACTTGTGGTTCTTCCTGCCATACTTCATCATCATTAATGGAAGAAACCAATGAACACACTTGAAAATTCAACTCCTCATCTTCATGGAACTATGCATATGACTCAAGTGGTGCAACTACTAGTTCATGAGCACCCAACCATGAATCATTATAATCATGTTTATCAACAGGACCTTGATAAGGTGTAAGTTGTTGATCAGTATGTTCTTTTTCAATAGCAAGGAATTTTCATGCTCTTGTAACAACCGATGGTTGAATATCATTGAATGGTGTCACCCTCCCTTGTTGGTCAAGAAAATGGATCAAAGGCAACCTAGGCTGCAAGGATATTTCTTTCTAACTTGACAGCAACAGCTTAGGCCTCCTCTGGATTATGAAGATCTTTCTCCCTGAGCAAAAGACCAAAACTTCAATCATATGTCTCAAGATAATACAACAAATCCATAGTAGCAATAGGCCTTACAGCAGTGGGAATTCTATAATAAGTCTTAGAAAAAAGGGTATTAAACTCGGGTACAATCCAATTCTGCCCATCTTTCTATGAACTTCTCTTGGAACGAATCCCATCCATCAATGGAGGTACTAGGAAGGGCATTGTACCACATTCATGCATCCCCCTCAAGGATTTGCACAAACATCCTCATCACTACATCCTCACAATCATCCACCAAATTCAAAAAATCAATCAAGTGACCCTCAACTGATACTGCATTGTTCCTTGCAGACTTTGGTAAGCGTTTGTGATATTCACTTGTAGGCAAGTCATGAGGCTGATTAGGAATTGCAACAAAACTTAATGGGGCATAAACAATTAAAGTAAACCTTATTGGATTCACAGCTCCGACCATAATATTAATTTGAGATGAAAAAAAGCACAGTTGTTGCCATAGTATTAGCTTGAGATGAAAATAGACATGAACCCAAAGATGAAGGTGTCGAAATTACACTCTCTAAAGAATTTGTCGAAAGAATAGAAGTAGCAAAGGAAGAACTTACCAAAGAACTCAATATGCTTACCAACTTGGCAGAAGTTCCTAGTGAAAGTATATTATTGTTCCGAAAAATATGTTAGGGTTCGCTTAGACCCGTAACTAGACCTTGTGTCGACTTGAATCTAGATGATCTTCTTGTGTTCCCCAGTGGAGCCAACCCTGTTTCCTGTGGAGTCGCCAAGTGAGTGCAAACAAAAATAAATCAAATAAAGCAAAACTCAGCCATGTCGTTGCAATCCGAGGATTGATGCTTCCCCAGCAATGGCGCCAATTTGTTAGCACAAATTTCTGCACTTGATAAAATAGAAAGAATTATGAATCAACAAGCTAGAAATCCATGCAACTATAGGAGGAAGTGTCCAAACATGTCACTGACAAATACTCCTCCCCGTTTGGGCTGGTGCATGCCAACCTCGAGGGGGTGTCCCCAGCGTTTGCATGCACTATTTTCCCTGTAAATCTGCAAAAATGACACAAAAATAAGCACACGCAAGATGTCCTTTGGCTAGTGATCAAGCTACCAAAGGGGTTATTTGTATAATTTTAAACTGAAATGGTAGAATCCCTGCAACGTTAGCTTTAAGAAGTATGGAAAGAAATAGAAATAAAGCGCAATTAAATGGTTGAATAACACCAAGATAATAGGCTACGAGCTTCTAATCAAAGCACAAAATCCAACACAATACCAACAATCCTCAAGAGCTTGATACGAGCTTAACAAAATTTTATTCCTATGTTTGCCAAAAGGTTGATTGCACCATGGAGACAAGTACAGAAACTGGTATAGTGATGACCCTTGCAGAAAGAAATAGAAGCTAGAGAAGAGAATGAGAGAGTCTTCTGCTGCAAAAGAAATCCGACCAAGAATCAATGGAGAAACCCTCAATATATAGAACTAAGAGGGCGCACATCCCAATAATAGCTTCCCCTCATGCAAGGCACATTAGAGAGTAAGTTAAGTGTAGTAACCATGCACTCCATGTGTAACTATTGTGATGATAATGATAACTCGTGTGGATACTTTGAGTTTAACTGAAGACAACTAGAAGAAGGATCCATGTGCCTCATGTGATTCGCATGAGCTAAAGAGGAAAGGGGTAAGCACATGTGTTGAAAGATTTAAGTGAGGAGATAGGGAGAACATGCGCTAAATAGGGAGTAATGAGGCATTAAATAGAGAGGATGAGAAAGAGAGGTGCATCGAATAAAGAATACATGTGCGTGGGAAGGAAAGGAGAGGACGTGAAGTGGAAGAAGATGAAGTGCGCATGAGTTAGGAGTTAAGTATACGAGATGATGGAGTACAAGCACTGAAACAAGAGTGAAGGAAAAGGGAGTTGAGTGGAAAAGGAGGATATGCGCATGGGAGAAGAGAAATGTGGGAGAGAAGGAATACACGCTTAGGCTAAAAAAAGAATTAAGTGAAAGAGGATAAAGCGTAAGCTAAAAAAGGAGTTGAAGAGAGAACGTGTGGGAGTTACATGGAAAAGAGGAGGAGTTAAGTGAGGACGTGTGGGAGAGAGGAGTGAAGCTTCAGTTAACTCAACCATGCCAACTTGTAACCTTTGACGTGTGCCAACTCACACTCAACTGATGCATGTGCCTCAATGTCTTCATGCATGCACCTTGATTTTACCACTTGTCACACTCATAAATTGCCACGTGTCATAACCTGCAACTACCCCATGTCATCCAGCATGGCGACCATACCTGCTAAAAATTGCAGTTCGCCCGACAAATATGAAAAGACCAAAAATCTTTGAAACTGCTAGGAGAACATTGCCAAATATAGCATGCCTAAAAATAGGCACTACTAAAAATAGAAACTCATTGCATGTCAATGAAAATAGGTTCATCGGATTCAATTTTCTGTAAGGCCCCTAGATATATGCTCAGAATCATCATTTGAACCTTGGAACTCCAACTGCAATAAATAGTAAGTTGCTCGCATGTCGTCTGGAAAAGGCTCACTAAAATCGTGAGCTCGCAAGGGCTCTGAATATGCAATCAAAATTGCCATGCAAACCTCTAAACTTTGTCTCCTAAAAAGTAGGAGAACTGCTAAAAATAGTTGTCTCTCTCTAATCCATGAACACCTGTGCAAACTCTATCTCTGAAGCAAGAAACACCACTAGACCAATCTCGTCCCTGTTCCCATATGGGAACCAACCCCAGCTCACACAAAACTATCTCTATGAAAACTGTCTGAATGCCAGCCAAATAAGACATGCTAGATCTTAACCCTTAGGATTTGCAAGTGAAAAAATCCAAGGGTTTATATGTTCATAGTAGTTGCTCTATGAACCCATTTTTTTTTTTGTATAAAATGCATTGTACATATACATACTTTGATCATATTATACATACATAATTTGTACATACTTTGATCATATTATACATACATATTATACATATTATCATATTATACATACTTTGATCATATTATACATACATAATTTGTGTAATATTTTGTTTGCTTATTACAGTTTAAGTGTCTCTAATTTTCTTATTAGAATTCAAGTAAAAGAGACGTTTCACAAACTGGAAAAAGAAACTCAACATTGAAAAAATTAAGACAAACTCAAGCGACCTACATAGCCAAATAGGATGCTGGACACAACACAAAAAGCCCATAGGAAGACAAAACATGCAGGGTATGTACAACAAAAGCCATAGAAGACGAAAAGCGCTTCCTCCTCGATTGGCCGTGGTACAAAAGCCCATCAGAAATACATACAAAAATATTTGCGATTCCAATTCCCTCTAATATATTTTATTCCTCAAAACGTAAAATGATCTAAGAAATTTTAAAATGAACTGAGAATTTTTTTAACTGTAATGTTCATTTTTAAAAGCATGTAGTAGTTGCAGCAATTGTCCTACAACTCTAATAGCAATTTATGTAATATTTTGTTTGCTTATTATAGTTTAAGTGTCTCTAATTTTCTTATTGGAACTCAAGTGTCTCCTAAAAAAAACGCTTCACACGCTGGAAAAGGAAACTCAACATTGAAAAAATAGAGACCAACTCAAGCGACTTACATAGCCAAACATAGCCAAATAGGATGCTGGACACAACCGAAAAAGCCCACAGGAAGAAATAACATGCAGAGTCTGTACAACAAAAGCCATAGAAGACGAAAAGCACTTCCTCTCGATTGGCCGCGGTACAAAAGCCCATTACAAATACATACAAAAATATTTGCGATTCCAATTCCCTCTAACATGTTTTATCCCTCAAAAATGAACTAAGAAATTTTATAACTGTCATGTTCAACCACGGAAACAAGGTCTTGAAAAGCAAACAAACATCCTTGAACAAATCTCTGATTAAATTCAATATTCGATTCTGATTGTATGCGAAGAGGTACTGATGACCAGGAATGTCTTAAATTGATCATTAATTACGGATAATGAATTTCATTACTAATTAAATTCTATTCTTTTATCTCTGCCAGCCGGAGGCAGTATTAATTAAAGTGAAAAAAACAAAAACCCGCGAAAGTCTATATATATTTGCCAATAAATCTCAATATAATTACCTGTATCTGCACTCGCTCGCGCCGCTGTCTGTCTTTTTCTGTTACAAACCCTTAACGTATTTGCAGGGCTTGCGGTGATACGAAAACCCCTCAATGGGGTTCGAGCGTGGCACCGCCCATTTAGAACGAGCGATGAGCCACGCGAATTGGATGCCGCGAATGAGAATGGTTTGAGATTAATGAGGGCGGAATTCATTGTTAATGGCGCACAGGGGAGCAGAGTTCAGGGGATCGATACCGGTCGAGGTGAACTAAACATTGGGGAATGAAATATTGAACCACGGGACAGATATTTCCTAATGATCTGTTTTAATTTTTCAATTTCGCACACAATAATGGTTTTGTAATGGAGAGGACAAGGTCGTCAAAGGAATATCTAGATGACCCTCTATGTTGTCTTTAGTGGGAAGAAATGATGTTGGCAATGTACATTGTTGTTTTCAATGTTGAAATAGAGTTAATTTATAGGTTAAAATTTGAATTTGGATTAATTTAGGTAATTCTCATAAATTCATTATTAAATATGTCTTAATGAGTATGAAGTGAGTGTTTTTGGTTAACTTCTCAATAATTATTATGATTAAAGTCATTTCTTTTACAAGTTGAAGGGAGACTAATGATAAGGTCAATGTTATCATTTCATGTTTATATTTGGGGATTTGTAAATGGCAAGGAATATATATGTTTCAATTTGATTCTTTGATATGTAAAGTAATTTACGATAAAGTAAATAATTGTAATCTTTATTTTTGGATAAAAGTAAGATTTGTTTATAATGGCATAAGTTTTTGGATATTCTAGATGTTTTGAATGGAGTGCATAATGAGCTTCAAACATCAAAGTTCTTTTGAGTTCTAGAGATTTTGGAATGCATGTTTGGCCTTAGAACAATAAGGTATCTTCGGACTTACTAAATATCTACAACACTTTTTCAAAAACGTGACTTCTTTAATAGATTGTTTATCTGTTTTAAGTAAGGTTGTCATCCCTTCTTTGTATAAATCCTCACTTTTTAAGTCCTTGGATATCTTTACCTTAAGATCTGAGGTTGTAGTAGAGATGTATGTTAATTGTTTTCTTCAACTTACTGCACCAATAACCTTGTTTTCCTTTGCAACAAGCTACTTAATGTGAAAGTCACGTTCACTTGGGAATTTCATCCATTGCCTCTATCTAGCATTGAGACGAGGATTAGTAAACAAGTATTTTTTTAGGGGGAGATACTTCTTATAGAGTCCCTTTGGCTAAGTTATTGCATTATAAGGGGCATATCTATGTTGTTAAAGTTACCTGAGATTTGCACTTGGCCTTATCCACACCCATTAAGTGGGGGTTTGAGCCAACATTCATACAAGTGCAATCACCTAGCTACTTGCCTCTAGACCACACACTCGTGACAAAGGAGAAATGAGCACACAAAATGAAGAAATACAAAGGAGGTAAGTAAGTTGTTAAGGAAATTTGCAAATATAGTAAAGAGTAAACAAATTGTTTAAATTGTGATAGTTCCTTCAATCAAACTTTCATCCCAATAAGCAATGTCTCCACTTTGTTAGGGCATGGACCACAACTATGAACTTAAGGTCATGTGTGGGGCAATTGCCTTCATAACTTTTTAGCTTACAAGATTCATAAGCAACAACCTTTCCATCATGCATGAGTACACCACCTAAACCTTCTTTGTTAGCATAGGTATAGGTTACAAATTCCTTATATAGATCTAGAAGGGTTATGATTTAAGCAAAAGTGAACTTCTCCTTGAGGATTTGGGATCATTCTTCATATTTATTTCCCCACTCAAACTTAGCAGTTTTCTTTTCAAAAACGTTATAGGGTCAGCTAAATTGTAAATATTCTTAACAAAAATTTGTGTAGTATCTTATGATATTCATAAACCCTCTAACTTATGTCGCAATCTCAAGAGTTGGCCTCTCCATGGTCTCCTTGCTCTTATCAAAATCTACTCCAACTCCATGTTCTAAAATCACATGTTCTGGGTATTTTATATCTATTTCATAAAAGGTACACTTGCTAAACTTCACATATGACTAGTGTGTTTTGAGTAACTGTGAGGAAATCTTCAGATGTTGCTTATTCTCCTCCACAAACTTGGAGTGCAATAGAATGTCATTAATGAATATATGAAAAAATGTATCAAATTACTTCTAGAAAATATTATAGGGCATTGGCTAGCTTGAAAGACAATACCACAAATGCTTCTTTAATTTTGATCTAACGATATCCTAATCTTATGTTTATCTTTGAAAAGACTATTCTCCCCTCCCAATTCATCAAATGATTTTTGATACAGTGCAATAGGTATCAATATTCAATAGTGGCCTTATTGAGTTGTCAACAATCGTTGAATGACCTCCAAATTGTATCATTCTTCTTTACAAAGAAAACCATGGCACCCCACAAAGAAATTTTGGGTCAAATGAATGCCTTGTCCAACAATTCCTACAACTAATTCTTAATTCTTTGAATTTGAGACCGACATTCTACAAGAAGCCTTAGATGTAGGTTCTATTCTCGGTTGAAGTTCAGTTGCATACTTAGATTCTCTCGTTGGTGGCAACGTTGATAACTCATCAAGGAACACATAAGAAAAATCTTGAAATATTGGGTGGTCCTCTAGTCTTGGTCCTCCACTCTCCTCTAGAGTTACAAAAAACTAACGCATCTTGGTACCCCTTGTTCATATGGCATTTTTGCCTCTAAAATAGATACTTTCTTAAGTTTATGGTTTCTTTAGTCCTTTGGGGGTTTCCATGGTCATCAAAACACTCTAATAGCTTCTTCAAATAATCTACTCTGGTTACATGGGGATCCAGCCAATTTGCCTCATATGACCCCAATATAAGTCTATGAAAATCGACTCTAGCTTCATAATAAAAGAACTTCAAAGAAAATTCTCTCATGCTCTGACATAATATCCTCACAACTCCATTAGCCATATACATGCACTGTAGTGAGTCGTGGGGACTAGGATCCAAATTAACTTGTGCAGGTATAAAAGAATTTGTACTTCCATATTTAAATAACACAATGGTGAGGATTGGTATTCAAGTTAATTGTCATAAATCACAAACAGCTTCATAATCATAGTCTTCTTTATCACATCAACAATTGTTAGTTAAGATGTCAAGTTGTTTAACTTTCACTCTCACTTAAATCACTTAGATAACATTAATGATATTTTTGGGTACTTTGGATTATTTTAATTTCTATCCTTAAAGTAACCCCAAAAAGTCAACAGTGGATGAGGACATCTTTGGAGATTTCCTCCTTGTTTAGATGGGTGGTGCTCCTCTAAAGCTATAGCTCTAAACATAATGGAGTTTTATACATAAAAGCTCTCAAGAACTGTTGCAAAAAACAATTCATAAACAAATTGTATATCTATTCAAATGTTAGTCTAGTGGGTTAGCTTAATTGGTTTGAACAAATTGTGTCCAGGAAAAGTTCGTTGTGAGGTCTTTGGTTCTAGTTTGGCTTATGTTTGAGTCCAGTTGAGTCTCAACGGGCTACCAATCACCATTGTGGTAGCTGGTTGAGATACCCTCCAAATGGATATTCTAGAGATGTAAGGAAGATCCCATGAGGTTTTCCTTAGAAAAAACAACTATTCAAATACTCTTATGAGTTGTGTGAAACATTCAAAATGAAACTCAAGGAATATGTTTTACATAAAAGGAATTTACAAGAATTTAAATGACATTCAAGAAAAGTGTTCCCAGTAGAAGGTGAGAGGATTAGTTCATATCAACTTATAACCAAGCATTCTCCCATGAATATTACAATTTTGCAAGTATGAGAAGAAAATAACATAATGAGGATAGATAATTGAGTATGAGGGAAGAGAAGCTAGAGAGCACAATGAGAGTTCAGTAGGTCGAAATAGGGCATTTCTATGGTTTTGGACGGCAACAACAACGGATGGCATGAGGATTGGAGCATAGCAGAGGGCAGCATAGCCTGACCAATGGCAGTCACAAGACCAAGTGCCCAGAGTACCATGTCCTTTAAGGATGCAGTACAGGGAGACGTGTAGGTGGATCTAGAGAGGAATGAGATGGGGGGGTGCAAGAAAGGCAATTGGGACCACTCCCGATCCAACCCGTGAGGAGTAGCAAATTCAGGTAAAGAATGGTTGCTTGGCCAAAGTAATCAATAACCCAAGGTATGAAGTAACATCCTCTAAAATAAGGGATACATTCAATACATGAAATATCGTGCGGTATTAGGTAAATTTATGGGAATCTAGCCCTCAAAGAAAGCCTTAACTTGGTGAGTCAACACAAGGTGGAAACCAAAAGGCCAAGTTGACTTAAAACTTGGTTCCAAGGGGTTCTTCACAACCATATTTGCTTTCATTGAAGACCACGATCGAGTCTTTGAAGAGGAAATGTACTTTTTGAACTCGATGGGGCTACACCTAAGGTTTTAGATTGAGATATTTTCCTTGAAGAGAGAGGACTTTACACAAGCACCAATATGGATAAGAATGTACCCATTGCCACATAAATTATGGGAGGAAGAAACCTTGACATGCATAGGTAATACTTTGGGCCATTTTGTCAAAACTTTAGAGGTGACTCATATTGGAAGATACACCTCATGCGTAAGGATATGTGTTTACATGAACACATCATGAGCTTTCCATGAATCCATCCACATTAGCTTCCAAGACACAAAACAGGTACAAACTCTAGATTATGAACATATCCCTTTTAAATGTCGTCAATGCCAAAAACATGGGCACCTCTTTAGGGATTGTCCACGAAATGCAGAAGCAAAGCAGAACAAAGCAAAAAGCATCACAAATTAGGATGGATTTACTAAAGTTCTAGGCAAACATATGTAAGGTAAGAAGACAAATAAACCATTATCAAATGAAGCAAACAAGGACTCTAATAGATTTCAAAGTCTAGCAACTTCAGAAAAGGATGTTGCCCAAGAAGGGGAAACTTCAAAGAAGTGTATAAAGCAAGAGAAAACAAAGATAGATACCAAAGAGGAACCTAAACGAAGAAAAACTATAGATCAAGGTTTGAATCCAGAAAGCAACTCGACAACCACATAAGAACTAGACACAGAAACAAAAGCAGAAGAAATGGAGGATTCTGATGAGGAAACAACAAAGTAAGATATGGATTTGGAAGGCACTGAGATAGATCTACTAGATCTGATAGCAATTCATGGAGAACAACAACTTCACAACCTATAAGAGGCCCAACTCCACCAACTAAAAAGGGAGATAACAAGAAGGAAAGCCAAGGTACACTCTACAAACCTAACTAATAGCTTTATAGATAATCTAGGTATCAAGACAACATCTCTCAAATCCCATAAAAAAATCCACAATATAAGAGAAGAAAAGGGGCAGAAAGTCATATGAGAAAAAACTAGATGAAGAAGGAGCCCCCCTTATGGATTACAACCAAACTAAGGGTCTACCAAAGAAGTACTTTTCATCCCAACGAAAGGTTTAATATGAAGATAATATCATGGGACACAAGAGGCCTAAATGCAACCAACAAGCGTTGAATTAAAAAACAAAATCAATAAGTACAACCCATCAGTGGTCATGTTACAAGATACTGAGTGTGACAACAACACTATGAATTTCATAACAAATAAATGTTGGAGAGGTTGTAGAAGCATAGCCACCACAACCACAAGCTATGTAGGTGGCTTAGCCATACTATGGGACCCAATCCAAATTATTTTGGAAAATAAATCAAAGTTGCAAAACTTCATCATGGCAAGTTTAAAAAGTCTCCATTCAATAGACAAGGAATTTATTACTAATATGTATGGGCATATTTCTCCACCCCTCAAAAATCCCTTACTTGAATCTATTGAAGCTCTAGGCAAAATTATTAATAACAATCATTGGATCCTAGGAGGCGATTTTAATATGGTTACTTCACTGCGGGAAAAAAAAAGGAGGCCTATCAAGGTTGGATAGGGATATATTAGCCTTTAGAGATCTAATAAGCAATCTATGCCTAGTAGATATACAAACCTCTAATGGATGCTTCACATGGAACAACAAGCGAGGCAAACCTAGACATATAGCAGAAAGGATAGATCGATTCTTCTTATCATGATCATTCTTCATATCTAAGGCCTCAATAAAAGATGAGATACTACCATTGGCTGGGTCCGAGCATTGGCCAATCTGCACTTCGTGAGAAACCTTCCTAGTCTTGAGGCCCTGATCCAGGAGGATCCGAATCGCTCAAAAATAAAAAGTCTCAAATGCAGATGAAAAGGGTACCATTGCGAAGATATCGACGAGACCTTTCCAACGGTGCAAATTTCACCTCAAACAGATATCGTATGAGGAATATATCATGATCTGAAGTTTTCACAAAACAATGATGACATGGCAATCCATACTGCTGACGTGGTAGCACAACATATTGTCACATATCATTCATGTTGGCACTCTAGTGTAATAACCTAGGTTCAAGGTATATTAACTAACAAAACCCTTCAAATACTAGCCCTTTCGACATCACGTGCAAGCAAGTGAAGTCTCGCCCGAGGCATCTATTGGGGTTGCAGGAACCAAGTTTTTGCAGTAGAGAGGGAATGGGAGGTGATCATTCTATTCATTCTTACTTATCAGTTTGACACACGTTATTATTTCCTTGTTCTCCGTTGGTTGGTTACTCAGTGAATTCAATTACATATTACCATTATACTTCAGATTGCAACATAACCAAGTACTGAGACATTCATAACTATTGCGCAATGATCACACAAAAACCAAATCCAGTCTAGCATACCTCAAGAAAGTATCCATAATCAATCACATAAAAGACACTAAACAAAGTAGTTAACATGGTTCATCCAAATTTGGGCTACGCCTACAATGGCTAACTTATTTGTTATGCTTTTGGTAATTGTCTCAGACTTACGCATTGTGCTTACAAAGATACAGCATGCTATGTTTTCCTTCACCTAGCCTAGCCGCTCTGCAGTGCAAGCCTCTCTCTCTTTGCAACATCTCCCTAAAATTCAGACATAGACTCAATAGTACCTCTACAGAACCCTTATTCTCCCAACCCATTACATATTTATACATGAATTATAGGGCTTAAAACCCTACTTTGCTCATCCCAAAACCCTATTACAATTCATGACAACTCCTGACAACTCGTGTTCACCTGTTGTTCGGGTTACTTTACCTACTTTTGTGCCTGCATATTGCTTTTTCTTTTTCGATAACCGGTATTCCTGCTTTTGGGCATCTTGTTGTTTTTAGCACGTCGAACGATTGTCCTTCCTTTTCGTCCACTTTCTTCTCTTACTTTATTCTTTGGTTTATTCCTCTTCTTTATTCTTCTGCGCACTTTGAGCCTAACTTCTCCCCTTTCCTCTTCTACTGCGCATTTTCTCCATACTTAGTATTTTTATCAAAATTGTATCCAAACCAGCATGTCCAAGATCCCCCCAACACTCACCTGTGGCTCATCTTGAGCCACTCAAACCTGTTGTGTCGTACTTTTCCACGCCTCCATCGACTTTTGGAGGGCCTCCTTGGGCATATGTACCTCTTTCGTCACTTATGCTTCTCTACTCAAAATTCCCTCCACGATCTGTGTTGTCAAAGTTGTGAGATTCTCTTCGACCTCTTGTACTGCTTGCTTCGTAGTGCCCTGCGTAGTGGCCAACTTGCCAATCACCCAGAGTGCCTCGTCCTGCAAGGGTTCCAATTTCTATGCAATAGTCTTCTAGTATGCTTTCATCTATTCTACTTCAGCATACAACTGTCTATCAGCCAGAATTGTTGTTATTCACTTCGCAGGTGGTAAAGTATTGATTCTCTCATTTGCTTGGTGGGCCTTCTCATGCCCACTCCTTATCTTATCCTCTATCGCCTTCAACTCTGGGTTCATTGTGAGATGGGTCCAAATATGTGTGCTCTCATCGCACATCCTTGTGCATTATTGTTCTATGCTTTCGATCTTTGCAACTTATGTCTATTTTATTCTATCCCTTTGCTCCCTTTCTTCTAGTAGTGTCCCTCGTACTATGCACAATTCCAAGTCTGCAATCTTGGTGCGAAACTCTTTTATTACTTCACCAATCTTGGACACCTATTCCTCCATTGTGGCTTCGACTATCATTGGCACTTAGGGGATTTCCTTATACAATTTTTGGATGGCCGTTTAGATGCGCTGCACCATTTTTTCGGCTTCGTCCTTCTCCTTCATTGCTTGCTCCGCCTTTTCTTCGACCTCAGTCTTGTCCTTCAATGTGCTTTCCACTTTTTGCTCCACTACGCTTTTTTCCTAGAGAGTCGTTATGTATTCCTTATGTAGTTCTATCTTTTCCTCTACAACTTTTATCAACTCACTAGAAGTGGTACTGGCGTGGAGTTGTAATTTTTGTGCGATACCTATTTGCAATCCTTGTAACACCATTATGGGCATCTGCAAGATGACTAAGTCCAAGTGACTTAGTCCTTGTTCTTGTTTCTGCATTTCGGGTGTGGGGAGCCCAATTGCATCTGTTGAGAGTTTTATCACTCTGCGCCCTTCAACCATTTGTGAGAAGTGAGAAGTGGTAGCTTCTACTTCCCCTGTCGCGCCTGCTAGTTGTCCTTCCTTGGATCTTCTTTCTGCTACCAGGATTACTATCTGCTCTTGCATCCTTTTGTCGATTTCGTCTTGCCACTGTGACATCTATTGAAATACCTCCTTAGTGACATCCATTACTTTGTAACCATTTCAGTCCATGCCATCATCTGTTAATGTACAAACGACCAATTCCTTGTGTGCTTTCTTCTTTTTGCATGCACCTCCTGTTGGATCCTTCCCCTTGTCCTTTCTTTTCTTTTTTGTCCTCGACACTGTCTGTTTTGTTTGTTTTATTGATTATTTGGTCTCCGATATATCCTTTGCACCATTGCCTCAACCGTGTTCCTGATCATTCCCTATACCGTTATGTTATTATGCCTCTTCGTTCCCAGGTTGCTCTGTCTCAGTGCCATTTGCAAGGATTTTCCAATATGGGTCCCAATCCTGCATAATTAGTTGGATATCTTCTTCAGTAACCTTGTACTCTATATGGACCTACTCCTCTCTCAGATCCTTCTTTGATTGGACATATATATGATGTCGATATGCTAAAAAATGCACAACCGGTGTGTATGCTTCCACTAGTTGTGGTGTTATGCACGGTGTGTCCTTAATGCACCGTCAAATTCTTTTAGCATAGAGAAAAAAATTCCACGTTGTTGTTTGTTTGGCGTTGTTTATCCGTTGTATACTAGAAGTTTTGGTACTTTGCTGCTAAACATGGTTTCCCTCTTAGGCCCAAGAATTGCACATCCTCTAGCTCTTCCCATGCTATGAACGCAAGCAAAATCAGAAGCCGTGGATAATGGAACTCCATACCTCTATCTCGTGTGTCTGCGAAGTTAATCGGAAATTGGTTTAACAGGAAAGGTGCCCAACCCATTAAGGTCCCTTCCACACACTTCTCTGTCACAATTATCACTCTTACCAGCAATTGGTCCTTCCTGCATTTTTGTAGCAGCTTGCATGCTAACGCTTGTGTTGCAAATCTGATAGTTGGGTTGCATATGCTAGGCACGTCTAGGCCGAGCACCCCTCTAAATGTGCAAAACTTTTGTTTAATGGCCTTTGACAAGGCCAGGTTAATATTTATATCTGCAAACACTGAGGTGGGATCTTGCCCTTGTGTCGGTAAGCATGTGATCCTTGCGATCAAGTTTGTGTTGATCGAGATTGGCCTATCCAACCACAGATACCCTCCATGCACACAATATAAGAGTAACTTGATGCATGCATTTACTTCGTTGCTCCGTCCAAAGTGTGGGATATCGAACAGGTTGAGCAGGTCTACTCACTCCAATCCTTCGACCCATACCTGGGGCACAGGTACGCTCTGATTTGTTGTTGGGTTTACTTTCAACCCTAAATAATGGTGGGGTTCCAACTCAAGGAACTTCTTTGTGTCTGTAATGTCATGGTATGCATATCAGAGTTGTGGCACCTTCCCCGGTATATCTTCATCGATGATGCCCCCTTCTAGTATGTTGGGCATCACTAATGTGTGGTTAACATTCTTTGGCACTATCATTGGTGGGGCATCGTCTTTTCTTGGTGGGATGTAATCACGGGTGAACCTCAACTCCAATGACGATGTTTCTCTCAAAGTCTCCTCAACCTTTGGTACCTCTGGTTCTACTGGTGATGCTTTTGTGCGGGCCTTCTTTGGTATGGGCACTGGTGCTTTCGATGGTGACATTTCTGTAAAACCTTGTAATTCTTGACAACTTCTTCGACTATGTGTCTCCTTCTTAGCTATGCTCTTGTGCTATGTTCGTTCTTACTTGCATGCAACTCGTAGTAACAATAACTCAGTCTTGTCGACCCTCAATTTCTTATGTGCCTCCTTGGTAGTTGTTCATATCCCCTCGCGCCATAACTCACTTGTCCAATCCGCCAATGGGGTTGATGAATGATTAATTAAATACTACTTTATTACCAAATATGTCGTTGGATTTTTGCCTCGTACTACCAATCTGTCGTGATTTCCAACGACTTTTTCCATTTATGATTATACAACGTCTTTATGACTTGTCATTTCCACTTTGTAGTCGTCATTTTCGTGCTTTAATGGCTTTAACAGTCTTGTTAGTACTACATTGAGCAATTGTTCTTGCTTCGTGGTTGTTTGCTTAATTGGTGCAGTTTCATCCCGATAGAGCAACAATCATTCGTTCTTCGCAGTTTTTGATGCCTTGGTAATCTATAATCTATTTCTTTTTTTTTTCCTACTTTTTATTTGGTTTTCTTCCGTTTTCCGCTTTTTATTTGTTTTTCTATGTTTTTCTTCCCTACTATAGTACAATTACTATGATACATGTGGTCTTGCACAACTCAGATTATTGCACAGACGGTAGGTCGTCTCTATAGAGATTCAGTTGACTTCCATTTACCATTCCTCCAAGGAATTCTCCATTCAAGGTTTCCAACTGTGTGACACCTGCCTCCATCACATGTTTAATCACATATGGCCCTAACCAGTGCATTCTGAACTTTCCAGGATGTTGCATAAACTTGTTTTCATTGAGTAATACTAAGTCCCCCTCTTAGAACTTTTTATGTTTAATGTGTCTATCATGTCAGGCCTTCTCTCTTGCCTTCTGAACTTGTTGATGGAAGCCTGGGACAAACCGATCTTCCTTAAGTTGTACCAACTACGAAAATATTTCCTTTGTTGCGCCAAAGTCCGAAAGATCAGTAAGTGTTGCGATGCATAGGCTAGGTAGAATAAACTCCATTGGAATCACTGCTTCTTTCCCATAGACCAACCTGAAAGGTGTCTTTCCTGTCAAATTTTTGTTTATAGTCATGTAGGCCCATAAAACTGCAGGGTCTCTTAAGTTCCAATCATCTCTCCCTGCATTGCAGATCTTTGTTAAAGCATTCTATAGAATTTTATTAAAATCTTCAACTGTCCCATTGGCTTGAGGATGATACGGGGTACTCTTCTGATGACGAATTTGAAACTCCTTAGTCAATGCTGCAATTGTTTTAATCAAGAAGTGTGTTCCTTGATCATTGAGCAATATGCGTGGACATCCAAATCATGTGACTACATTCTCAAATAGAAATTGTGTAACAGTCTTCGTGGTACAGTCTATGACTGGTGTTGCTTCTACTCATCTTGTGAAATACTCCATTGCAGTGATTATGTACCTTGCCCATGATCTTCTTGCTTGTGGTTTGATTGGCCCCACAAAGTCTATGGACCATTTATCAAATGCTTTCAACATAACTTGTAGATTTAAAGGCATTTCATTCCTCTTGGATGGCTTTCCCACCCTTTGACAAACATTGCATGCCTAACAATGCTCTTTAGCATTCTTGTGCAGTGTGGGCCATCAAAGCCCTGCGCACAAATTTGTTTGCATCGTTGCCTTACCTACGTAATTTCCTCCTGCAATCCCTTCGTGTGCTTCCGTGAGTATCATAGGTCTTTCATGTTCCAACACACATCATCTCAATATTCCATTTGCCCCCAACTTGTAAAAGTTTCATGCAATCAACTGATAATCCGCTACCTTAACTACTTATTGTTTCTTTTGCTCAACTGTCATGTCTGATGGGGCCATTCTTGTGCTTAAAAAATGCATGATGTATGAGAAGTAATCATCCACCATTTTGACTGCAAATAGTTGTGCATATGGTAAGTTGTCATCTAAATTCCCTACATCTTCTCTTAATAGTATTCACGATAAATGATCTGGTCCTTCATTCAGTTTTCCCGGTTTCACCACAACCTCAAAATCGTATTCCTGAAACAACAATAACCATCTGCATATTCTCCCCCCCAACATTGGTTTGTTCACCAAGTATTTTAATGTAGAATGGTTTGTGTACATCTTAAAGTGAGAACCCAATAAATAATGTTTGAACTTATATATTGCATATACCATTGCCAATCCTTCCCATTCTGTAGTGGTGTAATTCTTCTCTGCTATGGACAACTCCCTACTTGCAAAAGAAATTGGGTGATCAATGTCTCCCTCCCCTCGTTCATATAATACTACGCCCAATGCTATGGACGATGCATCTACATGAACATGGAACTCCTTGTTCCAATATGGAAAGATCAAAATTGATGCAGTCACTAGTTTTTGTTTCAAGGTGTCCAAACCCTTCTGACAGTCCTCGTTGCTTCCTTCTTCAACAACTTTTCCATAGGTGTTGTGATATGCGCATATCCTTTGATAAAATTCCTACAATATATTGTGTGACCCAAAGTTTCCCTTGGTTGTTTGACTGATGTAGGTGGTTCTAAATCCAAAATCACTGCAATCGTGGCCGAATCCACTAGTAATCCCTGCTTGCAGACCACATGGCCCAACAAAATTCCAAACAATGTGCAAAAAATAAACTTCTTCAAATTCAATGAGATCCAACAATGTCTACACCCATCCAACATTAGCCTGAGTACTTATATGTGATCCTTCAGTAGACTGAACACAGTCCAATCATCTAAGTATACTTCAAGGAACTTATGAATACATTCCTTGAACACAACAACCACAACTCTTGAAAAAATTGTAGGGGCATTCTTCAGTCCAAAGAGAATTATTATATACTGATAACTTCCCCACTCCATTGCAAATGTAGTCTTGTACCAGTATTCCTACGCAATTTTTGTTTGATGGTACCCCGAGAATCCATCTGTGAAAGAATAAGTCTCTTTCCCTCCCATGCTCTCTAATACTTCATCTGTGAATGGTGTGGGAAATGGATCATGTAAACATCCATCATTCAACTTCCTTAGATCCACACAAATCCTGATCCCTCCTATCTTCTTGTATTGCACTACCATTGGACTTATCCACTCTGATTCCACCACGGGTTCAATGATCCATACGTCCAACATTCTGTCTATTTTTTCTTTATCCTTCTCTTTCTACTTAAGATTTAACCTGTAAGGTCTTTGTTGCACTGGCTTAGCACCTGGTTTCAAATGAATCTTCATCTCGCCTAAGTCCCCAACTATCCCCTTCATCTTTGAGAATGTAGTCGGGAGTAGCTCTTGATATTCACTCAGTAAGTCTGCACTCTTCTATACAATTTCATCACTCCAATAATCCCCTATATGTGCAAACTTTGGATTCTCTATCATCCCAATGTTTACCTTTCGCATCTTTATTGGTTGTGTGTACACAACGAACTCAAGATCTGACCCTTCTACTGCTTGTTCTCCTTCTGTTTCAGGTACTTGCACATTCTTGGGATCTTCTTCATCCTATTCCTCCTTATCAACATTGTAGCACTCCAATAACTCATGGACAATCATAGCATCTATGTGCACATTGCAGACTGGTACCACCTCCATCGGCCCTTCTTCTGAGAAGATCTTGGTTCAAATAGCATGTAGCGTCACATCTATTGATGGGGATTCATGTTCAAATGTAAATGTTACCTTGAACCTTTGAGTCAACTCGTCCCAGTTGGTTGTTTCTTTGCGCATATCCATCTCCAGGTACCAGTTCTTCGTAATTGTATCCAATGTATGTATAAACTTGTGCATCCATTCTGTCTTCGGTACTGAATTCCATAAGGCTCTGCACTACTCAATGTGACCTACTGGATCACTCTCCCATGTATACGTCTGCACAATACTTTCTTCCTCGGTACCAAACCTTACTTGCATTAGTCTTCTACACCACGACCAATTTTCCATCCCCTCTCTATGTGAAACCCACCATTTGGTTGGAGTTGCTTTTAGGACAACATCTAGTGCTAATAGCCTTTTTTGTTCTGGTACCTGCAACTCAAATTCCTTTACAAACAGACTTACATCAGTCAATCCATCATACCTGGGTGGATCACATAACTCTGTTCCAATCCAACATGGATTGGGTTATGCGTGCACATCGTCTAGTTGATACTTCATGCATCCTTTGCTACCAATTCTCCATACCTTCCTATGAATCCGATGCACACGAACTGATACTTCTCCAACTTAGCACACCATCTGTAGGGTTTACATAATCATCCATCCGTGCAGTCATGTTATACAAGTTTTCAATGACGTTTCCTTTTGTTTTCTCTATGTGTCTCTTTCCTTCTGTTGGGTCTAATGGTGCAGTCACTTTCAAGTCTTCGACTTCAAATATCGTTTCCCTCTGCTTCAAATTAATAATCGCTTGATTATCAAATGCCCATTCGAGTCCCATCATTGATGGATATAGTTGACTATCATCCATGATCTCAATAACTTCAAAGTCTATTGTGTTGCGCACCCCATCTATGTTCACAGGTACTCCTATCAATCGACTAATCAATACTATCTTGTGTTGATTTGTGAGCCTTAAATAAACAGGAGACCAGATCAACTTGGGTTTTCCTATCATCTCCCACGTCTACTTTGGTAATACATTCACATCGGACCCCAAGTCCAAGATAACATTATCCACATCATATTCCCCGATCTACACACTTAATTTGAATTCCCCATTGGTCCTCTTTCTGCGTAGTTCCTATCCGATGGGAGTTTCCCTTCCTTGCGTGCAATGATCAATCATCTCGTATGGTACATTCAACGCAATTCCATCTTTCATTAAATCTATACAACTTCTTAGGAATTCTCTTAGAGTGCTTACCTTCTCAGTTGGCTTCTCTAGCCCAACGCAATCATTGACCCGTGGAACAAATGATGTTAATGCTCCCTAATCTTGTCCAAGTACCTCTTTTATTTCTCTCTGATATGTCTCCTTTTGTCGCTGAGGGTCAAATGTTTCCATAGGCCTTAGGAACTTCCTTACCCATTGCTCAACCTGCTTTCCTCCATTCGTCGCATCAACCCATGTTCTAGCTCCTCAGCGCGTAACAATTGTTATTCTTGGCCCTTCATTGCATTTCTCCACTGATATTTTTTGTACATTCTAATTGGGATTCTGGTTTTGATTTCAAATAAGTTCCTTGGTGTACTCTGATACTTCTGCAGTAATGGACACTCAGTCAGATGGTGTCCCCATTTCTTACATATTTCACAGTATCCCCCTCCTGGTAGTGGTTTTGGTGCTCCAGTCGCCAAATACTGTGTGAACATTGGGCATTCATCCTTCTTATGGCCTTTAGTCCTACACTTGGTACACCAAACTTGTTCTTGTTTCTCCTTCCCTTTTGTAAGTTTTGCTAGTTGAATCGTCAATGCAGTCAACTGCGTCTGAACTTGTGCCTTCCCTCCACTATCTCCTACAGAGGATGCTTCAAATTTCATTGCAATCTCCATAGCCTCAAGTTGCGATGCAAACTTTTATTGAATCAAGGGCCTGTTATCGCTCAGTTTGTAGGGTAAGTTTGATAGCTTGAAGACAAGGGTCAAACTGGCGTAACAGGAGCTTCCCCACCCACTGTCACCTCAATGGGGAGCTCTTTCTATTCAGGGTGGCTAATCCCAAGGGAGACGTCCCTAGTAATCTGGAGTTCTGAAAGGTCTTAAGGTTTAAAGGATCAAGATGAGGGTTTCCTTTCACAGATTACTGCCAAAGAGATAGTCAAAGAAGGTATTCCACTGATAAGGGCACCTGTTTGCGAGACAAGACCAATAAAACTAAAACGTGCAAGCAGTGGTTAGTACTTCAATTTCTAATGATTATCTTCAATATATATATATATATGAGCAATGATAAATGTAATTATTGACAAGGTCAATGATTGCAAATAAAGACAAAAGGCTTATAATACTTCTTCAATAAATACAAAATGATACTTGCATTCAATGTATAAAATCAATCCTTATATTATCACAATGCAATAAATGTGCTCACATATATAATGTTGCTGCGTCAAACTTGCTAAAGGGTGACGTCAGCCCTACTCTAGGTTAGTTTAGGCTAGACAATAGAGTGGACGTTTTGCTAAATAAGCTAATGAAATTACTCAACACTCAAATGTCTATCAAAGGATGACAAAGCCACAACGTTTTACACTAAACAAGGTTTAAAAGGAGGCTTGACGTCATCAACTATTTAGACATAAATATTGTTGCTGCGTCACTATACTGAAGGGGTGACGTCAGCCTAGTTTCTAGGTTAGTTCTTTAGTCAAAGAGGTGAACGTTTTGCTAATTGGGCCAATGAAATTGCTCAACACCTCTATGGCTATCAATAGATGACCTAGCCGCAAGTTTTAGACCAACCAAGAGTTCAAATAGGGCAAGACATCATCAGCAAATTAGGGTTAGTAGAATCACTAGGGTTAGTTAGGGTTTCAATTCAAGAAAGTTTGAAAGATTGTTTTAACAACAAAGACTCAACGTTGCAAGTTTTAGACTAGTGCCTTGGGTATTATGGAGTCAAGGAGAGAGACTAATGGCTTGGAAAGATCTAAACCTAAGGACGGGAGAGTTAGGTTTAATGGTGCTGCAATGGCAGGGCCAC
>ML794002.1:49830-62973 GCA_009831015.1 Picea engelmannii
CCCAACAATGGTCAAGTGGATTAGTGTAAGATCCAAGCAGTCATCAGAAATGAAAGGAACCTAATGCATATATAAGAAGGTTATAACAATCAAATATGACACATACCATGATACCTCGGACCAATTAGCTCATGGAGCAAGAGTCCTCTCTGATGCAAGCCCAGGTCGGTGGTGATGGAAACTGCTACTGCTGACAGGACAAATTTGACGAAGAAGAAGAGAGATGGGCCCTCCAGGGCCATGCTCAAGTCAATCCCGCTCTCGGTACTCCATGTCTAGGACCATGTGGGCCTCGAGACATGATCTCCTAGTTATCCCTAGATATCAGGGATAACAGGGCCTACAGATGTGTGGTAGGAGTCCGACAATAAACCATTCTTGATGTTGTTGATCCGGGATCTGGAATGTCAGTCTACCCATCATATCCTTAAAATGTTGGTCATAATCCCAGACTGATTCGGTCTGCACCTATTTAATTTCCTTCAGCTCTTTAATGTACTGCGACTCAGACTTCGACTTCTTGAACTCTTTCAACAATGCTTGTCTTATCTCTGCCAAAGTCATGGATTGTCCTGTAGGCGTGGTACTCTGCAGCTTCATGTACCAGAGTAGCGCATAACCTATAAATGATGTTTCCAACTGCGTAATCTTCATGGCCTCATCCTAGACATTCTTTGCGGCCCAAATTGTCTTGCATATAAACATATGTTGTTCTGTGTCCTCTAACCCAACCCCCTGGAACTCAGACAGTCTGAGGGTATTGTCTACCCCTGCCATATTTCTCTGTGTAGTACCTACTCTTGGCGATGTTGGTTGACTCTGACTCTGTGCACTATACTATTCTGATTGCTACTACTTTGTCCTCCCTTGTTAACTATAAGTTCTTTTGATAAGTCTTCAACTGTTATCTCAGATTTTGGTGACTCACATAGGGTCGTGGATTCGACGTAGGATCCATTCTGAGTAGGACTTAGTGGCTCTTCTATTATAGGATTGGACTGGAGCCCCTCTTCCTTCCTCTCCTTTTATGTGTGCTATCTCCACGATTTGGACTATTACGCATGGTCTTCTCCACTCTGGTTCACTACGCGGCTCTCCTTTCTCATCCCTAGTCTTTCGCCTCTTGTACCTCCTTCCACTTCGCAATACTCCAAACTCGTTTTCTTCCTCTGATACAACCTCTTTAGTTCTTTGCATCCTCAGTGCCTCCCTTCCTTCTTCATTTCTTCCTTTGCTCTCTCCTGTCCTCAGACTATCCTCTTGTCATCCCCCAGTTCTCCTATGTGCACGAAGCCCCTTAGCAATTGGATTCCACTGTCATCACACACTTGTCACACAACAACATTTTTACCCATGTACTCAATGATTTCATGAACCTTTCATGCAAACCTTTGAAGAAGTTCCTTTCCGCAACACCGTATGACTGGGTACAATCTACTATAAATTCTGTAATATATCCTCCTAATATACTATACAACTAGAAATCAATTGCGCGAGAAGTTTTATTACTTACAAAATTCAGTTATCTTACCAACTCATGAGTCCAATTCCTCGGTGTTGCACTTCAGTATCTTCTAGTATTCTCCACTAATCTTTCTAACCACTCAGTCAAAATAATCGGAAATTCACCAAAGAAAATTTCATGCAACTCTATATACACATACCTTTGCATCCATTGCTTGTCACTCATCCGAGGGTTTCTATTATCTTTCCGAGCAAACTCTCATTCCTTCCCTTCTAGCCATTCTGAGATTTCTTTCTTTGTCGGCCTCCAAAACATTCCCTTGATCACAGATTTCGGGTCCCAGCAAAAGAACCATTTGTTGGCACTCTAATGCAAGACCCTAGGTTCAAGTTATATTAACCAACAAAACCCTTCAGATACCAACCCTTTCGACATCACGTGTAAGCAAGTGAAGTCTCGCCCGAGGCATCTATTGGGGCTACAGGAACTAAGTTTCTGCAATAGTGAGGGAATGGGAGGTGATCATTCTATTCATTCTTACTTATCGGTTTGGTACGCGTTATTATGTCCTTATTATTCGTTGGTTGGTTACTTAGTGTATTCAATTACATATTACCATTATACTTCAGATTGCAACATAACCAAGTACAGAGACATTCATAACTATTGCACAATGATCACACATAAACCAAATCTAGTATAGCATACCTAAAGAAAGTATCCATGATCAATCACATAAAACACAGTAAACAAAGTAGTTAACATGGTTCACTCAACTTTGGGCTACATCCACAATGGCTAGCTTCTTTATTATACTTTTGGTAATTGTCTCATACTTATGCATTGTGCTTACAAAGATACACCATGCTATCTTTTCCTTCACCTAGCCTAGCCGCTTTGTAGTGCAAGCCTCTCTCTCTCTTTGCAACATTTCCCTAACATTCAGACATAGACTCAATAGTACTTTTGTATAACCCCTATTCTCCCAACCCATTACATATTTAAACATGAATTATATGGCTTAAAACCCTACTTTGCTCATCCCAAAACCCTATTACAATTTATGACAACTATCGAGAACTCCTGACAACTCGTGTTGACTTGTTGTTCGGGCTGCTTTACCTACTTTTGCGCCTGCATGCTGCTTTTACTTTCTTGACAACTGGTCTTCTTGATTTTGCGCATCTTGCTATTTTTAGCATGTCAAACAATTATCCTTCCTTTCACCTGCTTTCTTCTCTTACTTTATTCTTCTGTGCACTTTGACCTTGGCTTCTTCCCTTTCCTCTTCTGCTGCGTGTTTCTCCATACTTAGTATTTTTTATCAAAATTGTATCCAAAACTGCCTGTCCAAAAATCTGTACAGTTGTACAGATGACATCAACATGTTGATGTGGTAGAAGGACAGGATGCCACGTGGCAGCATAACGTCAACATGTTGACATCGAACAAGGATAGGTTTCCACATGTTGACATCGAAGAAGGATAGGTTTCCACATGTTGACAAAATATGGTGTAACAAGCTAGGGTAACCTAGGAGGAACAACTTCAAGAGCATATCTCAATTAGAGCAAAGCAAGAATAATGTTTATGGAAACAAAAGTAAAAAATCAAGTGGCTCAAGGATGAAGACAAAAATACTCAGTTTTTCCACAATTCAATGCTCAATAGAAGAAATCACAACATAATTAATCTCCTCAAGACAATAATAGGTCAAAGGTTAGAATCTCATCAACATATTGAGGAGGAACTAAAGACCCACAACCTTTGAGGAAGTTACCTCCACAATCATGGGTAGTGACAAATGGAATCTCCCATGGATTGGATGGGTTCACGACATATTTTTTTTCAGGATTACTTGAAAATCATTAGAAGTGAGGTATGGGAGGTGGTTGAAGAATCAAGAATATCCAAAACATCATGCATGCCTTCAAATCCACCTTTCTAGCTCTTATTCCTGAAGTTCAGGAGGCCAATTTAGTGGAAAATTTTAGACACATCTCTTTATGTAATGTCATTTATAAAATCATCTCCAAGCTCATAGCCAATCGACTAAAAGTAATCATGAAAATGATCACTTCCTAGGAGCAAGGAGGGTACATAGAAGGTAGACAAATTTTCGATGGCATTATCTTGGTGTATGAAACAATCCACTCTCTCAAAACCAACAAATCTCTAGGAATGATTATGAAATTGGACATGTCGAAAGCCTATGATCGTTTGAGGTAGGATTTCCTAGAAAAATGCTCCTATCCTTTGGATTTTGCACTAATTAGATAACCTGGATCATTAACCTTGTTTCCTAAGATTTTTCCCTATTCTCATGAATGAGTTCCCCTCCCCCACCTTTAGGCCTTCCAGAGGTATAAAATAAGGAGATCTCCTCTCCCCTTTCCTGTATACTCTTGTGTTTGAATGCCTTGGTTAAAGGCTTCATCAAGCTGGGATGGAAGGTAAGCTTAAAGGGTTGAAGTTAACCCAAAATATGGAACCATTGACAACAAAGTTACCAACTTAACGAGAACTCTCCAGAGTTCTCATTTTTTTAGAGTTTGCATTTTTACACCAATTTCAAAAAGTGGTGCTATTGGTAGCACCTTTTTTTGGAGGTGGTTAAAATTGCGACTTGTTTAAAATCATGGCCTTGACATTGCAGACATAACCTCAAAATTGATCCTTGAATCGAAAAGTGATGCTACTAGTAGAACCACTTTTTTTTGTTGAGTTAAAACTATGACCTAATTGAAACTGTGGCATTGACCACTGGCACCACCGCAAATAGAACATTGAAAATCGACTCCTAAATATAAAAGTATTATAACGTGGTCATTTGTTTATCAATTAATTTTGTTTTTTTAATAATTTACATAAAGAAAATAATTAAATTGAGGTGCAATAGGTGCGGGGGTGGGGGATTATCTATGATCCTAGAGGACAAAAAGAACATCAAATATCATAGGGATTAGGATGTAAAACCAAAAATCAAGAAGAAGTCTTAGAGGCATTCAAAGGATTGGTATTGATTCCTGAAGATAAAACGCAGAGCATCATCGTGATAGGAGACTTAGAGCTAGTGATGAAAAGTCTGAGAGGCACAAGTCAACAAAGTAATTCCAATTTGCAAGGCATCTACAAAAAAATAAAACTTGAAGAAGGCAAATTCTAAAGTGTGCAATATTTCCATACCCTGAGACATCATAATTAGGAAGCAAACATGTTGGCCAAGGAAGCCAAATTAATGAAACAAGGAGAATTAATAGATAAGGAGGTAATCCTCGCCAGTTACTTGCCTTGGCAATATGGAAGAAAATGATTCCACAACACTATCTCAACGAATCAAAGAAGAACTACACTATATCACAAATGGGCAAAGTAGCAATGTGAATCTAAGCATTAACAAAGGATGCAATGTAAATTTAAAATCTTTTTATGAAGGACGTGAAATGACATCCCTCAATCCATCCAATTGCATCATCACCACATTAAACATAAGATCTTGTCCCACGCCATCCTACGAAATCATCTATCCCATTTGGCGGATGAATCCATTCTCCCTTACGCAAGCTTTTAATTCCAAGCACTTGCAACATCTCCTCACATGTGGGACGGGCTCTCCACATTACACCATGATCAAGAATCCAATTAGGTGGGTCAGTAGGATAGTGCAAATAGTTACGAACTAGCAGAGGATACAATCATCACAAAGGATGGTGTCAAATATCACACGAGGGTTGTTGAATGACCTAAATACATAATATCGTTTATGGTGAAATCCAGATGAAGACATACTATTATCGCCTTCACCCCCGCTCCCATGTAACATCTGCATTATCTTCATTCCTAGGTCCAAAAGTAAGCTAAAATGTTGCGTAGCATTAGAACATAGTGCGATTACACCACCTGTGAACTAGAAGCTATGATAATGAAATTGAGGCATCAACAACAAGAAATTGAAGCCCTCAAAGAAACCCAAGCACAACTTAGACAAACTCTGCATGAAAATGAGGAATGATGAGACCAAGAATTGACAATTATTCTCAGGAAATTCAACTGACAAACTCAACAAATTCGTAAACTGGAAAGGGAGAGGCATGGACAACACAACACAATTCCAACTCATTAGGATAACATTTCATTAGCAAGTGCTCAGGGGTTTTGTGAAATGGAGTAGCCAGTGCATCAACAAATTGCAGCAGATCCACATAATGAAACTCAAGTCCAAGTAGATACATAACTCAAGTTAAATCAGCCAGGTTTTAAATATTGTTGTAATTGTCCTCAGTAAGTCTAGAAACTCTCTATTTGATCATGCTTTTAAAAGTAATTCTTAGGATTTTGAGGAATTTTTCTCCTCCTATTTTGGACAATATGCTTGATACTATGATGTACTCTATGGTTGGTTTTAACTCTGCAACAAGCTTCTTTTAATACAAACCCATTATGGTTTTTGTTTAAAAAAAAGAGATAAAATAATTAAATTGAAAAAAAAACCTAAACAAATCATTTTTTTAAGAAAAAAAAATCGTTCGGAAATAAAGAAAAAAAATGCAAATTGTGATTTTTTAATAAAAAATTCAAAAGATGAACTTAAAAAAAGTAAAATCTGGGCGGAATTAAAAAAAAAACCCTTAAAACACAAAAAGCCTTGAAAAGACAAAAAAAAATTAAAATTGCTAAAAAATTTAAAAACAATTCAAAATAAAATTTGAAATCAAAAAATTAAATTAAAAGAAAAATTAACCTAAAATACAATTAAAAAAAAAACCTAAATTATAAATATTAAATAAAAACATTTAAAAAAAATTAAAACATAAAACTAAACTAAATTAAAAATTTAAAACTAAACAAAATTAAAATTAAAAAGTAAAAAAAAATTAACAAACTAAATTCTAAAAAAATAAATAAACTAAATTTCAAAAATTAAAATTTAATAATTAAAAAAAAATGGAAGAAGGGTGTCAGAGGGGGACGATGCCCTCCCCTATGTTCGTGGACTCATACCAGTCCATGACCATGGGGGAGGGCATCGCCACCCTCCAACACCCAATTTCAATTTTTTTTAATTAGTAAATTTTAGTTTTTAAAATTTAGTTTGTTTATTTATTTTTAATTTAGTTTGTTATTTATTTATAACTTTTTAATTTTAATTTAGTTATATGATGATGATGATTAACGTCCACTAAGAACAATTGGTCTATCCGACCTTAAGAAGGTAAGAGATAACTTCTATTTCTTTAAAATTGTATTTCTATGCTAAAAAAACATTGAGAGACGCGTTTCAATATCACCATAGTTTTGATGACTTAGAAGGTTAGTGTTGGGTTGTTATATTCTTTGCAGTGAAAGTCGAGGTGGATCCACTGGCGGTCGAATTTGAGGTGGATTGACAGCAAGTCGAAGGTCGAGGTTAGTCAACTAGGTAAATTCGAAGTCGAAGGTCAAGGCGGTTCGACAGGGTAAAGGCATCGACAGCAAGTCGAAGAGGTCAACCAACAAGAGGTCGACATGCGGGCGTGTGACAACTGACTGAAGACCGAATGAAGGCTGAGTGCTAGTCAAATTGTAATCCGACTTGGAGTTGACTGTAATAGAATCCCAAGACTCGCGAGATTTTTAGCCAATGATCTGCATTGATCTGTAACTGTTTTTGGGCACCATTTCTTTAGGGATTTTCCTACTGTAAAGCCTACAAAGAGGCATGTTGTAAGGTCGTAAAGGCTAATCAATGAATATGAAGATAGCTTATCTTTAGAGAAATATTTAGATGTAGGTTGTTGGTCATGCAGATGTAAGCCGAATTGGATACAAGGTTGCTCTTACATAAGCAAGAGGGTATGATGTTGATTGTGTCTTAGGTGTGGACCAAGGTTAGACATGTAACCTTTTATTCAGATTGAATACGACAACAAGAGAGCATAATGCTCAAGGAATGCTTGTTTTCCTGGTTTGGGTTTCCAGAGTAAAATATCTATGTATTGTGTGATTGCTTTGTCATTTACGTTATTGATTAAATTCTTCCTCTGTTCTACTAGGTTTAGTGTGGAAGTGTATCTCATTTCCTAACATGTGGTATCAGAGCCAAGTTAAGCTTTGACGTATGGCATCAGATATTGATTTACCAATCTTGAATCTGAGAGCTAAACCCTAGGTATAGGTAAAGAGTTGTAAGTCATAAATTGTGTTAAAGATCGTGTTAAACAATGGAGAGTAGTTTAATAATAGAGATAGAAAAATTCAATGACCAGAATTTTAAGTTTTGGAAGCTTAAAATGGAAGATATTCTTGTAGATCGAGACCAATAGACAACGGTCTATCCAAATACCTAGCCGACAAGCATGTTGACGGAAGAATGGGCGAAACTTGAAAGAAGAGCAAGAAGTACGATTCAACTTTGTATTGCAAATTCGATATTGTTGAATGTCTCAGGTGAAGATTTGGCCAAGAAATTGTGGGACAAGTTGGGAAGCTTATACTAGTCGAAATCTCCAGTAAATAAGTTGTTTCTTAGAAATAAATTGTATCTTTTGAGAATGGGTGATGACAATTCGGTGACTAAGCATTTAAATGTGTTTAATACCATTTTAAGTCAATTATCGTCTGTGGATATTAAAATCACCGAGGAGGAGAAGTGTATTAGCATATTCTGTTCTTTTTTAGACTCCTGGGATAACTTAGTTGTGGCTATAGGGAGTAATACAACCACACTAGCACTAGAAGACATGGTTGCTTCTCTAATGTCAAAAGAAACGAGAAGAAAGAACATGGAAGGATCGACAAAAAATGCTTTAGTGGTGAGAGGTTGACCGATTGAAAGAGATACAGGCAAATTCTTCGGTAGAAAGTCTAAGTCGAAGGGTAGATCTAGATCCCTGGTTTAGTCAACAAGAAGATGTTGGAAATGCAGTAAAGCTGGGCATGACAAAAAGGACTTTAAGTTGAGGGAGATGGAAGTCAGTACAAGATCTAACGAGAAACAGTCGACTGATAGAAAGACGACCCTGGATAAGGGAGGTCATGTGTACTTGGCGTCGACTAGTACACAGTCAGATCAAGATGTTTGGTTGATCGACTTAGGAGCATCCTATCATATGACACCATATAGAGAATGGTTCTGCGAGTATGAATAATATGATGGAGGTGATGTGTTCTTGGGGGACGACTCGACAACCAAAATTGTTGGACGAGGAAGAGTTCAATTAATACTGCACGATGAGAGGAAAAGAGCCCTTCCAGGTGTGCTACACATTTTGGGTTTGGCAAGAAACATGATTTATGTCATCAAGATGGATGATGTTGGAGTGCACACTCTATTTCAGAAGGATTTGTGTAAGATGGTCATAGTTACGATGCCCTTTATGAAACGATTTCAAATTGGAACCCTATACAAGTTGCTATGGGGTGTTGACTCGACTGGATGCAACAACATCATTGTTCCTGAAGTCGACTTGACTTCGACTTGACTCGACTCGATTAGGGCCAAGTCATGAGAGGATGGGACACATTGAAGAAAAATGACTTCAAGTTATGCACAACAAAGGTATGGTCGAAGGTTTTCATGAATGTGGTTTAGAAGTCGACTTTTGTGAACATTGCATATATGGAAAACAAAGTCGGGTGAGGTTTCCATCTGGAGCGACAAGGGAAAATGGGATTCTAGAATTGGTTCATAATGATGTGCTTGGCCTAGTTTCAGTGCCTTCACTTGGTGGATCCCTGTATTATGTCTCCTTCATAAATGATTTTTCCAGGAAGACATCGATATATTTCTTGAGGAAGAAATCATAGTTTTTTGAGAAATTCAAAGAGTTTAAATCTCTTGTAGAAAACCAGACAGATAATAAGATTAAGGTGCTGAGAAATGACAATGGCGGTGAATTCTGTGGAAAACAATATAATCAGTTCTGCAATCAGTGTGGCATAGCATGCCAAAATACCACACAATATACCCCACAAGTTACAACAAAATGGAGTTGTCGAGAGAATGAACAGAATGTTGACAGACAAGGAAAGAATCATGCTCAATGATGCTGGGCTCGCACAAGAATTCTGGGCGGAGGCAGTTGAAACTGCAAGATATTTGGTGAATATGTCTCCTTCGTTGGTGTTAGTCGACACGACTCCAAATGATGTATGGTCGGGTAAAAAGCCTTCGGTTTCACATCTCAAAGTATTTGGTTGTGATGCATTTGTGCACGTTCCCAAGGAAAAGAGGAACAATCTGGACAAGAAGGCAGTCAAATGAATTTTCATTGGATACAAAGAAGGAATGAAAGGATATAAACTTCGGGATCCTACATCAAGGAGAACGATGTACAATCAAGATGTGGTATTCAAAGAAGTCAGAGGTAAGTTTGATCTTGAAGAAATTGTTTAGAATGAGAATAATCCTGAGACAGTGTGGTTTGAACTGAGGAATGAAGAAGACGATTTAGATGAGTCGACTGAATTAGAGGAAGAGGTGGAAAAATCAACCCTGGTCGTAAGGAGGTCAAAAAGAGTAAGAAAACCAATGGAAAGGAATAGTCTACCCGATTTCCATTCTGCATTTGTGTTAACTACCATCGACGATGAGCCCAAGTCGATAGGTGAGGCAGTCCACTCGACAGAGGGTAAACTCTAGAAGGATGCCATGGTTGAAGAGATGGAATCCTTGAACAAGAATGAGATATGGGACTTAGTCAAGTTGCTTAGTGGAAGAAATCACGTCGATAGAAAATGGGTATTCAAGAAGAAGATGCATGTCACGGGACAAGTCAAGAAGTTTAAAGCTCGATTGGTAGTGAAAGGATATTCCCAAGTCGAAGGAGTCGACTTCAGTGAGATTTTTTCCCTTGTTGAAAAATTAACTTCCATTACAGTACTRATATCTCTGGCTACAACATTTGATCTAAAAATAGAATAGATGGATGTGAAGACAACGTTCCTACATGGGGACCTGGAAGAGGAAATCTACATGAAACAACATGAAGGATTTTTTGTAAAGGGAAAKAAAGATTTGGTGTGTAAACTAAAAAGATCYGTTTATGGTCTAAAGCAATCACCAAGGATGTGGTACCAAACGTTCAACACATACATCCTTAGTTTGGGATTTTTGATAAGCAAAGTTGATCACTGCATATATTCCAAAGAAGATGGTGGGTGTTTCATATATGTAGCTTTGTATGTCAATGACATGTTGCTGTTTGGAAACAACATGGATGCATTAAAAGAGGTGAAGAAGCAACTACCCTCCAAGTTCGACATGAAGGATCTCGGTGCAGCTAACTTCATTCTGGGAATGGAGATTAAGAGAGATCGAGAAACTAGAAATCCCTGGTTGAATCAAACAAAGTATATTGAATTTTTTTTGAAATGTTTCAACATGTAGGATTGCAAACTGGTGAAGGTGCTTATTCCCGTGGGAGCAAGGCTAACTGCTGAAGAATTTCCAAAGACATGGGAATAAATAGAGGACATGGCACGTGTTCCCTATGCAATTGTTGTTGGTAGTCTAATGTATGCAATGTTCTGCACTTGACCAGACATTTCCCATGCAGTGGGAGTGTTGAGAAGGTACACGTCGACACCTGGAAAGGAGCACTAAGCAACTGTCAAGAGAGTATTCAAGTATTTGTGTGGCACAAAGGACTATGCCATATGTTATCAAGGAAAACTTGGAGGAGACAGTGAATTAAATGTACATGGCTTTGTCAACGTCGTCTGGGCTAGATATCTGGATCGACGGAAGTCGAACAATGGATATGTCTTCAAGATGTTCAGTGGAGCAGTCAACTAGATGAATAAGCGATAGGTTGTTGTAGCCTTGTCAACAACAGAAGATGAATACATGGAAACCACTCGTGGAAGCAAAGAAGCAGTATGGATGAAAAGGTTGTGTTCTGGAATCGGGTTTGAGTAGAGAGCTATGAAGATAAGTTGTGACAGTCAAAGCACAATAATTTTGGCAAAGAAACCAACTTATCATTCGAAGATTAAGCACATTGATGTACAATACCATTTTGTGAGAGACATGGTGGAAAGAAACAAGGTGCTACTGGAGAAAGTAGACACTTTGGAAAACATATTAGACTCGTTGACCAAGTATGAGAGTGTTGTGAAGTTATCTTGGTGTAGAGAGGCAATGGGCATTGCTTCCCTGCGTCTGTGAATGAAAGTTCAAAGTTCTCCTGGTTTCAACAAAGAAGACAACAAGTGGGAGAATGTTGGGTTGTTATATCCATTGCAGTGAAAGTCGAGGTGGATCGATTGGCGGTCGAAGTCGAGGTGGATCGACAACAATTTGAAGGTCGAGGTTAGTCGATCGGGTAAAGTCGAAGTTGAAGGTCAAGGTGATTTGACATGGTAAAGGCATCGACAACAAGTCGAAGAGGTCAACCATTAAGAGGTTGATAGGCGAGCATGTGGCAACCGACTGAAGATTGAATGAAGGATGACTAGTAGTCGACGGGTAATTCGACTTGGAGTTGAATATAACAGAATCCTTAGATTCACATGATTTGTAGCCAATGATCTGCATGGATCTATAACCATTTTTGGGCGCCATTTATTTAGGGTTTTGCCTACTTTAAATCCTATAAAGAGGCATGTTGTAAGGCCATAAACGGTAATCAATGAATCGTAAGATAACTTATCTTTAGAGAAATCTTTTGATGTTGGTTGTTGGTCATGCAGATGTAAGTCGAATTGGCTACAGGGTTGTTCTTGTGTAAGCAAGAGGGTATGATGTCAATTGTGTCTTAGGTGTGGACCAAGGTTAGACATGTAACCTTTTATTCAGATTGAATAAGACAACAAGAGAGCAAAATGCTCAAGGAATGTTGATTTTCCTGGTTTGGGTTTCTAGGGTAAAATCTCTGGGTACTGTGTGATTGCTTTGTCATTTACGTTATTTATTAAATTCTTCCTCTCTTACGATAGGTTTAGTGTGGAAGTGTGTCTCATTTCCTAATAGTTAGGCAGGTCAGTAATGTGGAAAATATTTTTAAATTGGGATCTAATATGGGTATAGGCAGGGCAATCAAAGAGGAAGTGTTTTTGATCTTCTATCCACTTAGTTTCACAAAGGTGACAAATTCTCTCATCCCATGGTGTTTTGGGAGTCATCCAACGCCCAATTTCACTATGTAGCTTGCGAGAGTTTGTTCTTATTTTAGCAATGTTGATTTTCTTCTTTGCACTTTTAAAAACAGAGAGGTATTTTTGATCTTCTAAATTAGGATTGACCACCTCATTGTAGTATCTTGATTTCTGTTTATCCATTAATTCTTTATCACACCACATATTATCCTTAAATTTAGAATTGATAATAATTGTAATATTATCAATATTCTGCATGATGACTTCTTCTTGTATTCCCTGATGATTTAGCCAAGATTTGACATCTTTATGCCATCCCCACTTGAGTTGCTGGTGGTTTTGGCTAGATTTTGAAGCAATTTTGGGGAGCCTCTTGTCATCCATTTTGTTTATCTTGTTCTTGTACGTTAGACACCTAATCATAGCAATGTTCTCAATGGGGGGAAGGCTTGCTTCTATTAGGAGGATAGGATAGGGTGTATTGCTCTTAATTTTGAGATTATAAGTTATAAAATTATTTTGGATTTGTTCTATCTTTATCCATGATCATCTAGATATACTGCAACCCTAAATTTCACATCCATATGAGATAGATAGAGTGA
>ML794002.1:68328-81235 GCA_009831015.1 Picea engelmannii
CTTCTGGAGGAATTCTAAGGTCAAGGTTAAGGTGCTCAGAGGGAGGCTTCAGCCTGTGGTTGGGTGATGAGGGTATCGTCAATGGTAAAACGAGCACACCATCTTCTATATTCTAACACATTTATCCTTTTTTCAATACTATAGTTCCAATTGAGTTTGTGGTGGATATCGATTCCAAGATACTTGTATTAAGGCACTTCCTCCAAGCTATTGTTGTCATAAACAAAAGTATCGTATGTGATCCTTTTGGATTTAACTATCATAACCTTTGTTTTGTCAGTGTTCACAGTGATTCCCATGATCGACCAGAAGTCCTTGAGGGTTATCGATTGCTTACTTAGGTCATAAGGACTCTTCACCATAAGAACAATATCATCAACATAAAGGAGGATGATGACTATACTAGTGAGGGTCAGGCCAACACCTTCTGTGTCCTCCAAAGAATCTTCTAACTTATCAATATTGATGCCGAAAAGGGTAGGAGATAGGGGACAACCTTAGTTGACTCCTACATTACTACAATTATTTTCTTTCGATCATCCCTCGGTGTTCCTAAATTTTACATGTGTGCGTGTGTGTGTCACACACCCAACCCCCTAAGTACCTTTTAGGAAATAGGGTATTAAATTTTCGCTTCTTCTAATGATCTTAAAGTTTCTCTATCAAAACTCTATCGTCTTCTTCTCGTCAAAACCTTCTCAATGATGGTAATTTTTTCTCATAACTGGGCTCTGGAACGAAGGTTATGACCTTCCAAAGTTCTCGTGTTTACATAGGCAACATCTCTCTTACTACCACGTGACATCTCATTATCTGTGCCAACTTACGTGGTGACACCCTGGTCCTGATGTGGCACTAGCCTAGCTTGCCACGGTGGAACTTCAATCCACGCAGGCTTACAACCATCATCGCTTGGACCTTCTTCCGACACACTCTTTGCTTCTTCTAATGATCTTAAATATTCTCTATTACAACTCCATCATCTTCTGCTCATTAATACCTTCCCAATGACGGTAATTTCGCTCATAACTAGGCTTTGGAACGAAGGTTATGACCTTATGAAGTTCTCATGTTTACATAGGCAACATATCTCTTACTGCCACGTGACGTTTCATTGTCTGTGCCAACTGACATGGCGACACCTTGGTCTTGATGTGGCACTAGCCTAGCCTGCCACCGTGGAACTTCAATCCACGCAGGCCTACAACCATCATCGCTTGGACCTTCTTTCGACGCACTCTTCACTTACCTCTGACGAATATGGTATCGAGGAATATTCCCTCTTGATACCATCCATTCAGAGTTTGAGCAGTTTACGCAGTCTCACTACCCCGAACCCAAGGTATCAAGGAATATTCCTTCCCCTCAGTGGGTGTTCTTGATGCACTCAATATCTCCTAACCGATGATTAAGATTCATTCGGTGCTTGAGGTTTACCTATCCTACTAGACCCCACTCAACTCATCAACCTGTTAATGATTGACATTTGTCATCCTAAGGGCGTCCTAGTTGCCTTGCTGCCAAGCCGTGTCATCCATGACATCAATACTTCATTTCTTGATGTGACATGTGGCTCAATATCCACTCGACACATGGACCCATTACGACTCACCATAAGGTGCATAGGCTCACTCGGTCAAAGATTGACATTTGTCCATTTTTCGTAAGCTGATTTAGGATACTTAATTAATACCTTCCTAAAATATCACTCCTCGATATTTATTTATTAAATCTTCATTAGGGATAATTAATATTCACTAAATATTTACCCTCGTAAACAATTTCTACTTTGCTTAGTAATTCATTTAAGTGCCATTTTGTAATGATTATGTTATAAGAAAATTAATTATATTATAACATAATTTGTATTATGTTCTAATATAATTAATTAGACTATAATATACTTAAACTTATAATCCTTGTTTAATGTGTATAATTCACTGCCCCCTCGACACACAACTCCATACAGAATTTTACGTGTGTGTGTGTGTGTGTGTGTGTGTGTGTGTGTGTGGAAAAGAAATAAAACATATTTAATAAGTGAAATTAGCAGCAACACTGCTTATACCTGCCTCTTAAGAATATTTTAAAGTACTAGTTGTATGTAATCCAAAGCTTAAAGTTTAAATAATTATAAAACACTTACATGTAACAACCTATTAATTATATATAATATAAAAACAAACTAGAAATGATAATGGTTGTTTCATGTATGTAAAAGTTTAAGTAGAACTGAATATGAATAATCGTCGATTTAATCCTATCCCAGATTGTGATGGTACCTTTGTTGTAGAATGTTTTAAAAACTGGAAGGCTCATAATAATTCTTATCCTACTTTGTCGGCCTTTATTTACTGGTATATATGGTTGGTAATGAATTATACTATTTTTGAAGATGGAAACCCCTCTATTCAGAAGGTGGTCTACAAAACTTTAAAAGCAGTGGGTGAATACAAAAAATAGTTGAAAGCTATTGCCTTGAGAGCACTTCCTTGTATTTCTCGGTGGTGGTATTGTTGGATGGTTTGATGGGGCTGCACAACAAACTGGTCAAAGCAGTGGGGTTGGCGGGGTGATAAGGGTCAACGATCATCGATTTTATAAATGGATCTTCAACTGTGGACCTGGCACCAATACGAGAGCAAAGCTTCTGGGGGTATGGGCCCTACTTACATTGGCTTCTCGGCTATCTATCTCGGACTTACATGTCCACGATGATCAAAAATTGTTATAGATTGGCTGTAGGGAAAGGGCCGACTACAGGTGGTCACCCTGGACTGCTAGAAGGACAAGTTTACAGAGATTATCATGCACTTCCGAAAAACCACTTTTGCACATGTTTTCAGAGAAGAAAATTAAGAGGCGAATAGTCTTTCAAAACAGGCTCTCAAAAAGAAACCGGGGAAAATTGCCTACTATCTTTGTGAAGAGGGCCACAAGGGTCCTATTATGTTTCTAAATCTATTCTAGAAGTATTGGAGTTGCTGTATGGATCCCTAGTGATGTGTCTTTTTGGGGAGTCCTTTTGTTGTAGTTTTTTTTTTTTGGAAATATGTATTTCAATACTCATTGGTCTATGTATTTTGTACTAGAGTATAAGATGGGGGATTATAGTCTAGTGTCTTGTTGTGGGGAAAAGTCATCTTCCAAAGGATGTAAAAGGCATATGATGTTGATTTTTTTTTGCTTATGAACAATTTATATTTAATATAAATATAAAGCAAATTTTTTTGTGAAAAAAATAAATAAAACTAAACATAAAATTAAATATTAATAATTATTAAAAATGTCTTATGTTTAATTTGAATTTAAAGCCTTTTTTAAAATAAATTGATAAATAAAAATGTGACATATTAATTTTAAACATTACATTCCAAAAATATAATTAAATTTGAATACACATACTCTTTATATAATCAAATTTGAATACATATTTTTTTTTAAGTGAATTTGAATACACATCTTCTTAATTTTAAGATAAAATAATAATACTATATATTTACATTATAAGATAAACAAAATTGTTATACCAAAATTTAAACTTATTTAAAATTTATAATTTATACAAAGTGTTTTTTGAAAATAATATATGTATTTTTTACCTTTTAATATAGAATTTATATTATATTAAATTTTAAATATCCATCACTTTTAAATGTGAAATTCAAACACTTGTTCACATGATCTAATTAAAAAATGTTTTCAAAATGATCTTTTCAACAATGTTTTCATTGTGAGTTATATCGAGTGAGTTATATATCGAGTTTTAAGTTGTATACATTTAGTAATGTCAACTACATCTATTGTTTTATGATAATCATCTATTGTTTTATGATAATTTTTGTAAACATTTAGCGAGGTCAATTACAACTATTGTTTTATGACAATTCTTTTTTATGAGACTTGGTTTTATTCATTTTTTTTTCAAAAGTTAAACATTATTTTTGAAATGATTTACACAAGTAACATCATAGCAAATAAATTTAAATGGATATAATTTTTTTTTTTAAGTAAGAAAGGGGAGAATCCTTCTATTCAATTCATGAAAAAAGTACAAAGTAATACATTGGTTTGCGGATGGGAAAAGACCCCCCAGAAAGAGAACATGGGATCATTTGAACCTAGCCTATGCTAAATGAGAGCAAGATGAAACATTACAATATAAGGAGAAGGATCGGATCATTGTGTTGGCCAATGAGGATCCTTTCTACCTTTTTTTTTGCGAACATCAATCCAACCAGAGGAGATGGTAGGCTCAGCGGCCTTTACCACCAAAGCCAGATGGTCTGAGGAAGTGCCAAAATCTTGAGCTGCTGAATTCTGGGGTGCTTCTTTGTCGCTGTCTGAGTTGTCTGATTCATGAGGTCGCTTCTGAGTCCCTGGTAGCGACGCTGAGATCATGATTGTGTCATTTGTTTCCCCCTTTTCGTGACGTGGGTGCAAGGATTGAATTGCGGGAGTTGGAGTCATGACTTCCGACACTGCAGGATTTTGTGCCGAGGTTGCAGGCTGGTGTTTTGGGTCGACAGAAGGCTGTTGAGCGAGAGTTGGGGCCTGCGAAGGTATTGGGGAAGGCGAAGGAGTTGGAGCATCTTTGTGATGTTGCTTGTTGTCAGAGGAAGGGTTTGGGTGGCTTTTGTGAGACTTTGGTCCTTGCCAACCATTGGCTCTTTTTCGTGCTCCAGAAGTTGAGGGAGGGGTGGGGGAAAGAGGACAAGATGCCTGGAGGTGCCCTGTTTGCTGATAGGAGCGACATCTGAAGGCGGTGTTCTCATAATCGACCATCTGGATGAAAGGATCTCCATCACCCCAATCTATAAGAATCCTATCCGGAAGCCCTTGAATGAGGTCAATTTCAACACAGATGCGGGCGAAAGTGATGAATCCTTTCGTTATTCTATCCGTGTCTATCTTGATAAATCTACCCAATGCATTGCCCAGGGTGGGTAAAAAAGATGCAGAATAGAAATGCAGGGGTAGATTGGGTAGTCTTACCCAGACCGGTGTAGTCATGGTTGTCATGGTCAGTGGATTGAACTCCGGAAACCATCGCTGCATGGAGAGACCAGATCTGCCCCAAAACCAAGGACCTTGCTCTAGCACGCGCTGACATTCGGCTTCGGTGGAGAAGTTGACGATGAATAACCCCTTGGAACAGAAGAATAGCTCATGACCCTCCGAAAAGGTCTTATTAACCCAGTCCTTTAGCGCAGGGGCCGAGGGCCAAAGTCCGTTGAAGCGACAAATGAGGGCTTTGGCCTGGTAGAGAAAGGCATAGCCGTAGACTTGGGGGTCTTCGACTTCTGCTGTTGGAGGTTCTGCACACTGCTCCACGATGAAGGCGCCTCCAAAGGGCTCTTTTACTTTTGAAGCTTCAGCCTTGAGCTTCGAAGGAGCGGAAGTCCCTGATTTCACAGCCTGCTTGTAAGAGCTTGGATGAGTCACTGAAGGCGCTCCTCCACGCAACCGAGAAGTGAGAGAAATGGTTGCATTTTTTAGATTTTCGTAATCTCGTAGCAGAGATCCATCTCCAAGCTGTCGGCCTTCGAAGATTAGTCGTTGGAATCTAGGCGGAGTCCATGTGGCTTGGTGGATTTGAGTTTTGAGCTCAAAGACAGAGTCTGAGTCTTGAACCTGCAAGCAAAGAGAAGATCCGGCAATGGTTTTTATAAAAAGGGGAAAGCTTGCCGTGATCTCGTAGCTAGTCTTGCCACTATGTAGGTTAAGGCATCGGCGACAGCGGCTAGGGTTTAGTGCTTGCTGGTCCACCGCGGCCCTGCAAAGGACAATCACTTCCTTCTCCCCGTTAGGGTTTCGTTCCATTAGCATAACCCTCACGCAGTCGCTCAACGATGTTGCATTCTCCATCGTGGGATCCATGTCCTCCTCGTCATCTTCCATGTTTTGGTGCTTCTGTGTCTGCGTAGCCGATGCAGAAGTAGCTGCGGCCTTCTTCTTCTCTTCTTCTTTGAGACGTCTGTCTTCCTCCTTCTGGCGAAGCTTTGCTTCCTTCTTCAAAGCGTTCTTGCTAGGAGCAACTACAGGGGTTGCAGGGGGCGAGGGTTCGCGCTGAGAAGCAGACACTGGCGGTTGGTCCTCCGGATCGCAAAGCGAGTAAAGCCGGTCGACCTCAGTGGTGAGAGCACGAATGGTAGCAGTTCTGCGGCCTTTGTAGTCTGGAAACACTTCCTCCACAGAGCGAGGGTTTGAAGGAACTGAGGCGGCGGTCTCCATGGCAAAAACAAAACAATTTAAATGGATATAATGAAACACATTCCAGATATTAAAAAAAACAGGTGAAATTGACCTAAGACTAAAATAAAATAGAAAAGATAATTTTTTTTTAGTAAACCTAGCTTAAGCATTCCAGACATTAATGTTTTGCAATTCAATTTGAGCTACAACTAAGAAATGGAAGTGAGAAAAACTTGTACAAAAAGTTATTTTATATGTAAAATTTTCATTAAATTCAACTAGTTAGTTAAAGTTAAAGTTAAAGTGAAAAACATAATTTTAAAGAAAATTAAGAGTAAAACACTCTATTGGGAAAACATCAACATTTTTGTGTTTATGCATTGGCAATGAGTTTTTATAGAAAATGTGATACTAAAATATCGTTTTATATAGTCTTCTTGGTGATTTTGCATTTATATGTCAATATTTGTATCCCTACAATTTACAATGAAACTAAATGTAAGAACACAATCAACAAATTGTAAGATTGAAAATGTAAAGGATTATAGTAGAACAATGCTTTCAAACATATATTTCTTAGATGAACTTTCTTTTTGCAAAAAATTAGTAAAGAAATGTTCATTTTGTGGCATTTGTCTCTACTTCAACTATTGTATTATCTTGATTAAGTATAATTTTTTCGTGAACAGCAAAGTCACGCAATATGTAGATGACAACATATTTGTCTTTCAGGTAATCTTCATATGATAATGTTGTCAAATTCAGCAATAACTTTTTTTAAGATGTCATCTCTAAGAGAACGTGGTACTTTTATATCTTCTGTGTTGATTATGCTGCACTTTAACTGGTGTGAATAGTGGAAAGGAATTTCAACCTGACATTTGGCACAATGTAGCATTGTTCATTGTATTGATCCAAAATACTCTACTCCTAAATTGCATTTTGAGCATATAGGATGAAAAGGATTGGAATATATATTTGCTACTGTCAACGTGCCCTGAACCTATTTTTATATAATTCAATGTTAGTGTAAGTGTATTTCTTTTTGTAAGCATGCGTAATATAACACATTTTTAAATGGTTCCAATGCTTTACTTGATTTATGGACGTGAGCAAGATGTTTAGATCATCAAATGCTTTATTTTCCTTCATGGTGCAATGAATGTTGACTAGTCTATGTGTAGTATATCGGATTTTGCTTATTTTCGTTTGACAATGGTTCTGAATAACAAAATGGGGAATTATTTCTTTGAAAGTTTCTCTTCAATGGAGGCAAATTTTGTTGCAAATGTTGGAAATAATTGCAACTGCATTTGAACAAAGACATGTATTAATTGTCTTTTTTTTTGCTATAGAAAGTAAAGAGATGAAAAATAAATATTTTATAAGATAAATTCTTGGATAGAATTAGCCTTACTATTGCCTTATCGCTCTCTGCATTGCCATCTTTGGTTTCTAAGGTATATTGCATCCCTGATTTTTTGGTAGTGGTAACAATTGCACCAATTGTTGCAAGCACATAATGCTCCGTTGTTGCTAAAAGTCTTTTAATTGATGTGTTCGATATGAAGTTGTATTCTTGACAAACAGGTGCTATGTTTTCTATGCCCGTGTGTTGATCCACTAGTAGAATGCCTTCAACTTCACCATGGTCATAATTGGTTTTAGGAGCAATTTTTAAATTTGTAATACAAATTCATTTTCCTGGAACAAGTTTTGATTGATGTTGTTCAATGAGATTAGCATGAACATTTAATGTCACTGTCATTTCACATTTTGCATCTATTAAATCTGCTCACAAAAACTCATTTGACTTTTGTGATTTGTCAAGTATTGCTCTATAAGTGACAATGACATTGCCCTGGAAAACTTCTCCAACCTTGTAACTAGTGAACTCTTCAATACTTATTGGGATGGGTGATTTTGGTTTGTGCTTATACAAACGAAAGAAAGTGTGAGTTAGCCACAAATACTAGAAGAAGATGTTTGAAATTTTATTTAGCAATATTTACCTTTTAGCTTCTACTTCCAATGTTGCTCATTCACTTTGTCTGCCTTCATTATTTCTTTTCATCATGATGTGGATGAAATGATATTTGTCATATTAGAGCAAGATCTAAAGAATGTAAAGATATAGCATAATTGAATGTGTGTGTTATGAACAAGTGGAAGAGAAACAATGAAATTATATTTAACAAAATATTGTTGAAATGAAGGGAGTAATTTCAAGCTAACAATTTTATTAGTAAAAATGTAAAAAAAATAAATTTTATAATTTTCTCTTATTTTATAAAAATATATAATCATACAATATTGATATAAAATATGTACATTTTTTTTCTCTAACCTATGGAATTTTTTTATGACTATACAGGAGTTTATGTTTTAAAGTTGCGATTACTAAGTATAAATAATAATAAAGAAGTATTCACCTTTTTTCCTTAACATTATGAACATTATGGAGATTAAAATAATAGACATTTCACAAATTTGTAATGCAAACATCTAAAACTATTTAGTTTCTCTCATTGCAATAAGTCCACTTATACTTCCTTGAAGTAATAAGAGATGACAAAGAAGAGGCATGGATTTGAGAATCAAGTGGAAATCCAAAAATTCATGATTTATTAGGTATCAATTGTTACAATATATTACAACTAGAATATATATTACAAGTTGAGTCAACTAACTACTGCTATGTTTCATTGAACTATCAATTGTTGTGATGGTATTAGTTGTAACCAAAGTAAAAAAGTTATAAGGTTATATGATGCAATTGACACTAAGAATAATGGTGATAGCAAAGGAAAACATAATATTATTGTTCTTGCTAGACTAGACAAGCCCACAGGTTGTGAGGTTACAAGGTGGGTTCACTAGTAAATGTTATGTAGTATATATATATAGTCGTGGAATTTCATAGAACAATTTAGCATAGATGGTAAGAACATGTCATGGTTGTTGTTTTATAGACGACGATAAAATTTAGCTATATGACACTTACATAAGTCTCTAACTCCATGTTATTATGTGAATGGGTTGCATTGGAATTATGATTTGAAAATTTTCATTGAGATTCAACCATTTATTTCTCATAACTTTTGAGATGCACTTATGGAGATTAAAACAATAGACATCTGACAGATCTGTGATGCAAACATCTTAAACCATTTAGCTTCTCCCATTGCAACAAGTCCACTTATACTCCTTGAAGTAGTAAAAGACGACAAAGAAGAGTGGCATTGATTTGTGAATCAAGTGAAAATATGAACATTCATGATTTGTTAGGTAGCAATTGTTACAATAAATTACAACTACAATATATATTACAAGTTGACTCACCTTACTAGTGCTATGTTTCAATCGAAATATGTGCATGTTTTTTGAACATATAGAATTTTTTATGAATATATTTTTTTATAGAAATATAATCAACTTTAGATCGAAATATGTGCATGTTTTTCAAATATTAAGAATTTTTTATGAATATATGGAAGTTTATGTTTTTTTTCCAATAGAAAAATGACTCAAAATTATATAAAGTATAATTTCTTTTACATAGCGGTATCTTTTCTATCGATACAGATGAAAGGGACCAACCAATTGAGAATTGACTGCATTGAATACAAAGTAGAAATAAATAATGATAACGCAAAGACTCACTCCTTCATACTAAACTGAAGTAATGCACACAACAAATAGTTTCATAAAACTCCATATTACACCCCACTTCTTCGCAAAGTAACTTGATCACTCACTGATTTTTGAGTTCAAGCTTCGAAGATATTAAGGTGAGAATGTGGGCTCTCTTCCCCATTTTCCTAGTGAAATACTAACAACCGACCTTTGAGTTCCTTAAGCGCCCTTTTTGACATTAAGTCAGCCTCTTTATTGTGCTCCCTGTAAATATGCTTATAACTAGAATTTTTCATATTTCTTGCCAGTTCCATTGTTTTAATCTTCCAGCCTTCAATGTTAACCGCATGGAGCTGACCCTTTTGATTTATCCAGTCAATGATCACTTTCGAATCCCCCAAAATTTGTATCTTATCAATCGCCCAAAGTGAAGCCAAAGTAATTGTCGCTCACAACCCCATAAGCTCAGCCTTTGTGTTGGTTCCCACTCCACAGTTTAGGTACCATTTTGTTATCCTCATATCATGAGACCTGAAAATGCCACCTGCAGCACAACAACTTCCGTTGGAGAGGGCGGCACCATCGAAACATGCCATCATGACCCCCTCAGGTAGAGTCAATTCGCACACTCTGTTTATGTTGGAAGTTTATGTTATAAAGTTGTGATGACTAAAAAGGGCTTAGATAACTAATAGAGTTACAAGCAAAGCCCTTAAAATCATCTTAAGTTGTGATTATTATATATTTAGTGTTATTATAATAATAATTTAATTTAAAGTTATAACCTTGTTATACGTCAAATTAGCATATGAAACACCCTCGTTTTATGGGAAAATTAAACTTTCTATATAATGATTTGACTACTTAATTTAGAAAAATGTACATACCCTATATCCCTTTTCACTTAAAATACTCTTATCACGCAAGCATCAATTACAAAGTATTTAATGTCTTGTATGCAAGGGTGTACAACATCAAATCTAAAGTTATTTTAGACTTGAAAATATACACCCTAGTGTATAGTTGAATACTTATTGCTCGCCCTCTTCTCAAACTCATATTTATACTAAATACCCATTAATAATCATAATGATTTTCCTAACCACATGTCCTTACTAGATAAGTAAGGGATTATATTGCATTCAAGACCCTCACCATGTGATGCTTCATGAATAGAATAAAAAATTATCCCTATGATTCTATAAAGCAAATCATTAAGTCTTAACCCTACGAATCATGAAATCAACTCGTGAGCAACTGAAGATATGTGAATATAATCATACAACTTTAGATCAAAATATGTGCATGTTTTTTCGAATATATAGAAGTCTATGTTTTGAAGTTGTGATTAATAAGTTAAAAAAATAAAAAGTATTTACCTTTTTTCCTTGACATTATGGAAATCAAAACAATAGGCATCTTGCAGATCTATCATGTAATAATGTAAGAGCATTTAGTTTCCCTCATTGCAACTAGTCTGTATAGTAGACACTAATGGCAGTTCGATTCATGATGTAAGGTAGCGTGATCGCCTTAGAAAGCTACAAGGAGGAGAACACGTTTATGGTGTCGCATTTTCCATATTTCTTAAAGTATCCTTCCTCTAGTTTGACTACCACATAAGATGTCCACTCGTCAAAACATGGTGTGTAAATGCGTTCTAACCATCCTATGGTGTAGTGTTATTGACTTGCTAATGTTTTCCCTGTAGTTTTTCAATGTGCTTGGTGTTTTGTTTGAAATTATTAAGCTTTAATTGCAATATGTCAACCAATAGTATATCAATCTATCTACTCATAATGTATTGATGCAAACATGTCTAATTTCAAATATTTTTCTAGAGAAATGCAACATAGTATATAGTATACTTGAAAATGTTCATACCTATCAATCTAGCCATAAAGTGTCGGTGCAAACATTTCTAATTTGACATATTTTTACTAGAGAAATGCAACATAATATAAAGTATACTTGAAAATGTGCACACTTATCTATCTAGTCATAAAGTGTTGATGCACACATTTCTAATTTGAGATATTTTTACTAGAGAAATGCAACATAGTAAAAAGTATACTTGAAAATGTGCATACCTGTAGGTGTTCAATACTACAATTTTTTCAACCAATCTTTAAATTATCTTGGAAGATTGCTAGTACTTGGAGAAAATAAGCATGTACTGAAAACTTTCTACAATGAGTCCCAGTTGCAATATGTCATATTAAAAATAATGTAAAGTAGTCAGAATTTTGACGAGAAATTTATTCATCAAATCTTGCCTAAAGGTTTTGACTCATGAAATTTTGTTTAAAAGTTTTGATTTTGATTTTATAACGAAATTATTGGATTTTTAATAAGAAGAAATAAATCAGATATAATTCTAATTTGCAAAAATAATTAAAAATGAAGCTTTACCTTAAAAAATCAAACTCAACCATATTTGCAATATTTTTTTCAAAATTTCACTCAAAGTGTAGTAGGGCGTGAACTATGTCATGGTCAGTTCAATATGCCTTTGATATATGCACTTGACATTGTTCAATTTGTAGGTTTGTCCAAATGTGATCAATTGCACATTTTCCTTTTCGTAAAAACTTATGTGTTATATCTTGCATTTCTAGTGATTGTATATATTGTTGTAGCAATTTGCTCTTTTGATTCTTTGCATAAATGTTAATGTTGAAATCATCAATTATTATAAACACAGAATCACTTTGTACCGATTCCATTATTGCTAGTGTGATTGCATCAATTATTGTTGAAATAGATGCAGAAGGTGCAACATAGATGTTGAATATGTAGATTGTTTGATGAGCATGTACATTTGAAACAATCAGTTCAACTTTATCATTGCAATATCTATATAGATTTTTCTATGCAAGTAAGAAATCCATGCACATAATGTGCTATGTTGAAATTGAATTTGCTCAATTGATTATTTGTTGGTGGATTGATCTAAAATGAAGAAGACTTGAAAAACTTGAAATTTATTGCAAGTGAATGTTATGTGTTTTAAAGCAAAAGGATCAGTTTGCAACACATAAATCAAAGGATTATTTATGCAAATTATACATAGACA
>ML794002.1:87566-102917 GCA_009831015.1 Picea engelmannii
GACGCAATGGAACTGTTTTCATCGCATTCCGAGCACTTTGAAATTTGAGCAAAATTTGATCCCCTAATCATGGATAAACTAAATGAGTTTCTTGGAAGCAAAGAACCATATTTTCCATTAAATCTTCGTATTGTATGACGTCCTCAAGATGACTACGTAAGCTACATGTGTTCAATGTAGAAATCAATACTCTTTTTAGATGATAGTGGCCTTTCTATGTGTTCTAGTATCCATGATGCATTTGTTCTTAGACGATCCATTTCATCTAGCACTTTGTTTGCCACATTGAAGTTCTTTTGAGATAAATCATTGAGCAGGTACAATGAATCAATTGTTTTTACTCTTGACAATGTTGTATACACAAGTCCATGCCTTGTGACTCTGGTTGGATCAAATGCAAGTCCATTTAGAGTAAGACCTTGGGTTCTATTTATTGTCCTATCACATGCTAGTTGTATTGGAAATTACTTTTGAATAGTTGTTTGAGATTTGTTTTTAGAAGTTGCATTTGGTTTTTCAATTCGTAGTATTGGTGTCCATGTTGGTTCAATGTCTTGCTCATATAATTGACAATGTTTATTTTTTTGGGATTTACCAATTGTTGCATCTACAAATTCTATCCAAACGACATCTACATCTTTATTTTTTGTTGTAAATCTTTTGAATATTCCATCAGCACCATTAACTAGTTCGTCCTCTATATTGTTGTTTCCTGCATATAGCTCAACTAACATATTTTCCTTGAGTAGTATTCTTGTTGGTCATAAGATATCATTATTTCTTGATAGATTTCATGTTCATCAATAACATCAAGGATTACTAGTTCTTCATTCACTAGGGAAAGCATCCGATCATTATGTTTTTGTACATCTTTGTTTCTATAAAAAATATATGGAAATAATATATCCAAGGATGGTGTTCTATGGAAATGAGCATTTATGTATTCGATGTCTTGCTCTGATTGTTTATTAAGTCTCATTTTGTTCAAGATTCTAATTGAATCCATATTGTTTTGCTGCATTGTGGTATGCAATTCATAGCACTTGACCTCATCTCACCAAAAAGTGTATGGCATTTTCTGCTTATTGACAATTGGCTCTTCAAAAATCAATGAATCCTTTATAGGTTGTGCTTGATACAAGTCTCCAAAAAATATTAAATCGACATTGCCAAATTAGGATGTTGGTGTGTGCTTTATGTGTCGCAAATGCTTGTCAACTTCATATAATAATGTTGCTCCTATTAGAGATGCTTCGTCAATGAGCAACACATGAAGTTGTTGAAAATGTTTTGTTAATGTGTCCAATTTTTCACTATTCAATGGAAAATACTTTGATTTGTTAAAGGGCATATAAAATGTAGAATGCAACCGCTGCATTGAATGCTGCTTTTCTTGTATATGCAATTATAAGTCCTTTTAATTGTAGTGGGTCATAGTTCATTTCCGCATTGTAGAAATGAACTAGCGATTGGAATAACACTTTAGCAGTGAATGTTTTTCCAGTTCCTGCACCGCCTGTTCAAAATAAGTGCACTAGTTTGTTAGGTTCATTTTTTTTTCTTTGTTAATACGTCTTTCACTATTCTAGCTTGTTCTTGGTTTAATTGTATTCTAACATTAAAAAATTATGAATTCTCCAATATATTCGGTTGGTTTACTATGTGATAAGGCCCATTGACATCTATTCTTATGTTTCTTGTGCTCCAAAAGTATTGCAAGTCATTTTCAAAGTCATATTGTTCATAATCATTGGCTAGATTTGAATACAAATGTTTGGCGGATTCTCCTCCTTCATTAGTGATGCTTATGTTGAATAATTGTTGTTCTTTATTTTCAATTTCATTTGTTGCATGTTCAAAGTCACCCCATGTTAGATTTGATTCATATGTAAACTTTTGTTCATTTTGCTTTATGATCTCTTTTAGTGAAATGTAAGCATGCTCCCATGTAAAGCAGTGCTCCTTGAAAATGTTTTCATCTACTCGATATGGAACACATAGCATTAGTTTTTCTCGATAGTAATTGTCAAGGTCTTTATGCTTTTTATATTTCACATACCTAATAACATATGACTTGTCACTATTTCGACGTTTTCTGCCTTTTTTGTATAGCTTGAAGCAAATTCTTCTAAACATATGTCATTTATAGCGTCAGGGCGACAAACATAGTAATCAATGATTGAAGGACACATTACGTCCTTGGAATCATCTGGGTCACATTGCAACTCTTTTTGTATTTTTAGTATAAATTCTTGTTGCTCTATGGGTGAGGTGTTTATGAATATACAATTTCTTGAACTAGCATTTAGTCTTAGAGGCAAGATGATGTGAATAGCTTGTTGTGCAGACATTTGTTGCATATTTAATAGAGCCTTCCCAAGTCTACTAATTGTTTTCATGATATCGACATTCATTTTTTCATGATCTTCTCGTATTTGTTTAAATGTTGATGTCATTGTTTTATCAATTTTTTTCATGTAGGAACTACAATATGTTGTTGTTACATATGAATCAAATATGAATTGAGAATCTATATATACATTCCATATTGGTGGAATATGTCGAGCAAAACTGTTCATCCATATGTCTGATGGCCTTCTTTGTAACAAGACAATTGTTCGATTTAAGCTACATTAAATTGTGTGGATGTATCCTCGCACGTTAAACCGAAATCATTTAAAAAACTATTGAATGTGTATGTGTTGTCATATATAGCATTTTTTAGTGTTTGAAATATTAGTTTTGCATTTTCCCTTGTTTTATCATTGTCATATTCCGAAGGTTTGAGTATTCTTGTTGTCTTCATTGGGGGCTGCGGAAAGTTGAATCTACAATGCACATTTTTCTTTTTCCTACAAGTTTTTGTATGACAATGATATTGGAGCATATTTAAGTCATCTCCAATTTCTATGGAATCACATGACAAATATTTATTGATAAAGTTCTCAATTTCTGTGTCTGTATTTTTCCCGTATATCGGTGCATCCTTTATCCATAGTAATCCATGGTCATGTTCGCTTCCTCTATTTTGAAACTCAGTCACAAAAAAATAGTCTTGAATATTTTCATAGTACTTATTGTCATGAAATATTAAATTTCGCAAAGCAGGTATTTTATTTCTATAATAACGAGCACAAGTTACTAGATCATTCCTAATTAGTGACTCTATTTCATTGTTTTCTATTTCATTTTCAAATCTTATTCTTGTTAGATTTCTTATTTGTTTTAATGCATGAACCAATGGTTCCCAACGATTCTCCGCACTACTGAAATAAACAAAAAAAGTTGGTGGTCCTAATTGTCATATCATTGCATACATTTTTTTACGTGTATGTTGTTGATAGTCTGGTGATGTATGAATTGTTTTAAGATCCATGTATCCAATTTCTGATTTTAGAATGCGATCCAAGTTTGGCTTTGACTTAACATGTTTTTCTATTAGCTTTCTTCCCTTGAGTTGTCCTTTTATTATCCTATTCCATATATTGCTAAACACTTGATTTAAAATAAAGTGTATTGCCTTGTAGAATAGATTCGTTGTATAATAGGAAAAGTTGTGTTCTTTGTGTAATACTTCTCACTTGGCAATCTTTTGATATGAAAAGTTCGTAGTTACATCACCGAGTCTTTTTTCACCATAAAATAGTGAGGGAAAACTCATTTCTTCTGAATATTTATCTTGGAAAATCCCCAATGGAACATAGCCTTCACTAGGAGCAATGTTTATATGGTTGTTTTGAAGATAAAAAAATGTTGTACGAATCGGTGAATGCATGTACTAGTCTTTTAGTAATTGGTTCTTCATTGTTTTCCTCATTAAATTCTTCATTTTCAATATCTGTTTCATCTTCACATGCTTCTTTGTTTTCTATGAAGACTTGCTCCCATTTATCACTTATTCTTACTTTTTCCAATCTATAAAGTGTTGTTCTACACAATTGTTTTAAAGCTTTCATGACTATTTGGGCACGAATGCGACCAACAACATAAACATTTTTTAACCTAAGACTCTTATTTATTGCTACTGCAATTGTGTCAGTCTCATTTATGTCACGAGGCAGAGCATGTTGAATCCTAGAAACGTCAACTGGGACATTGATAACTCCATCGATCAATCCTAATTGTGGTTTTCTATATCTTTGTCCAAGTTCTCTTATTTGCAAGAAAGGAAGTCACAATGCTATTAATATTTCTTCTAACTCATCCAAGTTCTTCAGTATTCTTATACTTTTGTTTTGTCTAATTTTGTTTGGGACACCAAATTCAGGGTTTGCATCATTTTCCAATGCCTTTTTGCAAATTTTGCAAATGTAGCTATTATTAACAACATTTGTTGAGCTTTGTTGTGACTTTTATTTTCTTTTTTGATCAAAGATGGCATACTTATATTCCTGTTTGATCAATGTAACATCTTTTCAAAACAATGTTTGATCACATTTTATACAATAAAAAGCAAGCACATCTCTAATTTTTTTATAGAATTCTTTCTCTGCAATTGTAAGAGATTCCTTGTTTTTGTGCCTTTCTTGTTGGAAACACTTTTTTTTTCTTGTAATACTATTCTTTCCATTTCCCTCAACCTTTTTCAAGAGTTGTCTAGAAGTAGTGGAAGTTTTTCTTTGTCTTTTTTCATTGTTTTTTTCTAACATATTGATATGGATACCTATGTCTTCATTAAGTGAATTGTGTGATTATTGCTTGAGACATTTGTTTCTAAGTAGATTTTTCACATTGCGTAAAGATAAACTTGTTTGAATTTTATTTGTTATGGCAAATAGTTTGGAATTTATGTTCAGAGGAATATGCACATTTTTCAATGGTTCATATACTATACCTAAATTGCTTTTTGGAATTTTAACTCTGTCGAAAACCTTTTCTCTTTGTGTAGAAGAAGGTATTCAAGTTATGATCTTCCCTATCTCAAAATACCATAAGTGGATATATCAATATTTAATATCCTAGCTAGCCACTCTTAGACAAACAACCCACCCTCAATACAACCTTCTTTATATGGTAATTCTAATTGTATCATGTAACCTTGCCAATTTACTCTTTTTGGTAGTTTCTTGATTAAATCATCATTAATATATTTTTGAATGCATCTAAGTGCAAATGAGTCATTTTGCATAACTACATTGCAAAAAGTCTGTGACATAATACGTCGCAAACAAGACACACTATATTGATCATTTTGTAATTTGCATAGTGTCTGAAAACAACTCTCACCATATAGGCGTTTGGACATATAAACATCGTCTACTTTGTTTTCTTGAAGATTAGAATAATTGTGAATCGTTCTTTTGCATAATAATGGTCCGAAATGTCCAACAAGTGGATTTTCATCATGGAACAATATGTCATAAGTATCTATAAACAATTTTGAGTTGAAATGCAAGTATCTCTTTAGTCGAGTTTTTGACCAAACTCTTATTGGTATTTTTAACCAATTCAATTCCCAATGTATACAAAATATGTCACCCCATATCTTCTGGTGTTATATCAAGTGACACAGATCTAGACATATTATTCAAATATGTTCCCGGGTCACTAAAATTATGCATTTCCATCAACGAGCATCTATTTAACTCATGATTATAAGATGCAACTGCCTCCTTATCTTGTTTTTGCAAGCATATCCTGTAGTGTTCTAATGTACCCTCTCTAATTTCTGTTGATGTGTATCCAGATGCAACTGCCTCTTTATCTTGTTTTTGCAAGCATATCCCGTAGTGTTCTATTGTACCTTCTCTAATTTTTGTTGATGTGTATCTAAAATGAAGTAGCACTTCCAATGCATTAAATAAGCAATCTCCTACAACATATGCAAAGTTTTGTAAGCAAAATAAGCCATAGTTGTCTAGTATAGTATCGATGTATATGTCTGGTTCTAAAATCTTTGTTTTCATTTTATATATTTTTCTCGAGTCGTTAATTTGAATCATATGGCCTCTAATAGATAGACCAAGGCTTATGTTTAGGCCAATAATATATATGACGTGACTTCAATGTTTAGATTCATAGACAGTTGAATTGGACCCTCACAATTTTGCAAAACTGAAGCTTGAGAGAAACTGAACAAAGTTAGCATCTCAAGAAAGCATAAGACTCTAGGGAAATCAATGAGATCTCAACAAACCTTGACAAGCATAAACTTGAACCCAAAGAACTTGAAGAAAAAAAATGTTATCCAACTAAAAACTCATAGGAACTCTTAAAAACTTTCAAGAAATTAGAGAGGTTTGTAACACTCTCCAATGATTTCGTGAAACCCAACTACACTCATCTATATCAAGAAACTCATGTAGATTTGGTCTCTCATGGATGGGTTTTAAAAACAATATATGGGTGTGAGACAAAAACTTCCCAAAGATATGGGTCAGTTGGGGTTCCACAGTGACCTTGGTAATGAAAAACATTCAAGGTGTGTGAGAGGAATGGTGAGCTTGCTTGTGGAATGCTAATTGTGTGTGAAACCCATTAAGTTTGCATGAAGGATTTGGAATTGATCTAAAATGGATCATTATATAGTTTTTCATTTATATTCGTACTTTTTAGGTGGAAAAATTGGAGGAATTGACATGCAAGGTCCATTTTAGTGGTTATCTCCAATCTAAAAATTTGGAGTCTAAGACCTTCTAGATCCATTTTGAAACATCCCATGACACTCTTGGGGGTCAAAACTTTGTATTCACAGCTCCCATCCCTTTGAAATTGTCCTACACATTGAGAACTTTTCAATAGTGCAAAAAATACCTCATTCTACTTTGGTATGCAAAAATTATACCTCCTGCAAGTTGACCTACCTTGTTGATAACCATGGTACTGAGTTGATGCCACGTCAAACCCCATTACTCACACATGTCAAGCTAGCCACAAGTGGACTTTCAATAATATTCTAGAAGGTTCAAAACCTCAAACTAATTGAGGATGAGGCATGAAAAAAACCCCAACCCTAGACAACTATCAGGCTATGTTAAGTACTCAACCATTAGGAGGAGAAAAGATTCCATTCTTTGGTATTTTACTTGTTCCATAGTTAAGAAGATATCTAGGAGTGGGATTTGAGAACATTAAAGAAGAGGAAGAAGATTTTATAGCATCCTTGCATTTAATAATTAAATAAAAGAGATTAGAGCATAGGTCTTACCTTCTAGCTAGGTTTTCTCCCATCTTGGGTTTCCTAGGATACGTCTTCTGTTTATTTGTGTGGATGGAATGTTCATTCATTTTTATATTTCGACTATTTATTATAAATTGAGCAATAATATAGTGATAATAAATGTTAGAACACTTAGAATTTAGAACTTTTATTCTTTCGTTTTTGCCTCTTAGGAATAAAATTTCACCAAAATTTTAGGAAATTGCCTTTTAATTAAATAAATCCTTGGTCATTATACATTAATAATGCGCTTACAATATCGCCCGTCGATGAATTGCACTAAGTTGATCAAACGGTTCTTGTGATAAAAGCTGCCTGAATTTTAAAAGAAAACCTTTAACGGTCACTTCAGAACTTCGCGCTTCAGGAGTTTCAAGAAATCTAAACAACAAAAACCCTGAATCTACGAAGTCCCGAAGAAAGTTCCGCATGATAATTTCTAAAAGGACTTACGGATGAGCCATAGGACACGTGCCATTAAATATTTTCTTGGGTTGACACATGGCACTTTATTTTTAACATTTGTGTCAGATTATTCGCACGATTTCAAGTGACACGTGTCACCCCTCCTTTCTTGACACGCCACTAAGAATGATGTCATCTCTGCCATGTCACTCCGAGAGATTGCCCTTTGGGAGTTTAAACAAATATTGGGTTCACAATCGTCGAAGTATCAGAGAGTCGAAGTATTAGATATCACAAAAAAGTAAAAGTGTTTCAAAGAGATAATAAAACATTTAACAACTTTAATTAATCATGATTAAGTATTAATTAATCACTTCACAAATTTGTTCTTCGAGAGATTTCTCTTATGCTACATCCAAAACTCCTGAATGCCGAACCGCTGAAGTACGAACCACACTTTTAAACAAATGAACTCTTGGAGCTCCAGAGCTCTGGAGTTTTGAAGCCCTGAAATATATATAATGGTTTGAACGTTTACTCCAGGAATTCGGCCTTTGGAGGATTTCTATCATCCTCCATCCAAAACCCCCGAATACCGAAATTCTGAAGTACTTAAGGCTAATACAATGTTTAAAGAATGATTAATTAAAACATTAAAGTGATTAATTAGAGATTAACTTCTCTGGGAATTCGACCTTCGGGAGATTTCTGCCCTACATTCAAAACCTCCGAATGCCGAAGTATTAATGACATTTATGATTGGCTAAAGTTAAAGATTCGAGTAAATATTGTGATTTTCCGGTAATAAATTCCATTATATTTTTAATGATCTTTCTGTTAGTAAATCAATACGAAGATTGATAAATTTTATGAATAAAACATTTCGAATCTCAAGTCATTCTACCATTTGTAATTAGAATTTTTCATTCAGTAATTAAGAACTTACAAATTTCTCTTGTTACAAGAAGGTTAATTTAATTTCCTTGAGGATTATGGTGCCACGCAAAGCTGTGAAGAAGCAAGATGCATCAAAAAATGATTCCAATCCAAACACATGCGTTCTATCAGACACCACTTCGTGAATTAAAGACTCCATCAAGTCTTGGAAGTAGGTCTACGATATCTTAGAACATGAGATTCTTATCTGTTTGGACGATTCTGCCGAGGAAGAAGATGAGTCCTTCTCAGTCAAGCTCAGATTGGTAGCACAATCAGAAACTACATAGGATTGTTGCACGACCTAAGATTATACCCTATAATGATATGATAAGTTGGGCTTTGGAGCACGTCGACATTCAAATCCCGACCACCCCGCCCACCCAAAAACTCTTGATTGTGTCCATATCTCACTTGTATGCCAAATATCCACTTTGATGGGTCTATGTTGTGGTTTGATGCCTTGATCATGATCCATTAGCTCAAGAATATTATTAGGTCCTAATTCCCTTGATTTATCCCCCAATAATGGCCTCACTGATCCCTAGTGCATAAAACCTCATATTTTTGCCCATGTTCCACTCTAAGGAAAATTATCTACTATACACAACACATTTTCTGGTTTGTGGCCTTGTTCATGGCCCTTGGTCCCTAGAAGCTTCATATAGGCCCTAAGGGCCTTATTTTCCTCCCTTTCCCATTATCAAGGCATTAAGACCCATCCCTATTGTCCAAGGCATTATAATAACAACCATATTCCACCTACAGGTTGAATATCCCCTTTAGAGGGCTTGTGTTCTGGTTTGAAGCCATTTTTATGGCCCATGAGCCTTAAAAGACTCAATTAGAGAATTTTCCTTTGTCCCCCCACCTTATAGTGGTCAAGTCATCAAGCCCCATCCCTCATGTGCAAAACCTCCTAAGAGAACCCATATTACGAGTGGAAGCTTAATATCCCCATTAGAGGGACTACACAATGGTTTAGGGTATCGATCATGGCCCATAGATTCATTTTTTACTCTTCTAAAAATATGAAATTATTTATGTAGAATGATAAAAAATCATAACATAAACATTGTGGAGTTCATCAAGACCTTTCCAATGAATCTCAAAAATGGATGTCAAGATAAAACATTATGGTAAAATTACTAAAATACGTTTTTTTTTTTAATGTTAAAAATAATGTACACATTTATGGAACATGCATGTGTTATTAGCGCTTGTGTTTTTCTAAAGTAAGTGTGTTTTATAACCCATGCAAATTATTTGAAATTCATTCTTTTTTATAAAAAAATAAAATAAAAAAAGTTTTTTTCTTCAACATGAGCGTTTCTACTCACTAGCATGTTTATTGACTTGGTTGCTTTGGATTTATCTTTGGAATCACAACCCTAATGGTTTGGTTTGTGAAACTACATACACACATTTAGATCAAACTATGTACACTGTGTGTGTGTGTAGGCTGTGTGTGTGTGTGTAGGCTGTGTGTGTGTGTGTGTGTGTGTGTGTGTGTGTGGATATATATAACTTTGTAGTTATTTGTACCCATTTCAAAAAAATATGTATGATGCACTAATATAGACCAAGATCTACAATCTTTAAAAACAAATTGTTTTATTATGTTTATGCCCTTGAACCCTACACTAATACTTAGCTTCTCATTTCATGACTATGCTCACTTTCRTAAATTTTWAAAAATATTAAATTTAAATTGAAAAATTGAAAAAATAGTGACACACGAGAATAAATCATTCTCTATAATTGTAGAAATTATTTTAAGGAAAATCCATCATTTAAGTACTCAACCACTCCACTGATGTGATCATATGCATTATATTTTGTAGAAAAAGTAACATACCACACTTAGAAAAACTATAATTTCACATAGTCTATACAAAACTTCCATAAATAAAAATTACAATATTTTGAAATCTTTTGATTTCCTACATTTCATCTTTTTACACCATATTCAAATTAGTTGTGAAAGTACCTTGAAACATCCCTCCAATTCAATAGATTGTTGTTTTTCCATATTTGTGTTGCCACCAATGCGTCACAAGAGACGATCATTAACGTGCACTCAAGCAGCATAAAAATACTAACAACCAAGATCTATTAGCCATAACATCTACCCACAAAATCACTTATGATAGACACAATCTTTCTAAAAAATTATTTAGAGGCATCTCGGCTTCACTCTCGACCAAAGGACAACCACCTCCTCACTTTTATTGGCCACTAAAAAGTTATTTTTCATTGTGGAAGAAACCCTAGTGTGGTTTGATGCATGCTCTGCACAAGTGGGAGTGAGATGGAAAACTCCTCTCATCCTTCTCGGATCTCGTTCATGTGATTCCTTGTTTAGGGCCTAATGGTTAAGGACACGTGTTTCATTCTAGGGGGTCACACATTTAAATCTATAGGGGGTAGGGTATGTACACTTCTGTAAACTTTAACAGTCTAATTATAACATGGAGGAGGTCCATTGTCTCACAAACAAGGGGGTGTCATACATCGATTTGGTGTTTGACTTGAGTACGACCTTAAAGTAGTAGTAGTAGTAGTAGTAGTAGTTGTTGTTGTTGTTATTGTTATTATATGTCCCTTGGTTACTTTGTTATAACAAGTTAAGAAAGACATTTTCACAAAAGACCTTTTGATGAGGAAGTCATCTATAAACACCAAAATAAATGGGTATAACTTGTATTTCTTATGGAAGATCAACATGTTGAAGGGGTAAAAGATTTCAAATACTTTTTTAATTATAATTATTTTTCCAACATTATAAATTTAAAGAAGAAAATGAATATGGATAAAATCATGGATAATGTTGGGTATTTACTTTAGGCTCTCCACGAAACCGCGCTCCTGGATCTCCCGCAGGCCGCTGGCCCTGTGGCTTCCTGCCCTTCCCACCCTCCAGCGCAGCTGTAGCATCTCCTGTAGGCTCAACAAGCTCCAAATGGCAGCCCCCTTGATCTCTTCAAAGCAAGGAGACGCCCCTCCTAGTGCGGCTGCGGCGGCGGTTGCTGGTCTTTTTTCTTCGGTCACGACTCTCTCTTCCGGGCTGCTCTCTCTTGCAAGTGCTCCCCCATCGGCAGCAAACTCACTAGCTTTGGCCCCCTCCTTTAAAGAGGTGGCTTCACGTCAGGGTATTCTCTCCGGTTTGCATGCAATAGCTCTTGAGGTTACCTCTCTTCAAGGCCATCCATCCGGGCTGCATGCAGCAGTTCCAGAAGCTCCAACAGTTTCTATTCAAATGCCGAAGGAAGCCCTAACTCATGCTTGCCATTATAGCAAGCACGCTCTAGTTTGCAGGTTTAATGGATACTGGCCCAATCTATCGGATCTGCTCTCTTGGATCTCTTCTGAATGGTACCCTCTCTTAGAAGGAGATGTCATTACCTGCCCCTGTGCAAAAGGGTTTTTTGTGGTAGTTTTTGAATCTACAAGCGATAGAGACAAGGTGTTTAATTCTGGGCCGTGGTTCTGGGGCAGAGCAGGCCTGTCCATGCAGCTATGGATCCCTGCCTTCGACCCTTCCACGGATTGTATCTCTTCAGCTCCAGTCTGGGTGAGACTTCCATACTTGCCCCTGCATTTTTGGGGGGATGAGTCTCTTAAATCTATTGGCAATGGCCTCGACAAGTTCCTCTGCAGAAGTCCGGACTCCAAGCTAGCCCGCTCCACCTTCGCTCGAATCTGTGTTGAAATGGACTTCTCCAAARGTTTCCCGGCGGAAATAATTCTTCAAGGCAAGGACTACTCAAGGACCCAAATCCTTGACTATGAGAATCTCAGTTTCAGGTGTAGGAACTGCTTTGAAACGGGGCACTTAGCCCGTAGCTGTGGAAAATCAACCGGGAAAAAAAGGTCGTCCAAAAGCCAAAGACCCACCTGGTGGATAGGAGCACCAGCGAAATCGCGCTCCGAAAGCAAGGCCCAGGAAGCAACAGAAGAAGCATAAGTTGAAGCCGAAATCAAACCCCCTACTAAGGGGAAAGCTCAGGCAGAAGCCATTCCCAAGTCGCCCACCCAGGAACCCCAGACCTCACGCTGGGCAGACATAGCGAACAAGGAAGACCCTCTAGGCCCGATGGAAAGTCAAGCTATGGACCAAAGCATTGAATGGCAAACGATGTCAAAAAAAAAAAAACTTCCAGGCAAGAAATGATATAATAACGCGAAGCCGTTCAGGCTCGCTGAAATAGTTTTGTTTCCACGATTATGTACTGAGTTAGGATTTTCAGGTAGTAGTTTTACAGTTTCAAGCAAATCTTTACTAATGTAACGAACCAGTGGCGTGTCCATTGTTATTAATACAAAATCCCTCAAACCGTTTCTGTCAAAAAAAAATAAAAATCATGGATAATGTTCATAATAAAACTAGTAATTAAGTTAACCCAAAACTACCTTTCTATATATAACTTTTTAAATTTTGTATAAAGTGATTTTTTGAAAAAATCAAAATCATTTCTTTTTAATATGCTCGATTTTTAATAATATAAATATAATAATAATATTTTTTCATTTAAATCATATTCAATTTAAAAAATATAAAACTCAATTCCCTAAATTATTTATTTGATAAATTTTAAGAAAAAAATATCAATATAATAATAATAATAACAAAACAAACATGAAACTCATTAGACTATATCTATTGTTTTTCAAACATTTTTAACTTTTCCCATAAGAATTGAAAAAGTTTTTAAAAGATTTATCCAATGACAAAAGGTATCCATTACTCTTTTTGTTGATTTTCAAAACCAAACTTGCTTTACATTCACCATATTTATTGTTTTTGAAACCCTAGTTAATAGATTCTAAAATTTTAATGATTTTTTCAATAAGAATCAAATGTATCCATGACTATTTTTGTTGATTTTCAAAACCAAACTTGCTTTATATTGAGGAAAACATGCTTAGCATTTATCCACATATGAGGGTGAGGATGATGGTGGGCTAGGGGGAATAATAGAGAAAACTTAATATGAGGGTGGGGTCGGGGAATAATAGAGAAAAAAACTTAATATGAGGGTGGAGGTAGGGGGATTGGTGGGGGTGGGGGAATAATAGAGAAAAAATATTTCTCTATTATTTTCCCTACCAGCACCCCACCCCCATATGAGGATGGGGGTGCGGGGAATAATAGAGAAAAATTATGTGAGGGTGGGGGTGAGGAGAATAATAGAGAAAACTTGCCCTCATAGAAGGGTGAGGGTGGAGGTGGGGGTGGGGAGAATAATAGAGAAAACTTATTAAGTTTTCTATACTATTCTCTAAATTTTATCTATTATTCTCCCCACCTCCATTCTTATTTGGATAAAATTAATAAATACTATTAGAATATTTGTTTATTAGTATTATAATATTGAGATAAATAATATTTTGATAATTTATTTATGTATTTAATTATTATATTTATTATTTTTGTAATAATAAGATAAATGATATTTTGATAATTTCTTTATAAAATGAAATGTAATAATAAGATAAATGATATTTTGATAATTTTTTTATAAAATGAAATATTATAAAAAAAATTGAAGAAAAAAATTACAATTTTTATTTAAATGAAAACTTATTTTCTAAGTGAGAATCAAAGAATCTAGTATCTAAAACTTATAATAAAAATTTAAATCCATAAAACCATGAAAATATCAAGCATGAAAAAGCAATGGTGTCGTATCTTGGTTGCAATGTGGATCTTGGTTGCAATGTGGATGGTACTAATATATCCCATAGAAGTTTGGTAAGAAAAGAGGGAAACCCCACGATCAACGATGATACACTATGGTGCAATAGGTCTCTAGGTAAAAACCCGTAACACCAAATATCCATTGAACAATGTTTCAAGTGGTGTGAAACTTAACTTTATTTAGATGAGATGTGCAAGGTACAAAGAAAAAAGGATTGACATGTATAATACGACCACAATGAATGAGCCAGTTGACTGGAATATAGCCTCTAAAGAGATTTGAACTGCGCAACTAGGGTTTCAAGAAACCCTAAAAAGAAGAAGAGGCACGTGCTTTGTTGACCACTTAATTGACCAAAATAATAGCAAGTCCAATGTTCTTACAATTTGGCAAGCACTCACTTGCACATTGTTTCAAATCAATTGCGAACATGAGACTTTAGTTACAATTTTGAATTGAATCAATACCCTACTGAAGCATACTGGGCATATGCACAACTTTAACCCTTAACTGACGCAGATAAGATTTCAAAAAAGTTGACCGTTAAGAGGAGCGGGAAAAGATGTCATGGTTCGCTCTATATAACTCTTGACCCAATTTCATTAACGTTCATTTTTCTTTTCTCCGATCTCCTCTCAGGCATTGGTAGTCTGGCGTGCATGATTGAATGTGCGGAGCGCTCCCCTTTTTTCTTTCTGTGTGTTCGTTCTTTTCTCTGTGTTGATGCCTGGTTGTTTGTGTTGTATGTCATTGTTATTGTTGTGATTCCGCGTGTGCGTGGTGTGTATGAGAAATTAATGTCTGAGAACGAGAGCCCGAGAGAGCGCAGAGCAGAGAGGGAAAGATCCGATCGCTGAACCAAACTAGCCAACACAATCTCCACTCCTCTTCTTGTTGGATGGATGAGGTGAGGGAAATCTGGGTCTATTTTTTTAATTTTATTCGATTTCTTTGTATCAACAACAATTGCCCTATCTAATTCTCTAGTTTTCGTTTTAGTAACTTTAATTATTTCTAGACTTTCCGGGTTAACAGTGTTTTGTGTGTTTACTTATTTCCTGTTTCGAGATCTTCTTCGATTATATAGAAATTGCATAGTGCTGAGTGCAAAGGGCGGAATAATCTTCTACCTGCTTTGCTTATTTGTGG
>ML794002.1:109129-131949 GCA_009831015.1 Picea engelmannii
AATTAAGATATTATAATTATATTTAATGTTTATTAATATATAATAAATATAATAATTAAGAGACTTCATTTTAATGTTTATTAATATATAATTAAGATATTATAATTACATTTAGTTCAACAAGTAGTTAGCATAAATAAGACTTGTTTCATGTCAAAATTATGAATCATTATACTCTCTGCCTATTTGTTTTCTATTGTTATTATTGTGTTTATGTGTGGTGTCGGTGTGAAATTAACCTCCGAGTTCGAGAGATAGAACGCACAACAGAGAGGAAAAAGTTCGATAGGTGAAGCAAACTGGCCAACACAACCTCCATTCATCTTCTGGATGAGGTGAGAGAGATTTGATTTATTTATATCAATAGCAATTGCAATATCTAATTTTGTTTTTCATTGTAGTAACTTTCATTATTTCTGGACTTTCTAGGTTAATGGTGTTTGGTTTGATTATTTATTTTCCGTTTCCAGCTTTTCCGGGACTATATAGAAATTGGATAGCTTAGCGCTGAGTGCAGAGGGCAGTAACTCCCTGCTTATTTGTGATGTTATTTTGATTAGATTTCTTTAAATTAGCAGTGATTGCAATCTGTATGTAATTCATTAATTTATTTCTAGATTTTTAATGGGTAATAATGTATTGTTTGTTTATTTATTTCTGCTTCCAAAGTATAAGTAGGATAGAGGGCTGAGGGAAAAGGGCAAAGCGAGCAATACTGCAGAGTGGGGAGTGAGCATACTGCCATGGAGCAATATCTTTAAGGTACTTTGCAGTTCTTCTTTTATATTTTTTTTATTTTTTTGTTTCTTTGTGTTGTAGTTCATAGCATTTATGATATTATTTTAAATTTCTAGCTAAGTGAAGAAATAGCTACATTGAAACATAGACTTAACAAAGATTTCGAAAAAAAAACAATTTCAATAAATAAGCAGTGTTCCAGGTTACGGTCATTGATAGACGGGTTTATAAAGTCTTTCAGGTTTATAGAAAATGAATATATTTTAATATTATTAATTAAATGTTGAGATTATTAATATTATTTATTATTATTAATTAATATTTACTCTATATATTTATTGGAGATGGGCACAATTAATCATCTTTTAATCTAAAATTCTAATCTGATGGTTAAAAATTGAAGATGTTGGCATATTCTTAGTCGTCCTCCCAAATCAATGAATGCCATTTAACCTGTTTAATTTTTAACATTTACCTATATTACCACGTTTAAATTATTAAATTATTAACCTTTAATTTCCTCAGCTGTAACTTTTCATTTTCCGATTACTCCCCTGCCTATCATATTAGATGAGCGTTTCATTTTATGCATTGCATGAGTGTGGAGAGTTTCATCCCCAACCCCTTCGATTGCTCACCCAGTTGCATCGGCGAGCACTGAACCTAAGACCCTTTACTCTTCTTGTCAAAAAAAGATACCATCAAACATTCAAGAAGGAATGTGGCGAGGACGAGTTCTGTGCATCTGTGTTTAATGTGCCCAAAGAGTTGTTCCTCAATCGGTTTCCATTGGCCCTTATCACCACAAACTGAACTTTATGAGACTGAGCGCTACAAACTGGCGGCTGTTGACAGATTTCTGAAAAGAATGAACAAACGAGGTAAGTATCACAAGTGCATTGATTATGAGAAAGAAACCTTGGCATGGCTCATCTGAGAAGAAGGGGAGGGGAGGAGGTAATCAAAACTAGATCAAACAACCAAAGATTTCACTAGCAATTCAAGTATTTTTATTCACTTAATATAATAAGAGGAATAGGGTTAGGGTTATATGAGTATAATCATAATGAAGATCGATAAAATATTTCATTTACAAATTTTAATTAAGGTTTACAAATTCTAATTAGAGTTTATGTTAAAGTTTATAGATTAATTATACTTTTTGACGTTTATCAGTGACATAACCACATAATTGTGGTTATGCTAGTATTATGAAAAGTTGAGATTATGTGCATATGAACACCTACTTTGTACACTTCATTGTGTCTTCTTTGACATCAATCATAATGATAAAGGACTCAAGTGAGACTTCAGGGAGGGTACGCTAACACAAGAAATTAGCATAAATAAGACCTGTTTCATGTCAAGATTATGATTGATTTTACAGTTGGTTGTTTGTCTTTATTATTATTGTGTTTGTGTGATGTTCGAGATCAATAGAGAGAACGCATACCAGAGAGGAAAAAGTTCTAAAAGAAGAGCACACATATTTTTAAGCAGTTCCATAAGTGAAGCAAACCGGCCAACACAATCTCCATTCCTCTTTTGGATGGATGGATGAGGTGAGGGAGATTTGATTTTTGTGTCAGTAGCAATTGCCATATTTAATTCTATGCTTTTCATTGCAATAACCTTTCTTATGTTTGTGTATTTTCTGTTTCCAACTTTTCTTGGACTATTCAGAAATTGCATATAGCTGAGTGTACAGGGAGAAATAATATTCTACAAGGTGCAGTGTAGCTCCTTCCCCATACCTCTCAGCTTGACGTGTTATTCTGATTTGATTTCTTTAAATTAAGAGAAATTGCAATATATAGGTAATTAATTAATTTATGAGCCAATAGTGTTTTGTTTATTTATTTATTTCTGCTTCCAACAGAAGGATAGAGGTCACTACTGCAAAGGGTGGAGTGAGCCACCACTACTATGGAGCAAGATTATAGAGGTCCCTACTGCAAAGGGCGGAGTGAGCCACCACTAATATGGAGCAAGATTCTTGAGGTACTCTAGTGCTCCTTCTCAATATCTTCTTGCTTGCGTTGTAGTTGATAATATTTATGATATCAATTTGTTTTCTAGATTTAAATGACGAGGTTAATAATATAAAAACTATTCTAAATTTTTTCTAGATTTAAATGACGAGGTTAATAATATAAAAACTATTCTAAATTTTTTCTAGATTTAAATGACGAGGTTAATAATATAAAAACTATTCTAAATTTTTAACCATGYKATTAAAGAAATAGCGATGAGGATTATGTTAGCGTGAGATTCTTCTTTAAATCAACCATGGTCTTAAGCTTCCTCAACCATGACTGCGACGTCATTCTCTACACATATTTTAATGCAGATCTAGAATAGTCTGATTTCCTCCCTCCATCGGAGCCGTGGCGACCGAGGATTGAACTTTGAAACTTCTTCCTCTCTAAAAAACCACCCTCCCCTGGTCGTCAAAACCACCCTCCCCTGTTCGTCAAAACCATTCTTCGTCCTTTTCAAAACCTCTGTCGTTGTACGCACCGAAGTTCGTCCACATATGTAGTGTATGTGACATGGACAGCGTGTGCGGTTTATTCATTTTATTTGACGTGGACGGCGTGTGCGGTTTATTCATTTTATCTGACGTGTACGATGCGTTGGGTTTATTTATTTTATCTGACTTGTAGGTGGGACCCTGTTACCACTTAACGTGTTCAATCACTTCTGAGATAGGGCTGGATGATTATTCATAGTTCCTCGGACGCCATAATTTTTAATGGTAACTTAAAAATGCAGTTGACGCTATAATTTTTAATGGTAACTTAAAAATGCAGTTGTTTTAAGTTTTGATTATTTAATAGTAATTTAAAAATGCATTCTAAATGTTTTAAGTTTTATTTATTTTTCTATTATTATAGTATTTGTTTATTTCAAATTGTTGAATTTATAAATTTTAATAGTTAAAACTGTATAATTTTAATGTTTTAGGAGTTTTTCAATAAATTAATTGATTTATGTACTAAAAATGAAATTTAAACAATAAAAAAAAATAATTTTAATGAGATTTATATTACCTAAATTCCAATTAAAAATACTAAAAACTAAAACTTAAAGTATGGTATTTACTAGATTCTTTATTATTTATTAAGTAATTTGGGTCCTTTTAAATTAGATTATTTAATCATCATATTACTAAATCCAAATCCAAATGAAAGTATGGTATTTACTAGATTCTTTATTATTTATTAAGTAATTTGGGTTTATGGTATTTACTAGATTATTTATTATTTATTAAGTAATATGGGTTTGGAATAAAAAAAATAAATTTATATCAATATATAGCAATAAACAATATCCGCGACTCGGACACCTCTAGCCACACGATGATGAGTTGGAGAAAAATGTCCTCTGACCACACGATGAGTTGGAGAAAAATGACGAGGGAAGGGATGGGATGGGATATATTTATCGAACATTACAATATATCTTATTAATATTTAACAAATAAAAAATAAAAATAATATTACTATTTTATTATTATTTAAATAATAATTATAATAAAATTAATTTATATTAAAAATTAATATAATAAAATAAAATTTATTTTACGATGTATAAAAATCAATAAATTATATAAAAGTTTAATTGTTTTAATTTATTTAATGGAATAACTTAATAAGTAGATAAATTCAACTTGTTAATTTGGATTTTGGGTTTTTGTTGAAATGGTGAGGGGAGAAGATTTATCCTACTCACTTGGTTTCAATTTCTACATATAATATGTATGTTTTTTGCGCACTTGTTAACTCACTCCTTATCTATAGTGGTTGTTTCACTGTTCTAAGAAAATATTTTTTTGGTGGTGACAGAAATATGCAGGAAATCACTATTTTGTTGTTTAAAATCCAATTTTGAATGCAGAAATGGATTCAACATGCATAAAAACCAGGGGCAATCCAATTATACAAAAATAATCACACACCTGGACAAATGTTCCAGGAAAAAATAAAAAAAGAACATCTATATATTATAACTTGATTAAAATAATAAAAAAAATATACTATGAGGTTAAGTAATTTGTTTAAATAATTATTATAATAAAATTAATTTATATTAAAAATGATAGTAAACTTAAGACAATAAAATTAAATCATCTTATAAAATAAATTGTTTCTCAGACTAGTCTTCCAGGTCACGGACAAACTAACAAACAAAGTAATAATAATAATATTTAAATAATTATTATTATAAAATTAATTTATATTAAAATTTAATAATAAACTTAAGCTAATAAAATAAAGTTCATCTTATAATGTATAAAAAAATAATGAATCACTCCACAATAATCTAAAATTAATATCATCAATGATATATTTGGGCAATAAGTTAAAGAAGCAATCAAATAGTTGTGTAAGTTAAAGAAGCAATCAAATAGTTGTGTAAATAGTTGTATAAGTTAAAGAAGCAATCAAATAGTTGTGTAAAGAAGTTCCTTATTCACAAACAAAAAGTTTCATGCACCAATTTAATGTTTAATTTGTCAATAATCTTAAAATTAGATTATTATTATTTTTACTAAATTATAAGCATTTTATATTTAACTTTTTTCATTATTATTTTCCCCACTTTATTTGGCAAATTTTTACAATACTATGTTTTATGAAACAAAAATATTAAATGTTTTAACTTGTATAAGGTAAAAGTTATTAAGAACACTAGAGCAACTATCATTTTTTAAGCTTTAATATACTTATTCGTTGATCATCAGTGAACTTCCTGTGAAAAGTTGAGATTCCTACTCTGCCTATGAACGCCTCTTTTTGTATATGAAAGAGTCTATTTTGTCTTCTTTGGGATCAATCATAATGTCAAATTATGATTGATTCTCCTATGCATGGGTATGCCTGTTTGTTTGTCATTGTTATTGTGTTTATGTGTGGTGTCTTGTGTGAAATTAACATCCGAGAAAGAGAGAGAGCGCATAATAGAGAGGGAAAAGTTCTTGAAAAAGAATGAAGAGGGAGAATTCGTGAAGCAGAGATATTTTTGGGTTGTTCAGTAGTTGAAGCAAATCGGCCAACGCAATCTCCATTCCTCTTCTGGATGGATGGATGAGGTGAGGGAGATTTGATTTCTTTATAACAATAGAAATTGCCATATCTAATTCTTTGGTTTTCATTTTAGTAACCTTAATTATTTTAGACTTTTGTGTTAGTGGTGTTTGGTTTGTTTATTTATTTCCTATTTCCATCTTTTCTTTGGCTATATAGAAATTGCATGGAGCTTTTCTACAAGGTAAATTGTAGCTGCTTCTCAATACCTCCCTCCTTTTTCTTATTTGTGGTGTTATTCTGATTTGGTTTCTTTAGATTAACAACTATGGCAATTTGTAAATAATTCATTATTTTATTTCTAGATTTTTCTCGGCTAATAGTGCCCAAAGGGCGGAGTGAGCATCACTGTTATGGAGCAATATTCCTAAGGTACTTTGCAGTTCCTTCTCAATATCTTCTTGCGTGTGTTGTAGTTGATAGCATTTATGATATCAATTTGTTTTTGAGATTTAAAATTTTGGGGTTAAAAGTACAAAAACTATTCTAAATTTCTAGCTAAGAGATTATGAAATAGCGATGCGGTTGAGGATTACGTTAGCACATAATGATCATATCAATGAATAAATTAGAGCAACTTTCCTTATTTTCTATGATATGAATAAATTGGACCATCATTCTCGATAAATTCAGTCATTGATCTTTCTATCTGCAGGCTGCATTGGCCTGACATTTACATTTTTCTCTTCATTAATATCCTTTCTTTCCAGTTCGTTTTCATGTTGAACCTTCACAATTTTGTTTCCAGGTCCTAGGATTCCTTAGCCATGGTTGTGTTATTATTCTCTACACATTTTTTTTATGCAGTTCTTGAACATTTTTATTGCCACCCTCCATCGAAGCTGTGGTGGTCGAGGATTGAACTTGAAACCTCTCCTTCTCTCAAAAACCACCCTCCCCTGATTTTCAAAACCACTCTTCATCCTTTTCAAAACCTCTGTCGTTGTACACACCGAAGTTCGTCCACATGGTGTGTGACGTGGACAGGGTGTGTCGGGTTTATTTATTTCATCTGACGTGTACAATGGACATACATGGTATGTGGCGTGTACGGTGTGTCAGGTTTATTTAGTTTATCTGACGTGTACGAGGACTCGTTCACGGCTCATGCATGTTCAATCACCTCAGAGCTAGGGTAGGATGATTATTGTGCAACTTACAGGTTCAAACTTATTGTTACACTCTAAAATTTTAATGGCCACTTAAAAATACAGGTTATATTCTTAAAATTAGATAATTTTATTATCGTATTAATCAAATCCAAATGCATATGTGTGTTAATGCATGATGGTTTTATAGTATTTAGTGGGTTATTTATAAAGTAATTTTGGGTTTGTAGTCAAGAATGATAAAATTTAATTTATATTAGTATATAGCAATAAACAATATTGGTGAATGGGGCACATCTTGTTGCACAATGAGTTGGAGAAAGATGAGAAATGGTGTAAAACCCCTGGGTCTGGAAGCGCACATCCAATCAGTAGAATACCTTAAACATAGAGCAAGTTGTGGAAGTTGGGGTTGCTGGATAGAACGATCGGTGAAAGGCGCGCCTGGACTAAATGAAGTTGTGATGGCATGTTTATGTAGGGAGTGGGTAGGAGTGCCTCAGGCACACGATCTAGACATGTGACCCAAGGAGACTCTCATCCCACACTTGCAGAACACATTAGCTTAGTGAAAGGAGTTTGCGTAGGCAAGACAGAACGGAACAATGACTGGTCAAGTTTGCTTAAAGCAAATGTTACCCCGAATTGCACGAGTTATGGACATGCTGACTTGACTTGGACGAAGTTGGGGCATGGATGACTCAACGAACGAGACAAGTTGGTGGCTTGTGGCTCCAAAACATGAAAATGCCTCTAAGATAAAGATACAATGCTAAAACATGAAAATGTCCTCCTAAAAAGCCACACATGTGAGTATAAAAGGCTCCAAAAAGGTGATGTCATCTCAAAATGGGATGCAGGTGTTCCAAAGGTCATGTCTCTCCCCAAAAGGTGCCAACTCATCATCACAAGTGCTAGGTTGGCTCAATCATGTGTCCATCATCCTCAAGTGTGATGTCATCTCCACATGTGCAACGTCCAAGGTCAAAATCATGACATCATCAAGGAGGAAGGCTCCATTACCTCTCCAAAAAGGCATACTATCATCATCAAGGCCATGTCATCAATCCAAGCTCCAACGTCCTCAAGGGGTGTATGATGTCAGTAAGGGCTCTAGGTGACATGTCAGGCTCCATATGCAATGTATCAGCTCAAAAGTGCAATTCCCTAGGTCTAGGAGGTGGTGAGGGATGCTAAGAGTCATGTCAGGTCATCATGTAGCTCAATGCTCATCATCAAGGATGCAACATCCTCCATGAATTGCAAGGGAAGCATCACCAGTGTCCTCCAAAGGACCATTTCAAGGGGTGCATCATCACCGAGCATGATCGTAATGAATCAAGTGAGACGAACCATCACGGATACAAGAGTCATTAGGATCATAAAAAATGAGTCACAATTTCATGCAAAATCCATGTAACTAATTCACATTAGGTATCTTCTTCAAACTTCACTTAAGTGAGTCGACCTAGCATTTGGATGATGAGTTGCCACTGTTATTAGAGGATTAGTACTTGTGCAAAGCCCAACACAAGATCCCCAAATCTTGCGTAACTATGGAAGAAACTAGCACTGTTACCTTAGTAAGATCATCCCTCGTTTTAGTGATAGACGAGGTCCACCACAAGGGAGGCTTCCTTAGTGACCTCAAGGGATCAAATAACAAGTTTAGTAGCCAAGCCTACTGCCCCCTATCTTGATCATTGATTGGTTGGTCTAAGTCTAGGAAATAAAGAGAGGTTGTGATGTAGTTTGTTGTACCTGCCCGGAACAAGAACACTTTGCAACATATATATAATAACTTCCAAGCCAAAGTATGCAATAATGACCTCGTTTAGACACTACACAAGTTAAGTAGCTATGGTTGTTGCAAATTGCAGCAGTAAACCAGTTTTATAATAGCAATGAATAATTTGCAACAACAACAACAATTAATGCTAAAAAATGTAGCAATTTTACATGAAAAGTAAGCATTCATCCAACACAAAATTATCCAATTGGTAAAAGAGATTTCTGAACAAGTTAGGCCACCTTCAGATGAGTGTTTGCAACAAATTAATGTATTTTTAGATGGTTGTAGAATTTTTTTATAACAGCAGCAAATAATACAGTGAGTTTGCTAGGGTTAGAGTTAGTAGAGTTAGTAGAATGCTTGAGAGATTATAAGAGGGGTTTTATCAATTACTTTCACCACAAGAGTTACTTCTAGATTAGTGCCTTTACCATTCTAGGGCTATGGAGTCTCAAACGCATCCAAGCTTGAAGGTTGATCTAATTGAAACCAAGAGGTAGAGTGTAAACCCTAAGGTGCAAGCACATTTAATGGAGGGTGTATGCCTTTATACTCCTCCAAGGGTTTAGACAATTATAGATTGAAACAAGAAGAAAAACACAATTAATGCAGAAATTCCGTACCAATTCCAAGAAAAGCATGAAGAAACCCTTTCCTATCAAGCATATTTCACCAAAAATACCAAGAAAAAGCATCCAAGAGATAGTGCCTTACTCTTCTTCACCAATAAACAAGAAACAAGAATCCACAAGATAGATTCAAGAGAGAGATAGAGAAAAATGCCCAAGCAGGGAAAAAAATTCAGGCAAGAGTATGTAATTCTCAAGTGAGAGTTATGATGAAAATGAAATGGAAGTGACTTCTATTTATATGAAGTCACTTCAATAATTTGTCCACAAAATTTTGTCCACTTTCAATAACTCAAGGAGTCCAACTTCATAAATTTTCCTTTACAATTTAAAATTCAAAATTACATAAAGAAAAACCCCTTTTAGGGATGACGTCATGCCCCAAAGGGTGACGTAAGCCCTCTGGGAGAGACGTTTTTCCTCCCAAGTGAAGTCGTTGGGCCTCCAAAGGTCTCATGCCTGATCATCAAGTGGTATATTGCAAGGCAAATGTCTCTCTCTCCATCAAACCATGTCACATCACCATCAACCATGAGAGCCCCATCAAAAACCCTAAGCCCATATGATGTTTAGGGCCTAGAAGAAGACGTGTTAGGCCTCCAAAGGCCAATGTTTGGGTGAAAGGGGGTGAATTGTGATCTCCTCATGGTCTCTAAGTGCCTCCAAAGGAAACGTTTCCTCTCCCATGTGTAATGTACCCAAGCCAAGGTGCCAAGAACATTTCATTTTTCATGTATTTTTAACTGTTTTCTGGTTGTGGCATTTCGTCAAACACTTTGCTGATTTGGTCTTTTAGGTTGCACTATGGTTTATACTGATGATTTTTATGTGTGTTTGCAGAAATAATCAAATAGATGTAGCAATGGAACATACCTAAACAAGATACAAGATCAACAACACATGGAATAACCCAAAAATACCTCAGATCTGATATTATTCATAATAATGGTTGTCCTCATACAAAATGGGCAGATCTGGAATACATATAAGATAGTAGAGTGTCTGGCCACAAAAATACAATATAGAAGAAGATCCGGGCTTCCAAAATCCGCTCCAAGCTGTAGACCAAAAACCCAGATGAACTAACTCATAACCCAGCTGAAATATGAAGATCTCCCTAGCACAATGCGCCCCTCACTGGCTGAATCAAACCAAGAATTCGACCTCCAGGAAATAAGTTGCCGAATCCCCTAAGAAATGTGCCAAACTGTAGATCGGGCCAAGGAAAACCCCCTGGTAAACTCTCAGACCGAATGATGGAGATCTGACCCTCCAGATGGCTGAATCATCTATTTGTAGTGCGCCCTCCTGGCTGTAGAAGACCAAGAATTTGGCCTCTATGAATATGGCCTCCAAACCCTCTAGAAAGATCCCAAACTGTAGATCGGGCCACTGGAAACCCCCTGGTAGAGTCTTAGGCTGAATGATAGAGATCTGACCCTCCAAATGACTAGATCCTCAATCTGTGGTGCGCCCTCCTCTCTTTGAACCTGTGTTGAGCTCCAATAAATAATACGACAGAGAAACCTCCTCTGGGAAAGGATAGAAAGGGCGCCCTAGGCCCTACAAAGAATACCCAGAAGTCTGTTTGCTCCAAATCCTCCTCTTAGGCATGGAAAGAACCCCTCTCCTCAAGATGGTGCGCCCTCCTGCTGAAAACCCTCCTAAAGCTGCACCGTAGCTCTCTTCGAACCTGTGGTTGATGTAGAACCCCTCTAAAGCTGAGTAGATCTGATGTAGAATGGTGAGGGAGGAATCTTTCACCTCCGTGACCAAGCTTGGACCAGGTTGGGTGGGATCTTTCACCACCGACCTGATCTCTATGGTTGGTTAAGTCAAAACCCTCAAAACCCCCAAGGCATGGGCTCACTAGCAAGAAGCCAGATATCAAAATGATAAAACAACTGTCAACATGAATGAGAGAATAGAGGCCCTTGTCTCTCTTTTATCCTTCCTGCTCACCTTGTCTCTCCAAAGTGACTTTTACTTTATTAATTATTAATTAATTAATTAAATCACTTTAATTAATTAATTAACCATTTTGCCTCTGAAAAGTACCTTATCTCTCCTTGTGGCTTCCCTGGCCACTGAAAGTCACTTCTCATCATCTTATCCTGTAGTGTTGTTCCTCCTGATTCCAATGAGCTATTACACTAAGAGGTTCCTCCAAGTATTATGCCCAATATGACCTCATTAGTGAATTTAATTAACCTATAGCCCAAAATAACTCAAAATCATGGAAATCGTCAGAATGCAACAAAACCAAAGCCAAGCTGTGCGGAATGGATCATAATGATGAAATAAGATGAGCGATGCAAGCCAAACCCCAAAATACCCCTCAATGGTCCCTGTACTCGCTATAACCTCCATCTGGCTACTCTAGTCATCATAACACTTTGTAATATAATGATGTCCCAAAGTGGGGACATTACAGTCCTCCCTGCTAGAATATTGCTTGTCCTCAAGCAATAACTGAATCAATCCATATACAATGTCGGGGTGCCATGTCCACCTGTGAGACACACAGTAGGCTCCATCCAAAGATGAATTATCATGCACTCCATTCCCTGGGTCCCATATTAGGATGTGAACTGCAATACCCTGTGAAGCATAATCCTGAAGCATATCAACACCATAAGTCTCCTGCACATGATACATGGCCTCATCCTGGAATGAGTCCATCCTCCAAGTCCATACCAAGACCAACACAGTCTCCACCAACTGCCCATGCTGCTGCCATAGTGAGGTACTGCAAGACCTCCATGAATCACACTCAAGGGACGTGCTCTCCTCAACACTAAAGCTCAATGGAAAGTCAAAATAACTTTCCCCTGCAAGGGTCCACTCACCTCTATCAGTCAATTCAATGCTCAACCCTACAATTCCCAGGTCCCATGATAGTTAATGCCAAGGCTCACCATGTTGGTGCTGCTCTACTCTGACCATGACTGTCTGATCTCTGTATACATATTGGATCCCCCACTCCTGGATCCTCAAGCTGGAATACCTGTGGCAATTGGACCTGCTGTCCAGAAGCTGCATCTGTAAAAGAACCTTTGTGGAAGTAGTATCTGCCCAACCATCTCCATGCTCGACCATGACGATCAAAAGGGAGAAACTGTCTCGCTCCATAGGACAAGCCCCTGCAAGCCCACTCAAAACCAACCCAAAGTGAAGTATGTGGCTCTCTGGTGCAACTTGGGTCATCATAAGGTAAAACATCCTACTAACAAAATGGACTCCCGGATCCCATGGAAAACTTGGAAGTTTATCACTTCCAATCCCCACTAATTGCTCCTGTGTCATACTGATCACTGTCGGAAGCCCTCTGTGCACATCCCTCTGAGAATCTGTATCTGTGTCGCCCTCTGAGATGTCATCTATCCCACGGCCTAAGATGCTCACCATCACGCACAAGGTCTCAACTATCTTCCTATGATGATCCACCCCTATCCTGCTGTATGCCGTAAAAGCACTCATGTCAGGTTGTCTCGGCCTAACAACTCTCCATGTCCTCTGCCACTATCTATCTCCCCTCATGCTGCTGTCGATGATGAAGGTGTCAGAAAAGGCTAACAGAAACATCTGTAGCTGACTGTAGGACTGGAAGGTATCATATGCTTCGGTCAATCCCAAGGATTCAACCAAAAGCTCGTCCAATGGTATCCATGGTAAATACTCGCTTGTAATCATCACTGAGTCCCAATCATCATCACCCCTATGGCTACTGCTACTGTAAAGGTGATCTCCCAGTACTATGTGTTGCTGCAAAGGAGAGACATCTCCATGCTCTACTAAGTGTGTCTCCTCCCTGCAAGCCAATACACCCCTATGAATCCCACTGTACATCTTTGCATGTCTCTGTGAGCTATCACTCACCACTGTATGCTCCTGCATACTCATGTCATCTCCTGTATACTCCTGTTGCATCATAGATCCTGGGTGTACTACTAGATCAACCTCTACATGAAGATCAACCGCTCTCGGAACAAAAATGGAAGTGTCCTCAAAACTGTCCCTGGCTATGGAGTCCCCATGTGTATGTGAGTGCTCAACTGTCTCAAAGATCCTTGTGGAGGGTAGCTCCTGCGCCTCCATGTGATAACTCTCCATACTCATCAGTGATCCTGGGTACTCCTCATGATCCTCCATCAACTGGTGCTCCTCTGCTAGACCACCAAAATCCTCTAGCAATGTGACTGAAGGATATATCTTAGTCTCCACTAAGATATATGTAGTGGATCTCTGACGAATCTCCTCAAGAATCTCTTCTGATCTGGACTCTGATTCTTGAAGGGCTACCTGCATGCCTTTCAAGAATCCTCGTGTGCTCTCCAACTCATGAGTGAGTCTATCCACCTCTAACTCCTGCTCCCTCAGGGCCCTGTGACACATCTCGCCAACCCCCAATAGATAGTCTTTGTCCATCAACAACTGATGGTAGTTGGTCCTCATCATAGTCATCCTCTCCCCGAGAGTATGAAAGTCATCCATGGCAAATCCCCCATCTGAACTATCATGTGCCACCGATGCCCTCCAGCAATAATCTGCCACCAATGCATCTGTGTCGTCAATGTGCCTAGTGGCTGCCATGATCATGTCCTCATTGACTCTCAACTGTCCAGCCAAGTAGCGTGACTCTTGATCACCGTCATGCTAAGGTGCTAAATCATGCCAATCACTGCTAGTTTCAACCCTGGAATCCTCAACAACACTCTCTGCAAAAGATAAAGCACTGGACTGATCCCTATCCACTGTGCTATTGGATCCTCCTATATGCGACTGCACATTATCACCAATTGCTAGCTCCCTCTGAATCATATTGTATCCTGTATGAACAACTGTATCCTCCTATGCACTCACCCAACTACTATCATCTGCACCTGGATCCCATACCGATGTGTCCAGACATGTGCTCTGGTCATCTTGACCAATAAGGGGTACATCCTCATCACTGCAGGCTGGTCCTGGAAGTAAGTGTCCCATCAAACTGTCAGTCTCCCCAGCCTGATTAAATAATGGAGTCTCCAAAGGAAGTGACTCACTCTCCTCATACTGATATGTATGTGTAGGGTCAATTGCCTGCACGTCATGTCTCTCCTCCCGAGTTTATGGATCTGTATGTCCCTGGTGTGCATCCCCCACACACGGCTCCTCCATCATATCTGAAATGCCACTGATATCCTCATGTGTCGTGGCTATCATGGCTATCTGAAAAGATGACAATTGTGTCACGGTCATCATAGGAAGCTCATCAGGTCTAGGTGCTAACATGTGTGAATCCCCACTAGTGTCACCACTCTGCTGAAGTGTAAGGTCATCAACACTATGTGATATGACTGCTGAAACACATGCACTATCATCATGTCCATCCCACTGTCCCTCCAATATGCAAGGGTCACTATCCTCCCCAACCATGCAAGAGTCACTAGCCTCCGTGCAAGAGTCACTAGCATCATTGGACTACTCTAAATATGAATCTATGGTTGCATCCCCATGCATCTACTCATCCTCACTGTCATAGTGCACCTCAATAATGTGTCTCTTACCTTTACCCCTACATCTATGATCTGGTTCCCAAGGCACTTTGCAACTATAGCAACGTTGCCTGCTCCTAATGGGCGTGGGGTTAATCTGTGCTTCCCTCCATCTAGCTACTCTAGCTCCCTCTGCTATGTTGATCCAATATGTAACCTCATCTTTGCTCCACCTAGGATTTTTTATGCATATAAACTGTTGGAATGTTACTTGAGCCTTAAATCTCTCACTAAGGCCATGATATTCCCTTTCACAACATACCGCCTCTCTAACGAAGTCTATAGACCCCATCTCTACTATATTTCTGCATGTGCTAATCCCCACTGGCTGGGAGGATCAACACTCTGATACCACTGTAATGTTCCCAAGCCAAGGTGCCAAGAACATTTCGTTTTTCATGTATTTTTAACTGTTTTCTGGTTGTGGCATTTCGTCAAACACTTTGTTGATTTGGTCTTTTTGGTTGCACTAAGGTTTATACTGATGATTGTTATGTGTGTTTGTAACAATATTCAAATAGATGTAGTAATGGAACATACCTCAACAAGATGCAAGATCAACAACACATGGAATAACCCAAAAATACCTCAGATCTGATATTATTCATAATAATGGTTGTCCTCATACAAAATGGGCAGATCTGGAATAAATATAAGATAGTAGAGTATTTGGCCACCAAAATACAATATAGAAGAATATCCAGGCTTCCAAAAGCAGCTCCAATCTATAGACCAAAAACCCAAATGAACTAACTCATAACCCAGCTAAAATATGAAGATCTCCCTAGCATAATGCACCCCTCACTGGCTGAATCAAACCAAGAATTTGGCCTCCAAGAAATAAACTGTCGAATCCCCTAAGAAAGGTGCCAAACTGTATATCGGGCCAAGGGAAACCCCCTGGTAAAGTCTCAGACTGAATGATGGAGATCTGACCCTCCAGATGGCTGAATCATCTATCTGCAGTCCACCCTCCTCGCTGTAGAAGACCAAGAATTCGGCCTCTATGAAGATGGCCTCCAAACCCTCTAGAAAGATCCCAAACTATATATCGGGCCACTGGAAACCCCCTGGTAGAGTCTCAGGCTGAATGATAGAGATCTAACCCTCCAAATGACTAGATCCTCAATATGTGGTGCGCCCTCCTCTCTTTGAACCTGTGTTGAGCTCCAATAAATAATATGACAGAGAAACCTCCTCCGAGAAAGGATAGAAAGGAAGCCCTAGGCCCTACAAAGAATACCTAGAAGTCTGTTTGATCCAAATCCTCCTCCTAGGCATGGAACGAACCCCTCTCCTCAAGATGGTGCGCCCTCCTGAACCTGCACCGTAGCTCTCTCTGAACTTGTGGCTGATGTAGAACCCCTCTGAAGCTGAGTAGATCTGATGTAGAATGGTGAGGGAGGAATCTTTCACCTTCATGACCAAGCTTGGACCAGGTTGGGTGGGATCTTTCACCAACGAGATGATCTCTAGGGTTTGTTAAGTCAAAACCCTCAAAACCCCCAAGGCATGGGCTCACTAGCAAGAAGCCAGATATCAAAATAATAAAACAACATGAACGAGAGAATAGAGGCCCTTGTCTCTTCTTTATCCTTCCTGCTCACCTTGTCTCTCCAAAGTGACTTTTACTTTATTAATTATTAATTAATTAATTAAATCACTTTAATTAATTAATTAACCATTTGACCTCTGAAAAGTACCTTATCTCTCCTTGTGTCTTCCCTGGCTACTGAAAGTCACTTCTCATCATCTTATCATGTAGTGTTGTTCCTCCTGATTCCAATGAGCTATTACGCTAAGAGGTCCGTCCAAGTATTATGCCCAAATGACCTCCTTAGTAAATTTAATTAACCTATAGCCCAAAATAACTCAAAATCATGGAAATCGTCAGAATGCAACGAAACCAAAGCCAAGCTGTGTTGAATGGATCATAATGATGAAATAAGATGAGCGATGCAAGCCAGACACCAAAATACCCCTCAATAGTCCCTGTAATCGCTATAACCTCCATTTGGCCACTCTGGTCATCATAACACTTTGTAATATAATGATGTCCCAAAGTGGGGACATTACACCATGTGTCCAATGAGAGGGGGTTGCATCGTCCAACCTGTGGGCTTTGTTATAGCGCAAGTTGTAGGTTGGGAAAATCCCGACCCAACCACGAAACAAGTGCTACAACTTTTAGAATCCTACACCCAATGTCACCTCGATGTAGGTCCCGCACTTGGGGGGTGACTAAGGTCACTCTTGGGAGGAGATCTCAGAGACCCTAGGGGGAAAGGAAAGGATGAATGGAATTGTAAGGAGAAGTCCCCCGTAAGGTCGAGTGATGGAAGAAAGGATTGGTTGGAAATAATGAGTAAAGAGAGGTAAATGGATACCAAGTGAAAATATAGTTGTCGGTGCACCTGTACTTGCCCGAAACACAAGAAAAGACAATTTGCAATGCTATGTGTTAGTATGGATCAGCAAGTTAATATTGTTGTCCCAAATTTTCAGCAGTGGATGACAATTTATATCAGCAAATGAAGTATCCAAATCAGCATATAAGGCACAAGATCAATTGGCAATATCATCAATGAATTTAGTAATCAATTATGACTTGAGATAGCACTTTAAGACTGAATAAAGAAAGCTGTTATAAAATGATTTTCTGCAGTAAATTATCAGCCTTATGTCTGTAGCATTCAATGACATGCAACAGCTAAATCAACCATAGAAAAAACCTCAAAACTAGCTTAAACAGTGCACCCTAGTTAGTGGGATTAGTGGCTAAAAAATGGAGGAAAGTTAGGGGCTGGTTAGTGAGATATTAGCACCTAGGGTTAATGATTTTCTGCAGCCTAATGGATGTAGAAAACAAGTCAGTACAACAATGAGAAGTTATGGAAGAAAAGGGACACCCTAAGGGAAGAAAACCCTCCAAGGAATCAAGGTCACTATCCAAAAGAGAAAGCTTGTAAAGGCTGAAATTTCACGTTTGTCGAGGAAAAGGTTTTGTATCTCCAATGCAAATTAAAATGTGATTAGTGCCTTACTATTGGGTTTATGGAGTCTGTTGTCACCTTTATACACACCTGGGTAGCGTGGAAGAAATCTTCAATCCACTTGGTGTGTCCTTGGGGGCAAGTTCGAGTTAAGGTGTTGTCACCTAATCCTCAACTCCTCCGTCTAGGCTAAATCCTAGCAAAGCCAAGGGGGGTAGTTGTAATGATCCCAAGCCAATTTTTTGCTTGGAATCACTAGCTAACCACTGATTGGATTATTAATTGTTGTGTATGCAGGTTGGCCATGAACATTTCGGCCTTAGGGTTTATTCAGTTATTCAGCTATAGATTATACAAGCATTATTGCAACCATATGAAGATCATCAACAATACACAAGATAGGAACCACAAGCAATAGCTGAACTTTATTATAAGAAAGCAAGCACCTGATTCAATTAGCGAAGGAGATCTGGAACAGCTTCAGATGGCTTCAAGACAATAATAGAGTTGCATACAAAAGTGCTCCCGGAGATACAAATCAAGCCTCCCAAAGGCTGTAATAGAAGATGAACGCTAACTGCAAAACTAGGGTTTAAGCCAACCCTCAAGCAACTGGTACAGCCCTGATGACTGCTGGTACGGCTTGCTTAAGAGAATGGATACCAGGGGTTCGACCCTCCTGAAGATGAAGACCCCCAAATGCTACCAAAATCCTCCCAATGATAGATCAAGGCAATGGAAGCCTCCTCTTGAAGTATGGGGCTCAAACACTGAAGCTTCCTCCTCAAACTACAGAAACCCTAGACTAGTACGACCCTCCTGAAACCCTGAATATGGCCAATAGTACGACCTAGATGAATATGGGCTCTGAATCCCCTGAAACTCTCTAGGATGATAGATCGGGCTTCCACAAGCACCTGAGAGAAGTTTCAAGGTCAGATCTAGCCTATGGCCTACTAGATCTGAGAAATATTGAATCACCAAATCGTCCTCTTCCTCTTGAAATCATCTCAACCTGCAAATAGATGATAGGTATGTGATAACTCCTCCAAGAAGCCCTCAAACCGATGAGCAAGGGCTTGCAAGCAAAACCCTAATGTTGGAAACCTCCAAAGCCTCCTCAATATGTTGGATCAAACTCTTCCTCAACAAATGGTGCGCCCCTGCAAGAAAACCCTAGCTGGTACGGCCTTGCTGATCCAACTGGTACGGCCCTATTAATCCTCTTGAATAGATGATGGATGTAGAATGGTGTGGGTGGAGTATTTCATCCCCGAGACCAAGCTTGGAACAAGGTGAGTGGAATCTTTCACCACTGAGTTGTTCACTAGGGTTTGTAATATCAAAACCCTCAAAACTGTATGCTCAAGCGCATCAACAAGCAAATTCCAAAATCCAGAATGAATGAGAGGTGCGCCCTGGCCTTCTCTTTATACTTTTCTTCTGTTTCCTTGTTGAGTTAAGTTAACCCCTAGGGTTAACTCCTAACTCAACCTCCAGCGCTTCTATTCCTTCATTGAGTTATCTTTTTAACCCTTTTTACCTTTTTACAAAGTCAACTTAAGAATATAACCTTAGTTTGGTTGACTTTTCCCCTCTGTGTGAGACTATGGCCTAGTGGGGATGCCTAGACCACTGAGTCTTCCCAAAACCTCTCCATCAAGAGGTGAGGGACATTACAGTCTCCCCTGCTAGAAATTGCTTATCCTCAAGCAATTCCAAATCAGTTTCACGTACCACCTGTTCATTCTCCCACGTGGCATCCTTAATGGGTAGATCCTTCCACCTGATCAGGTACTCTTTGATGCTTCTCTTCCTGAGCCTCTTCTCCCGAACCTCCAGTATCTCTTCCAGAATCAAAACAAGTTGCCCCTCTTCGTCCAAGGGAGGCAACACCTCAATGGGTGTGATGTGTTGGCCGATGGCACTCTTCAGGTAGGACACATGGAAGACATTGTGTATCCTGCTGCCCTGTGGAAGCTCTAGCCCATAAGCTACGACCCCTATCTTCCTGTTGATCCTGTAGGGTCTAAAGAAACATGGTTGTAGATTCTCTGCTCCACTTCTTTTTATCGAAGCTTTCCTGTATGGTTGGAGCCTTAGATAGACTAAGTCACCAACCTCAAAGGTATGCTCAACTCTGTGCTTATCTGCTTGGACCTTCTGCTGGTTCTGTGCTCTCTGTAGATGATCCTTCAGCTCTCTGAGGATGTCTTGATTCTGTTGTACCCAATCCTGTACCATCGGTGCCCTGCTGTCACCAAAAGCAATCTCTACAAAAGAGAGTGGATCATAGCTGTATAGTGCCCTGAATGGTGTCATGCCTATGGACATGTGATGGGTGGTGTTGTAGCAGTATTCTCCTAAGTGTAACCACCTGACCCACGCTTTCTGCTGCCCTGGCACATAATTTATGAGATAACCTTCCACCCATTTGTTGACTATCTCGGTCTGTCCATCCGTTTGAGGGTGATAGCTGGTACTAGGAGTCAAAGTCGTACCAACTAGTGTGAACAACTCCTGCCAGAATGTACTCATGAACCTGCTATCCCTGTCACTGACAATGGTCTTAGGTAGATCATGCAGCCTGAAGATCTCCCTGAAAAACAGTTGGGCCACCTGTGTTGTGCTGTAGTCTATGACTATGGAGAAGAAGTGTGCAAACTTCATCAACCTATCCACCATTACAAAAATGCAGTCCTTTCCCTGTGTCTTTGGAAACCCTGTGATGAAATCCATGGATATGCTTTCCCACTTGTGCTCTGGAATGGGTAAGGGTTGCAATAGTCCTGTCGGGTGAGTGTGCTCCTCCTTGTTCTCTTGGCACGTCGTACACTCCTTGACATGCCTCATGACATCCTTCTTGAGGCCCTTCCATGAGAACCTCTCTCTCACCTGCCTGTAGGTCTTACCAATTCCTTGGTGCCTTGCCATTGGTGATTCATGGCATGCCTGCAACACCTTGGCTTTGAAGGCCGATCTAGGAACCAAAAAGATTCGGCCTTTGTAGTAGATGAGGCTGTTAATGATTCTGAAGTTATCATCCTATACTTGCCCGTCCATCAGCTGACAAGTGAAATGATCCTTTGCATATTCCATCACCAGGTGGTCCTTCCAGTCAACAGATACATTTGTCATGGAATAAATGGATGGCCTCCTGGACAATGCATCAACCACCACATTGTTCTTCCCTTTGACGAATTCAATGTCAAAGTCATAGGCCTGTATTCTGCTTACCCATTTCTATTGCCTTTCATTTAACTCCTTCTACTCCAAGAGGTACTTAAGACTGTTGTGATCTGATTTGACCACAAACCGTGCACCTACCAAGTATTGCTTGAATTTGGCTAGTGCATGCATGATAGCCAGAATTTCTTTGTCATAAATGTTGTAGAGTAGCTCAGGTCCCCTGAGTTTTCGGCTCTCATAGGCAAGAGGGTGCCTATTCTGCATTAGTACGGCCCCTATACCCTCTCCCGAGGCATCACACTCCAAGGTGAAGGGCAGGCCGAAATCTGGTATAACTAAGACTGGGCTTGTGCTCATCACCGTTTTCATCTTATCCATCGTAAATTGAGCTTCTTCACTCATTTGGAAGGCTCCCTTCTTAGTCAAATCGGTCAAGGGTGCACACAGCTGAGAAAACCCTTTGACAAATTTCCTGTAGTAAGTGCACATGTCTAGAAATCCCCTTAACTTTGTGAGTGTCTTAGGAGTAGGTCACTCCATAATGGCTTTTATTTTCTCCTGATGTACCTGTACCCTCTTTGCTCCAATGATGTGTCCCAAGTAAAGAACTTCTGTCATTCCAAACTCACATTTGGACTCCTTAGCGTACAATGATTGTTCCTCCATGATAGACAGAATTTGGTTCACATGCCGAAGGTGTTCCTCCCACGTCTTGCTGTAAATGAGCAAGTCATCAAAAAACACTAACATGTGCTTCCTCAACTGTTTGTTGAACACATGGTTCATGAAAGATTGGAACGTGGTTGGGTCATTAGTTAACCCGAAGGGCATCACCAAGAACTCATAATGGCCATAATGACATCTGAAAGCAGTTTTTGGGATGTCTTCCTCCCTCATCTTGATTTGATGGTAGCCAGAGTGTAGGTCAATTTTTGTGAAATATACAGCTCCATGCAGTTCGTCTAGCAACTCAACAATCCTTGGTATAGGGTACCTGTTTTTGATTGTATTTTTATTCAAAGCCCGGAAGTCAATGCACATCTGCATAGTTCCATCTTTCTTCTTGACCAACACTATGGAAGAAGCAAAGGGGCTAGAGCTCGGCCTGATGTGCCCCATGTCCAAAAGTTCTTTGATGGCTTTCTCTATCTCGTATTTATACTTCTTCGGATGCCTGTATGGTGTGGTGATGACTGGTTTAGCTCCTGTCTCTAGCTCAATGATATGCTCAAACCCCCTGTCTGGTGGCACCCCTGGAGGAATTGGTCCAAACACTTTGTTGTGTTTGTCAATGATCTCTTGGATCTCTGGAGTGTATTGAACCTTACCCTGTTCATCCACACGTGCCAAAATCCTACATTTAGCTGCATACACGATCTCCTCTCTCCTGAAGATGGCTTCCATCCTCTTGGTCGTGACTATCTTGGCAGAATTACCTGTCATGCCTCAGAGTACTACCTTTCGTCCACCCTCCTCTATAAAAGACATCTCCATGGTCTTGTAGTTGGTGGTGATAGCCCCAAATGTACTGAGCCACTGAACTCCAAGGATTATGTTAGTGTCCGGAAGATCCATTACATAGACGTCCTGTACCAACTCATGCCTACCCAATGTAAGCTTCATACCTGGAATGTACCTGTCACAAGGCATCGTGCTTCCACCTTGAACCCTTCGAATTCCATCGTGGATATATGCCTTCTCCTCAACAATGTTGAGTCAATGAAGTTGTGAGAGGCTCCTCCA
>ML794002.1:142446-153004 GCA_009831015.1 Picea engelmannii
CCTTGGCCATGCAACCAAGAGTCACTGCCCTGGCGTGGTAACCAGCTGGTGGCAATGTCATACTGCTAGGTACCCATGGACCTAATAGGCTGGCTCGTGATGAGACCCCCTATCCTCTGACTAGGTCTTGTTTTGTTATTTTTTCGGATCCCTCTTATTTCTTGTTGAGAATCCTTTTATTGCTTTCTCGGGGATCCCTGGGCGAAGCATCTTGAGGTTTTATTCTTAGGATTTTATTTTTTACCAGCTTGCTTTTACCTTCTGGGCCTTTAGCCCCTTCTTCCCACGAGGTAAGGTGCAATCCTGAAAATAGGTCAACCCAATGCCCGGACAAGGGGAATGGGATAAGTGAGCGGGAAATAAGATGAAACAGTGGTGGTATGATGGGAGCGGATGATGGCTTTTCAGAAATCCCCCCAGTGGCTAACCAAAACCTACAAACAAAGGCTTGCTAGGGCACCTTGTCAATCCCCCCAAACATGGTCAAGTGGGCAAATGTAAGATCCAAGCAGTTGTTAGAGATAAAAGGAATCAGATGCATATATTTAAAGGTTTTAATGATCAAAAGTGACACATACCATGATACCTGAACCAATTACCTCATGGAGCAAGAACCATTTTTGTTACAGGACCAAGCCGATGGTGATGGATGTTACTGCTGCTGACAAGATAAAGATGATGGAAGAAAAAAAGGTAGGCCCTCCAGGGCCATGCTCAGGTTAATCCTGCTCTCGGTACTCCATGTCTAGGACCTGTGGGCCTCGAGACATGATCTCCTAGTTATCCCTAAAAAGTGGGGATAACAACTTGCAAATGAAAAGATACTTAGAAAGATAACTTGCGAGATATGCTTGAATGCAAAATACCCCAAAACAAGAATAGATAGAAATTACGAGCAAGATAAGCAAGGTAAATCACAATGCCTCCATGGGCCTAAACTAGCATATGATTACTTCATTACTTAGATTAAACCATTATTGAGCATGTGAAATGAAAACAATCATAAACTAATCTAGCCTTACGATTTTGGGGGTTGGCAAAGCCAAACACACTCTAAGGTGTAGGCAAACAAAGGAAAGAAAAGACTTGAAAATAAAAATTAAACTAAAACAAACCTCAAACAATGGCACAAGGTGGAGGCAAGCCTTCCTTTGTTGTGCCAAAGTGGGTTGAGATGAATGAAACTAAACTAATTGCAGAAAATTAAATTGTGGAAATTAAAGCCTTACGATTTAGGATGGTTGGCAAAGCCAAGCACTTTCCTAGGTGTAGGCAAAGAAATAAAAAAAAATGCATAAAATTATTTTTAAAAGAAGTGCAAGCCCTTGGTTACTCTTTGGGGGCTTGCTTACAATGAGAGGAAGAGAAGGAAGTGTTGGGAAAATATGCACCCCAACTTAGGAGGTTTTTGTTGACGTTTTAGGGCCCCAAATGGGTTGTTCCTCCACGTTTTGTGTCAAAAACCTGCAAAAACCAGCAAGTAAAATTTGTTGGAAAAACTGCAGAAAAGACTGAAAACTTGCAGAAGATTTCCGTTAATATGAACAAGAAATTTTAAATGAAAGATAGCAGTATTTATACTCGATTTTGATCTACTTCAGAATACCAATCCATCCAAATACTTAGAAAGAATATCAAAGTAATAGAACAAAAACTATCAGAGGAATAGGAGTGGATGAATGGACAACTTCCAAATCTGAAGTTATTCTTTCTCAACCCTTAGTAACCTGCAAGAATGTGAGACTAAACTACAAGACAAACAAAGGGGGTGAGTAGATCCAATAGCATTAACAAAATACTTTGCTAAGACTAGGAAGCTACTACACATAAGATCTATGGCAATACTACAATAGATCTATCCAAACAAAATACTTTGCTTGGACACCCTACACTAAATCTATGAGCAAAACTCAAACAAGCACCACAATACAAGTTACCTCCAAAGTAATCCACAACCAAGCACCAAGAAGAATCCCAATGCCAAAGATTTCCTCCAAAGATTCTTTTATTAGAAGCAAGCTTGAGCAAATACTTGCTACAAGCTTGAGAAATGAGAGAGAGCAATATGGGAGAGAGAGGAGTGGGAGAGATTTGGGTATAGTAACAATACACTGATAATAGATGAGAAATGAGGGTGAGAGAGCCTTTATTTATACTTGGGAGGTCAAAGTTACCCCTCTTGGATGCTTTCCAAGTGTCAACACCCAAGCAAAACTGATCATCTCAAGGAGGGCACACTTTTAGGGTTTTGAGCATGAGTGGAGGGTGAGGGATGAGTGAGGGGGATGGGTAACACCCTTTTAGATCACCCAATAGTCTAGGTTAGACATTAGGAGGGCGCACCATAGCTTAGGGGGGTTATCACCTTTTAATTTTTTGAGTTGGGACAACACTTCCTCAAGGGGGCGCAACTTCCCTAGGGGAGTGAGTGGTATGAAGTGAATGCTAAGTGAGGGGGTGTAAAATATTAGGAAAGGGGTTAGGATGGCTTAGGTATGGGTTTGGGTAAGTTCTCCCACTTTCTCTCTAACCATTTAACTCAAAATTACAAAATTTGACATTTCGACTATGTCAAGACTAGCAATTAAATTGTTGTTTTGGACTGACTAAGGCTCCTCACGGACAAACACCTAGCAAAACTTGTCCAATTGAGCCGAAACTTGGTCCAAGGGTGTAGGGGGTCTCATTCCATTTCTTTTGAGCACAAATATCCCTATCAAAAACCCAAGGACCTAGTTTTTACATTTTTTTTATCAAAAATTAATTAAAATTACCAATCCTTAGGCAATTTTAATAAATTAAAAAAAAACCTATCTAGACTCTATGGAATTCTGCAAAAATTTAGGAGATGTCTTACATGGTCATTTACAAAATTCCTAGACATTAACTACCAGAGGGATAGACCATTAGAACGCCTTTCACCGCTTTGGAGGAATTATTTGTGGGAGTGAAAAACTCAAGGGAAATTAACAAGGCTGGTTAGGCCAAATTAATAACCTGAGGAAAAAAAACACTCAGTGAAAGTGACTCCTCTAATGATGAATTCCTAAGGCAATTGACCTAACTATGATCCATGTAGACTCATTACATTATAATCCCATGTAGGGGAGCGGAAATTCCATTACAAAAAAAAGGTTGAAGGCCAAAACTGCCTTGTAGAACCAGTAAGTCTCTGACTTGGTAGCACTTGATGGTGCACATCTTCATGGTACATGGAGTTTGTTAGCTCCCAAAATGAATCAGTCACTATGGTTTCATTTTGTGGTTGATAGCATGGTTATTGGTAGTTTTCTCCGTTTTGTTTTAAGTTCTTCTAGTGGCAAGACTTAGGTTTTTAATTCATATTTTAGAAATAAGACGATCCATAAAGGTCTTTTGTTTGAAATTTCATGAAAATACTTTCAATAGCTAACGCGTGTTTCAAAGTTGATGATTAGCTGGTGAAAGCGGCGATTTTCAACAGTTAAGGAGCATTTCCCCACGAACCGTTAGCTAGTGAAAGCACGGAATACGTGTGTTTTTTCCACGTTTTAAAAAATCAAAAGATGACATGCTCAACACACGTCATGTAATCATTATAAGGCGCTGGTGAAAGCGGATAATGATGAAGATTCGGTTTTGTACGTCTAAATCGGATTTCAAAGCGGATCGTGTTCAGAAATGCATGCTTCACGAAATAATGGCGCTGGAAATGGCGAAATCAAATCCATCATCACAGGTAAAGGAGCGGTACTGCTCGGCTGGTGACATCAAATCGATGCCTCATATCCCCAACACGCATCATCCACAGGCATATGATATGTTTTCATTTTTGAAAGACAACGCCAAGAGTTTTCACCAGCGCCAAACCTCGGCTCAAACAACAGATTACAGTGTTTTTGTGTGCAAAATTGTCTGGGTTTCGAATTGCAGATGGCAAGAAGACGAAGTGGTTCGTTGTTAAGGAAAGAATTGGACAGTCTGTCCTTTCTACAGGCGCATCCAGAGGTGCAAAAACACTTCTCAGACGCAGGCTGCATGGGATATGTTGAGAAGTTACAAAACGGCTGTCACCAAATCACAGCTGAAGTGTTTGCTAAATCATACGATGGGAATAAAGCCTGTGTCGGGTCTTTAGAAATCATCGTGGATGAAGCCGCCATTGCTGCAACGACCAGTTTACCTAGATCAGGCCAGAGTTGGTTCAAAACAACAGCAACCAAGAACCTAAATTTCAGAGCATATCTTAAGGAAGAATTCAGAAATGATGCATGGAAGAAAAGCATGCCAGTTTCTCATTTGGAGGATGAGTGGCAGGATTTGTTCAAGGGAATCCAACTCTACATAACCTCAGAAGGAAGGTATGACAAGCTGATGCTATACTATTTCAAGCTCTTAGACCATTTTATAGAGAAAACTCTCCTAAATTTACCTTTCTTCTTGCACAAAAGCTTAACTAAAGTCTGTAAAAAGATTAGAGCTGAACCTCTAAGTATGAAAAACACTCTTTGTCACTTTGGCCTAATCAAATTGATAATCCTGGAGGAGCTAAGACAAAAAGGAAGGACTTGGCAACATTTTCTTTTTTGGGAGGGCTTTGAAACTCAAACTCAGCCCATGAATGAGCAGAAGAGAGCTGGAAAAAGGCAATTGACTCCTCAAAGCAGCTCGAGGAAGAGGAGAACTCTTCTAGGACCACCAGAAGATAGGATCTCTGGTATAAGGTCTCACGGGTCAAAGAAAAAATTAGATTTTGAAACTACTACAGAGCAGCCTACAGAAAAGCAAACAAACATCTTAAATCTACCATACACAGACTCAGAGCCAGAGCAAGAAAATGAAAGCCCTGCCATTAAAATCCATGAACACTCCATGGAATTTGCATAGGATTGTGAGACTTTTACTCACACTAATGAAGGTGAAACATCAAAGAGCACAAAGTCAAAGAAAACACAGAAAATCAAGCAACTTAAAGAAGTGATTGCTCAACAAGAGGTTTTAGAAAGAGTAATTAAGGAGAGATACAAAACTCTGTCTGATAATTTTGCAGAAACAAATGCTGCATTTGAAAAGCTGGCTCGTAAAAGTGTCAAGGACAAGAAGAGAAAGAAGAAAATCACCAAAGACTATAATAGTCTATGGTGGTTAGCAAAACGCCTTAAGAGGAAGATTAGAAAATTGAAGCAAAAACAAAAGTCACACCCAGATCTGCAAGTGCTAGCTCAGGTTGCTGTGAATATGCAAGGAGATAAAGTAGAGACACGCTGAGTTTTTGATAGAACAACAGTTTTGGAGGTGAAAGTTCATTTTGGGCCAAGGCAGAGCTTTCACCAACGCAAAGGGCAAATTTACAACCAGTTAGTTGATGAAAGGCAAAGCTTTCACCAACTAACCAGCGAATCATAAGGCGAGTTAGCTGGTGAAAGCACAAAAAGAATTTTTGAAAGCTAAATATGGAGCAGGGCTATTTTCAAAGGATTTAAAGAGGTTCCAGAGCATTAAAGGATTAACTACTTAGTCAGAAAATACTTAGCAACAGAGATTCGTGGGGATTTTGAAAACCACATGCTAAATTGGTCTCCTAAAGTTTTGACTATGAGTAATTGAAGAAATCCAGCCGCCAAGACAGGTGCCTTTACCATTTTTCTTGACACAACAGATTCCAGAAGCTGATGAAGTACAGATGTCAAAATTTTGATATAGAAGACAGTTCGAATGCTAGCCTAGCCACTAGTCTTTGTTATCGATTGTATTAGTTAATTTGATTTGCTATTTTTAGATACAGATCCAAGTTTTCAGGATCTTAAAAACTGATTGTAAAAGGCTATAAATGCCTATCTTTTCTAAGAGACAAGGGTTCAAACGGGGATATATTTTTGTGCTGCTGTATAGACTCTTATGATATAATAAAATTGCAGTCTCCTTTCGTTTTCAATATCAGAAATATTCATGCTTCCTTTTCTGTACTTTATTTCAGTTTATCTTAGCTTATAAAGACTGTTATCTCTTTATTGAGCTCATAGATTTGAAGTGAAGGATTTTCTTTCTATCTTGTATTAAGCCCTACACCCAGCTGTATTTGGCAATCAAGATTAGTGTTCTTCATCCTCTCCTTTGAAATTACTTGATCTAATCATTGTTTTCTGAAAGCATTGTTTCATTTGAATGTATGATGAGTTGTCTGTCACATTAATCATTGAAGTAATCCCATTGTTCCAAGCATACCTACACATTATTTTTAAGTTACCAAGCATCCTTAGTCTACAACCCTAAGGAGTTTCTTGGAGTGATAACAGAGTTGACCCCCTAGTTGAATAGGTGGTCAACAGGACGTTCTTCCCCTCCTGGGAAAATAGTTTGGCAAGCAATGGGTGGGCTAGGTCATCCAAGTCATCATCAAAGTCATCCAAGTCATCTCTCTCTCATCTGGCATGCAGGCCCCCGGCATCCAGCTTGTGGGCTTGTATCCCCATGGAAGCCCAAGCTAGGCTTGTTCTCCCAAAACTGTCCACCAACTAGGTCCTACAAAGACAAATGAACACACCCTCCAAGGATCTCAAGTCATAACATCATGATAAGTTAATCCAATCAATAAATAATCCATCAAAGCATGTGCATCAAAGATCACCATATCAAACAATTAACAACTCAAAGACACTATGCGATTTGTCAAGCTTAAGTATGGGAGGGTTGACGAGGTGTTCTATTGGGTAGATCTTGTCCTAGGTCAAGGAGAGATTCCAAAAGGTACCTCTCTAAGACATGTAAAGGTGTGAGGTGGATGGGGTCAAGACTCAATGGGCATAGGGCTCATGACATACTTGGGGTCATAATGTCTCATTCATGGGTGCCTTTGTAGAGGGTGTGTGGTACCTTCGTCTGCAATGCACATTTTCCAAGCCCATTATTTGCCTTTTATCTTTCTTTCATTCATATTTTCTATCATAATAGCATAAGGAGAGATTGAAGGTCACTACCTTGGGGTGGTGACCAGTTGGTGGCAATGTCACCCACAAATACCTAATGGAGACAAGAAGATTGGCTTTTGATGAGACCCCCTTTCTCTTAACCATGCAAATGAGAGTCACTGCCCTGGTTTGGTGACCAGATGATGACAATGTCATACCACTAGATATCCATTGACATTATAGGTTGGCTCGTGATGAGACCTCCTATCCTTCAACCTACCTTTCAAGCATTTCTTTATTATATTGTGGGTCATGTTATCGCACAATTTGTACTTTCCGAAACCCAAATGGCAAGTGGATATTGAATTGGCTTAACAAGGAGGATGACCTATCACTGTTACCTTAATAGGACACCTCTTTCTATTTAGGAGAATATCACAGTACCCCAGGGGAGACGTCCCTAGTGACCTGGGGGTTTGAGAAGGCTAAGATAAAAGTTATAAGAAAGTCCCACCCCTCTCATAGGTCACTGTGATCAAAGTTTGAAGGTTTTACTGAGATGAAGCAAAAGATAATTTAAGTGTACCTTTCCAAAACAAGACAACAAGTAGAAAAAAAAATGCAATTTGCAAGTACCATATGATGTCAATGCTTCATAGAACCATAAAATTTTGAAAAATAAACAAGCTGATATAGAACTGCAGCAATATAGATATTTATAATAGCAATGAATATTTAGCAATAGCTACAACAATTATGCCTCAATAATGCTTTAAAAATGACAAGAAATAGTAACCTTAAATTGACAGAATGATAATAGTTGTCAGAAGCAATTATGGCAATGTCTAATCAGCTTTTAATCTTGCCTTTAGGATGAATTTGCTGCTTTTATAGATGGTTGTAGAAATATTTTGCAACAACAACAAATTAGTTAGTGAGTTAGTCTAGTTTGAAGTTAGTATAAGACTTAGGGAAGACATTTTAATAGTTGTTTGGTCAATCAATCACTTGTGAGGAGTGGACTAGTGCCTTTTAGGGTAACGGAGTCAAGGTTAGTAGTGGCAACTCTTAGAGGAAACAACAATGATAATAGAAAATCTAAATGGATGGATGAGATGATTGAGGTGTTAGTAACCTAAGGCCTCAATGACTAAACCCTAGATGGAAAAATTGCTAGAAAGTAAGTAACCTTAGGCCCTAGCGATTTCCTTCTTCCTTAGATTAAGTTTGAAATAAAGTATATGAAGCTAATGAAGTAATGCCACTAGAGTGCTACAAAGGTAGGGCTCTAGTGTATTCTTCAAAAGAGATTTCCTCTAGCACTTCCAAGTAGGTGGAAAATTATAAGGAAAATGATAGTAACATATGCTTCTCCCCTAGGGTTTGAAACTAGCAATTTCATAATCTTAGAAATGAACAAACAAATTTACCATAACCATTCAAAATAAAATGAAGAATTGCAAATTTACTTACTTCATCAAGAATAATCTAGCAACAAACCCTAGTTGAATACTTTACACCATGAAAAATGCCAAAATACACCAAGAATAGCCTCTCCAAGAAGTTGCGCACCACTTAATTTCAGCCAAATACCCTTAAAGACGGTCGAATTTCAAACCTCACACTTGTGTGAGTGAAATATGATTCAAAAAATGAGAGTTTATCTCTCTATTTATACAATATCATTGACCTTTAATTAATTTTTAGGTTAGAAAAGGCTGACATGGCCAAATTACATCAAAAATCCAGTTTTTACATAAATTCAGAGAATTAAACCCTAAAATATGCAATAGAGGTGATGTCATGACTCATTCCCTCCTAGGGTGATGTTGGGTCTCATAAATGGGACGTCAGGTTCCATGAGCAAAACGTTAGGCCTTCCAAGGCCTTCGGATGATGCCACACGTGCCACCTAGCACACAACTGCCTCCATCATGTCCATCTGACGCTGGGTGACGTCTAGGATCACAAGGGTGATGTCATGGGCTTCCTAAGGCCAATGGTTAGGGGGGAGAGCAAGATTCCCCTAGGTCGAGGCCTGCCAAAGTGTCTTTGGTGGAACGCCCTTTTTTTCTAGTGCAAGCCCCTGGTGTCTCTCTGCCCCTGGCTGGGTCACAACATCCATCTGGTGGGATTTTAGCCCTGTTATCGCTCAGTTTGTAGTTTAGGCTGAATGGCTAAAGGATAAAGGTCAAACTGGCGAAACATGAACCTTCCCCACCCAATGTCACCACGATGGGGAGGTTCTTTCTATTTAGGGAGGTTAGCCCAGGGGAGACGTCCCCGGTAACCTGGGGTTTTGAAGAGGCTAAGATATAAGGTCAGAGTTAAAGTTTCCCCCTCACAGGTTACCACCAAAAAGCAGAAGGTCCGGCTAATCAACCAATAATGAAGTATAGTCCCAAATGAGAACACCTGCTCGTAACAGAACAACAATAGAAAAATATATATGCAGGCTATATACAAAGGGTTAGCACTTCATATGACCATTTGATATAAATTAAGCAATGTGAAGTAATAGATATCAATGTGATCAACGTTTTGTCAATTGTCTATGGAAAGAGCATTAATTCATCAATAACTATCAAGATGACAAAGCCAATAATGTATTCAATCAACAATTCAATCAATAATTGCTTTAGATCATCATTCAATTGCTTGTAAAAGTAAAAAAAGCTTGCTACGTCAGGAATAATTAACTATGACATCAGCCTTAGTTAGGGTTAGGGTTAGTTAGTTAGGTTTTCAAGATTTAGGGTTTAAAGAGTTGTTTTGAACACCAGGACTTCAACGCTGGAAATCAAATTAGTGCCTTAGGGTATATGGAGTCAAAAATAAGGGCACAAGGTCTCGAAAGGATGACAATTCAGAGACTAGAAGGTAGGGTTCTATGGTGCTGCAATGACAGGGCCCTAGAATCAAAACCCTAGGGGAAAGAGGCTCACTCTGGTGTTGCTTAAGCAAGGCCTCGTGCTCTTTCCTCCTCTAAATAGACTTTGCAAAACGGCTAGCTTAAAGCATAAATTTAAGGGAGAAAGTGTTGCAATGACAAGGCTTTCAAACCCTAGGAGGTGAAACCCTAGGTGTAGGTAGTCTAGGCCTAGGACGTCTCCTCTTTTCAACTTATAGAATTCAATGCTAGCTCAAAAGAAGGAAGACAAGTGTAGCAACGACTAGGCTTTGTCTCTTTCTTCAATGGCTAAAAAAAATTTCTCAACAAGGGGACATGTAACAATAACCTACTTGTGTGCTTGTTACCTAGGGTTTTAAATCAACAATACAATAAGTAAATGTAAGAAATTATACCTACAACCATTCATTTAAGAAGTTTTGCATGAAAATTCACTTACATGTCATGAAGAAAGCACAAGCAAACCCTAGTTGTAAACCTTCCTTGAGAGAAATGCCATAAATGCCAAGAAAAATCCTCCTTCAAAAGTTGCGCTTCACTTTAAACACCAAAACTACCCTAGTAGGGTGCAAAAATCAGATCTCCTAAGAGAAGGAGTTGTGTTATGTTCAAATGAAGGAAAAACATCCTCAATATATATCATCCAATGACCTTTAATTTAAAAATTAGGTCATTAAAACAGCCGACAAGGCTGACTACTAAAAATCATACTGTTTTTACATTAACTGCTAAGTAAAAGACATAAATGAGCAAAAGGTGG
>ML794003.1:24417-48578 GCA_009831015.1 Picea engelmannii
GGATGGGTGACCTCCCGAGAAGTCCTAGTGTTGCACCCTACCCCCCTTTTGCATGGCTCGGTGGGGAGCTCCGCGATGGATCGAGCTCTTTTAAGCCCTCCCCCATGGCTCGGTGATGTCAATTCAAGAGGGGGAGGGGGCGTGATCCTTGTGGGTGCGATCATACCAGCGTTAATGTACCGGATCCCATCAGAACTCCGCTGTTAAGCGCGCTTGGGCCAGAGTAGTACTGGGATGGGTGACCTCCCGGGAAGTCCTTGTGTTGCACCCTACCCCCTTTTTGCACGGCTCCGTGGAGAGCTTCGCGATGGATCGAGTGCTTTTTAGCCCTCCCCCACGGCTCGGTGATGCCCGTTGAAGAGGGGGAGGGGGCGTGATCCTTGCGGGTGCGATCATACCAGCGTTAATGCACTGGATCCCATCAGAACTCCGCAGTTAAGCGCGCTTCGGCTAGTTTAGTACTGGGATGGGTGACGTCCTGGGAAGTCATCGTGTTGCACCCTCCCCCCTTTTCTGCACGGCTTCGTGGGGGGAGGGGGCCGCGACGAGCCTCGCGACTGCCCCGACTCTCACGGATGGTGCGGAATCGGACTGCGTGGGCGTCCCGGGGCTTCCACGCGGCGCCGGAGGGGACATAACGGTGGTCAACACCGACGCCCAAGGGCGGGAGGAACTGAGGCGGTGTCTACATCGCTCTACGCAGCGCCGTCGGTGGCCGCGGAACTTACGCCTTTTTGTTCGTCTTCTTCCTTCTTTTCTTTTCTTATTTCCTCCCGCATTTTTTTGCTTCCGGGCGAGGGGCGTTGCTCCCGTCGCCCAGGTTGCGGAATCCGGCGCCGACCCGAGAAGTGGCAGAGTCATCCCGCTCCGTGCGGCGCCGCCGAGGAGGGGAGAGCAAATGCTGGGTCGGTCTGTTTCGGATCGAGCGTTCCTGGTGGCCGCCCTCCCCTTCCCCACGACCCGGTGATGTCCGTTGAAGAGGGGGAGGGGGCGTGATCCTTGCAGGTGCGATCATACCAGCGTTAATGCACCAGATCCCATCAGAACTCCGCAGTTAAGCGCGCTTGGGCTAGAGTAGTACTGGGATGGGTGACCTCCCGGGAAGTCCTAGTGTTGCACCCTCCCCCCTTTGTGCACGGCTCCGCGATGGATCGAGTGCTTTTTAGCCCTCCCCCACGGCTCGGTTGATCCGTCGGATCTTTTAATGACTATGGTTGAGTTTTAATTTTGCATGTGTTAATTAACCATTTGAGAAACTTAATGCAAGAATGGGGAAAAGAGAGGAATTATGACAGCCATATACACATATGCAGATCTGAAATGAAGTAAATAACAGCCAACCATAAACACGAGGATTGATAACGGAGTTCGGCACAACGTTGCCTACGTCTTCGGGCCTTTGTCTCTGTGGGGGAGGCTTCTTTATTTCTGTTCAAAATCTTAAAAATACATCGCAGCAGTGCCAATTGGCTACAAGACTGATCTGGTCATGTTCTTCCAGATCTCAAGAACCCTGCAAAGAAAACGGCACGCCCAACGGACGTCCGGAGCTCCCAGAAATGGCTCGCAAGCGTCTGCTCCTCAATAGCTTCTCTGCATAAAAATGGCTTTGGCTTGGCTTCCCTTCAGCATAAATCTTCTTTGACTGTCTTCCATGGCCTCAATCGGGCCTGGTTTTTATAGATCTGAAGTTGGTTATCCATCCCCAACTTCCTCCCAAAATTTGGGCTCCAAAAATGCCCAATATCTCCCCAAAATGATCAAAATCCATTAATAACAGGCTTAGAATCATATAAAATTCCAAAACATTTAACAAAAACCCACTTTTGAATAAATTTGGGCGCAGCCCCCAAAACGCGCGCCCTCGGTCATATGGTGGACGACCATGTGGCCACGCGCTGGCCCCCTGTCCCTGGCTCCTGGTTCGGTGGCGCGTAGGCATAGGACCGGTGGCTTAACCATTTACCCGCGCGCCCTTTTGGTCGGGATAGCCCTGGTCGTATGGGATCCGCCTAGGATCCGAGGGCTGGGCCCTATCGCATACACCCCCCGCGGTCGTGGTCATGTGGCACTGTTTGTTGAACCATGGGCTGGGTCTAAGCCCCGGCCCTTTCCGCCTTCGACGAAACCTTAATTTTAATTCAAATATATTCTTTATCATATTCATAATAAGAACCAACGTGGCCCGGGTGGTTAGCTCGGTCCTGCCAGTCTGTTGCCCGGAGAATAGGTCAGGGGTTCGACCCACGGTGAAACCGGACAATTTTATACAAAACCACGAACCAACCACAAGGTGCCACGTGGCAGCCCATGACTGGGCCACGTGGCACCTCAACAACCAACCAAAATCTGCCAAGTGTCGGATGCTTACTCGTCCACATGCCTGCCACCTGTCACCGTACCTGCCCAGTCACTGCACTGTCAACCCTGCCACGTCACCTGCTGACGTCATCCCGTGCCACGTGTCACCCTTACAGTGGTGACAAGTGTCACCCATAGATTGGTCCAGTTGTCTGCCGTACGCCACATCACCTGCCACGTGTCGTCTCCAGGGGTTGCCACGTCACCTGTACGGCCTGTACAGTCAGCATGCCACGTGGCACTGTACGGACTGTACAGTCAACGTGCCACGTGGCACTGTACGGACTGTACAGTCAGCGTGCCACGTGGCACTGTACGGACTGTACAGTCTTCCCCCTTTTTTTTTTTCCCTGTTTGGGTTTTCGGAGAGAACACGATATCTTTCGCATTTGGAGCCCGTTTGACAAAGTAAATATATGGCCGGAATCAGGAAGACGAGACAGACGCAATGGCGCTAGTTTTGTCGAATTCCAGGCACTTTCATTTTGAGGCTTTTTGAGCCCTGTCAGGCCTCTGGATCATCGGTGATGTCCGTTGAAGAGGGGGAGGGGGTGTGATCCTTGCGGGTGCGATCATACCAACGTTAATGCACCGGATACCATCAGGACTCCACAGTTAAGCGCGCTTGGGCTAGAGTAGTACTGGCATGGGTGACCTCTCGGGAAGTCCTAGTGTTGCACCCTTCCCCCTTTTTGCACGGCTCCGCGATGGATCGAGTGCTTTTTAACCCTCCCCTATGGTTCGGTGATATCCATTGAAGAGGGGGAGGGGGCGTGATCCTTGCGGGTGCGATCATACCAGCGTTAATGCACCGGATCCCATCAGAACTCCGCAGTTAAGCGTGCTTGGGCTAGAGGTAGTACTGGGATGGGTGACCTCCCGGGAAGTCCTAGTGTTGCACTCTACCCCCCTTTTGCATGGCTCGGTGGGGAGCTCCGCGATGGATCGAGCGCTTTTAAGCCCTCCCCCATGGCTCGGTGATGTTCATTCAAGAGGGGGAGGGGGCGTGATCCTTGCGGGTGAGATCATACCAGTGTTAATGCACCGGATCCCATCAGAACTCCGCAGTTAAGCGTGCTTGGGCCAGAGTAGTACTGGGATGGGTGACCACCTGGGAAGTCCTGGTGTTGCACCCTTCCCGCTTTTTGCACGGCTCCGTGGGGAGCTTCGCGATGGATCGAGTGCTTTTTAGCCCTTCCCCACGACCCGATGATGCCTGTTGAAGAGGGGGAGGGGGCGTGATCCTTGCGGGTGCGATCATACCAGCGTTAATGCAGCGGATCCCATCAGAACTCCGCAGTTAAGCGTGCTTGGGCTAGAGTAGTACTGGGATGGGTGACCTCCCGGGAAGTCCTAGTGTTGCACCCTCCCCCCTTTTCTGCATGGCTCCGTGGGGGGAGGGGCCCGCGGCGAACCTCGCGACTGCCCCGACTCTCCTAGATGGTGTGGAACCGGACTGCGTAGGCGTCCGAGGGATTCCACTCGACACCGGAGGGGACAGATCGGTGGTCAACACCGCCACCCGAGGGCGGGAGGAACCGAGGCAGTGTCCACACCGCTCTACGCAGCGCCGTCGGTGGCCGCAGAGCTTACTCCTTTTTGTCCGTCTTCTTCCTTATTTTCTTTTCTTGTTTCCTCCCCCGTTTTTTTGCTTCCGGGTGAGGGGCCTTGCTCCCAGGGCCCAGGTTGCGGAATCCGGCGCTGGCCCGAGAAGTGGCAGAGTCATCCCGCTCCGTGCGGTGCCTCCGAGGAGGGGAGAGAAAACGCTGGGTCGGTCCGTTTCGGATCGAGCATTCCTTGTGGCCGCCCTCCCCTCCCCCACGGCCCGGTGATGTTCATTGAAGAGGGGGAGGGGGCGTGATCCTTGCGGGTGCGATCATACCAGCGTTAATGCACCGGATCCCATCAGAGCTCCGTAGTTAAGCGCGCTTGGGCTAGAGTAGTACTGGGATGGGTGACCTCCCGGGAAGTCCTAGTGTTGCACCCTCCCCCCTTTTTATACGGCTCCGCGATGGATCGAGTGCTTTTTAGCCCTGCCCCACGGCTCGGTTGATCCGTCGGATCTTTTAATGACTATGGTTGAGTTTTAATTTTGCATGTGTTAATTAACCATTTGAGAAACTTAATGAAAGAATGGGGAAAAGAGAGAAATTATGACAGCCATATACACATATGCAGATCTGAAATGAAGTAATAAACAACCAACCATAAACACGAGGATTGATAACGGAGTTCGGCACAACGTTGCCTACGTCTCCGGGCCTTTGTCTATGTGGGGGAGGCTTCTTTATTTTTGTTCAAAAGCTCAAAAATACATCGCAGCAGTGCCAATTGGCTACAAGACTGATCTGGTCATGTTCTTCCAGATCTCAAGAACCCTGCAAAGAAAACAGCACGCACAACGGTCGTCCGGAGCTCCCAGAAATGGCCTGCAAGCGTCTGCTCCTCAATAGCTAACTTGCATAAAAATGGCTTTGGCTTGGCTTCCCTTCAGCGTAACTCTGCTCTGACTATCCTCCATGGCCTCAATCGGGCCTGGTTTTTATAGATCTGAAGTTGGTTATCCATCCCCAACTTCCTCCCAAAATTTGGGCTCCAAAAATGCCCGATATCTCCCCAAAATGATCAAAATCCATTAATAACAGGCTTAGAATCATATAAAATCCCAAAACATTTAACAAAAACCCACTTTTGAATAAATTTGGGCGCAGCCCCCAAAATGCGCGCCCTCGGTCTTATGGTGGACGACCATGTGGCCACGTGCTGGCCCCCCTGTCCCTGGCTCCTGGTTCGGTGGTGCGTAGGCATAGGACCGGTGGCTTAACAATTTACCCAGGTGCCCTTTTGGTCGGGATAGCCCTGGTCGTATGGGATCCGCCCAGGATCCGAGGGCTGACCCCTATCGCATACACCCCCGCGGTCGTGGTCATGTGGCAATGTTTGTTGAACCGTGGGCTGGGGCTAAGCCCCGACCCTTTCCGCCTCCGACGAAACCTTAGTTTTAATTCAAATATATTCTTTATCATATTCATAATAAGAACCAACGTGGCCTGGGTGGTTAGCCTGGTCTTGCCAGTCCATTGCCCGGAGAATAGGTCGGGGGTTCGACCCACGGTGAAACAATGCAATTTTATACAAAACCACGAACCAACCACAGGGTGCCATGTGGCACATCAACAACCAACCAAAATCTGCCAAGTGTCGGACGCTTACTCGTCCACATGCCTGCCACCTGTCACCGTACATGCCCAGTCACTGCGCTGTCAGCCCTGCCACGTCACCTGCTGACGTCATCCCGTGCCACGTGTCACCCTTACAGTGGTGACACGTGTCACCCATAGATTGGTCCAATTGTCTGCCGTACACCACATCACCTGCCACGTGTCATCTCCAGGGGTTGCCACGTCACCTGTACGGCCTGTACAATCAGCGTGCAACGTGGCACTGTACGCACTGTACAGTGATCACCCTTTTTTTTTTCCCTGTTTGGGTTTTCGGATAGAACACGATATCTTTTGCATACGGAGCCCGTTTGATGACGTAAATATATGGCTGGAGTCAGGAAGACAAAACAGACGTAATGGCGCTGGTTTCGTCGGATTCTGAGCACTTTCATTTTTTGAGCCTTTTTTAGCCCTGTCAGGCTTCTGGATCATCGGTGATGTCCATTGAAGAGGGGGAGGGGGCGTGATCCTTGCGGGTGCGATCATACCAGCGTTAATGCACCGGATCCCATCAGGACTTCGCAGTTAAGACCGCTTGGGCTAGAGTAGTACTGGGATGGGTGACCTCCCGGGAAGTCNTCGAGTGCTTTTTAGCCCTCCCCCATGGCTCGGTGATGTCCATTGAAGAGGGGGAGGGGGCGTGATCCTTGTGGGTGCGATCATACCAGCGTTAATGCACCGAATCCCATCAGAATTCCGCAGTTAGGCGCGCTTGGGCTAGAGTAGTACTGGGATGGGTGACCTCCCGGGAAGTCCTAGTGTTGCACCCTACCCCCCTTTTGCATGGCTCTGTGGGGAGCACCGCGATGGATCAGGCGCTTTTAAGCCCCCCCGCAGGGCTCGGTGATGTTCATTCAAGAGGGGGAGGGGGCATGATCCTTGTGTGTGTGATCATACCAGCGTTAATGCACCGGATCCCATCAGAACTCCGCAGTTTAGCGCGCTTGGTCCAGAGTAGTACTGGGATGGGTGACCTCCCGGGAAGTCCTGGTGTTGCCCCCTTCCCCCTTTTTGCACAGTTCTGTGAGGAGCTTCGCGATGGATTGAGTGCTTTTTATCCCTCCCCCACGGCCAGATGATTCCCGTTGAAGAGGGGGAGGGGGCGTAATCCTTGTGGGTGAGATCATACCAGCGTTAATGCACCGGATCCCATCAGAACTCCGCAGTTAAGCGTGCTTGGGCTAGAGTAGTACTGGGATGGGTGACCTCGCGGGAAGTCATCGTGTTGTGCCCTTCCCCCTTTTTGCACGGCTCCGCGATGGATCGAGTGCTTTTTAGCCCTCCCGTATGGCTCGATGATGTCCATTGAAGAGGGGGAGGGATTGTGATCCTTGTGGGTGTGATCATACCAGTGTTAATGCACCGGATCCCATCAGAACTCCGCAGTTAAGCGCGCTTCGGCTAGAGTAGTATTGGGATGGGTGACCTCCCGGGAAGTCCTAGTGTTGCACCCTACCCCCCTTTTGCATGGCTCCGTGGGGAGCTCCGCGATGGATCAGGCGCTTTTAAGCCCTCTCCCATGGCTCGGTGATGTTCATTCAAGAGGGGGAGGGGGCGTGATCTTTGCGAGTGCGATCATACCAGCGTTAATGCACTGGATCCCATCAGAAGTTTGCAGTTAAGCGCGCTTGGGCCAGAGTAGTACTGGGATGGGTGACCTCCACAGAAGTCCTGGTGTTGCACCCTTCCCCCTTTTTGCACGGCTCTGTGGGGAGCTTCGCGATGGATTGAGTGCTTTTTAGCCCTCCCCCACGGCACAGTGATGCCCATTGAAGAGGGGGAGGGGGCGTGATCCTTGCGGGTGCGATCATACCAGCGTTAATGCACCGGATCCCATCAGAACTCCGCAGTTAAGCACACTTGGGCTAGAGTAGTATTGGGATGGGTGACCTCCCGGGAAGTCCTAGAGTTGCACCCTCCCCCCTTTTTTGCACGGCTCTGTGGGGGGAGGGAGCCGCAGTGAGCCTCGCGACTGCCCCAACTCTCCCGGATGGTGCGGAACCTGACTGCGTGGGCGTCCGGGGGCTTCCACGCGGAGCTGGAGGGGACAGATCGGTGGTCAACACCGCCGCCCCAGGGCGGGAGGAACCGAGGCGGTGTCTACACCGCTCTACGCAGCGCCGTCGATGGCCGGGGAACTTACGCCTTTTTGTCTGTCTTCTTCCTTCTTTTCTTTTCTTGTTTCCTCCCGCGTTTTTTTGCTTCCGGGCGAGGGGCGTTGCTCCTGGGGCCCAAGTTGCGGAATCCGGCGCCGGCCCGAGAAGTGGCAGAGTCATCCCGCTCCCTGCGACGCCACCGAGGAGAGGAGAGAAAACGCTGGGTCGGTCCGTTTCGGATCAAGCATTCCTGGTGGCCGCCCTCCCCTCCCCCACGACCCGGTGATATCCGTTGAAGAGGGGGAGGGGGTGTGATCCTTGCGTGTGCGATCATACCAGCGTTAATGAAGCAGATCCAATCAGAACTCCGCAGTTAAGCGCGCTTGGGCTAGAGTAGTACTGGGATGGGTGACCTCCCAGAAAGTCCTAGTGTTGCACCCTCTCCCCTTTTTGCACGGCTCCGCGATGGATCGAGTGCTTATTAGCCCTCCCCCACGGCTCGGTTGATCCGTCGGATCTTTTAATGACTATGGTTGAGTTTTAATTTTGCATGTGTTAATTAACCATTTGAGAAACTTAATGAAAAAATGAGGAAAAGAGAGGAATTATGGCAGCCATATACACATATGCAGATCTCAAATGAAGTAATAAACAACAAACCATAACACGAGGATTGATAACGGAGTTCTGCACAACGTTGCCTACGTCTCCGGGCCTTTGTCTCTGTGGAGGAGGCTTCTTTATTTCTATTCGAAAGCTCAAAAATACATCGCAGTAGTGCCAATTGGCTACAAGACTGATCTGGTCATGTTCTTCCACATCTCAAGAACCCTGCAAAGAAAACGACACGCAAAACGGACGTCCGGAGCTCCCAGAAATTGCCCGCAAGCGTCTGCTCCTCAATAGCTTCCCTGCATAAAAATGGCTTTGGCTTAATCCACAAGAACTCCGCAGTTAATCGCGCTTGTGCCAAAGTAGTACTGGGATGGGTGACCTCCCGGTGTTGCACCCTTCTCGCTTTTTGCACGGCTCCGTGGGGAGCTTCGCGATGGATTGAGTGCGTTTTAGCCCTCCCCCACAACTCGGTGATGGCCGTTGAAGAGGGGGAGGGGGCGCGATCCTTGCGGGTGCGATCATACCAGTTTTAATGCACCGGATCCCATCAGAGCTCCGCAGGTAAGCGCGCTTGGGCTAGAGTAGTACTGGGATGGGTGACCTCCCGGGAAGTCCTAGTGTTGCACCCTCCCCCCTTTTTTGCACGGCTCCGTGGGGGGAGGGAGTCGTGACGAGCTTCGCGACTGCCCCGGTTCTCCCGTATGGTGTGGAACCAGAGGCATCGGGGGGCTTCCATGCGGCGCTGGAGGGGACAGATCGGTTTTGAACATCATCGCACGCGTTGCTTTTCTTTTTTACTTCCGGGCGAGGGGCGTTTCTCCCGGGGCCCAAGTTGCGGAATCCGGCACCGGCCCGAGCAGTGGCAGAGTCATCCCACTCCGTGCGGCACCGCCGAGGAGAGAAGAGAAAACGCTGGGTCATTCCGTTTCGGATCGAGTGCTCACGGTGGCCGCCCTCCCCTCCCCCATGGCTCGATGATGTCCGTTGAAGAGGGGGAGGGGCCGTGGTCCTTGCGGGTGCGATCATACCAGCGTTAATGCACCGGATCCCATTAGAACTCCGCAATTAAGCGCGCTTTGTCTACGGTAGTACTGGGATGGGTGACCTCCCGGGATGTCCTAGTGTTGCACCCTTCCCCCTTTTTGCACGGCTCTGCGATGGATCGAGTGCTTTTTATCCCTCCCCCATGGCTCGGTGATGTCCATTGAAGAGGGGGAGTGGGCGTGATACTTGCGGGTGCGATCATACCGGCATTAATGCACCGCATCCCATCAGAACTCCGCAGTTAAGCGCGCTTTGGCTAGAGTAGTACTGGGATGGGTGACCTCTCGAGAAGTCCTACTGTTGCACCCTACCCCGCCTTTTGCATGGCTCCATGGGGAGCCCTGCGATGGATTGGGCGCTTTTAAGCCCTCCACCACGGTTCTGTGATGTCCATGGAAGAAGGGGAGGGGGCGTGATCCCTGCAGGTGCGATCATACTAGCGTCAATGCACTAGATCCCATCAGACTTTGCAGTTAAGCGCGCTTGGGATAGAGTAGTACTGGGATGGGTGATCCTAGTGTTGCACCCTTCCCCCGTTTTTGCATGGCTCGGTGATGTCCATTGAAGACGGGGAGGGGGCGTGGTCCTTGCGGGTGCAATCATACCAGCTTTAATGCACAGGATCCCATCAGAACCAGATCTCCTTCTTTTCTTTTCTTGTTTCCTCCCGCGTTGCTTTTCTTTTTTGCTTCCAGGCGAGGGGCGTTGCTCTCGGGGCCCAAGTTGCGGAATCTGTCCCCTACCAAAGAAGTGGCAGAGTCATCCCGCTCTGTGCGGCGCCGAGGAGGACAGGAGAGCAAACTTTGGGTCGGTCCGTTTTGGATTGAGCGCTCCCGGTGGCTGCCCTCCCCTCCCCGATGGCTCGGTGATGTCCAGAGTATTGTGGGATGGGTGAGCTCCCGATGTTGCACCCTTCCCGCTTTTTGCACGGCTCCGTGGGGAGCTTCCCGATGGATCGAGTGCCTTTTAGCCCTCCCCCACGGCTCGCTTGGGCCAGAGTATTATGGGATGGGTGACCTCCCGGTGTTGCACCCTTCCCGCTTTTTGCACGGCTCCGTGGGGAGCTTCGCGATGGATCGAGTGCCTTTTAGCCCCCCCCCACGGCTCGGTGATGTCCGTTGAAGAGGGGGAGGGGGCACGATCCTTGGGGGTGCGATTGTACCAGCGTTAATGCACCGGATCCCATCAGAACTCCGCAGTGCTTTTTAGCCCTCCCCCATGGCTCGGTGATGTCCATTGAAGAGGGGGAGGGGGCGTGATCCTTGAGGGTGCGATCATACCAGCATTAATGCACCGTATCCCATCAGAACTCTGCAGTTAAGCGCGCTTGGGCTAGAGTAGTACTTGGATGGGTGACCTCTCGAGAAGTCCTAGTGTTGCACCCTACCCCGCCTTTTGCATGGCTCCGTGGGGAGCCCCACGAAGGATCGAGCGCTTTTAAGCCCTCCCCCACTGCTCGGTGATGTCAATGGAAGAGGGGGAGGGGGCGTGATCCTTGCGGGTGCGATCATACCAACGTCAATGCACCAGATCCCAATAGAACTTCGTAGTGAAGCGCGCTTGGGCTAGAGTAGTACTGGGATGGGTGACCTCCCGGTGTTGCACCCTTCCCGCTTTTTGCATGGCTCCATGGGGAGCTTCGCGATGGATCGAGTGCGTTTTAGCCTTCTCCCACGGCTCGATGATGTCGGTTGAAGAGGGCGAGGGGGTGTGATCCTTGCGGGTGCAATCATACTAGCGTTAATGCACCGGATCCCATAAAAGCTCCGCAGTTAAGCGCGCTTGGGCTAGAGTAGTACTGGGATGGGTGACCTCCCAGGAAGTCCTAGTGCTGCACCCTCGCCCCTTTTTTGCATGGCTTCGTGGGGGAAGGGAGCCACGACGATCTTCGCGACTGCCCCGGTTCTCCCGGATGGTGCGGAACTAGAGGCATTAAGAGGCTTCCACGCAGCACCGGAGGGGACATATCGGTTGTCAACACCGCTACCCCAGGGCGGGAGGAACCAGGGCAGTGTCTACACCGCTCTACGCAACGCCGTCGATGGCCGCAGAACTTACGTCTTTTTGTCCATCTTCTTCCTTCTTTTCTTTTCTTGTTTCCTCCCGTGTTGCTTTTCTTTTTTGCTTCTGGGCGAGGGGCGTTGCTCCCGGTGCCCAAGTTGTGGAATCAGTCACCGGCCCAAGAAGTGGCAGAGTCATCTCTCTCCGTGCGACACTGCCGAGGAGAGGATAGCAAACGTTGGGTCAGTCCATTTTGGATAGAGCGCTCCCGGTGGCCGCCCTTTCCTCCCCCACAGCTCGGCGATGTCCGTTGAAGAGGGGGAGGAGGCGTGATCCTTGCGGGTGCGATCATACTAGCGTTAATACGTCGGATCCCATCAGAACTCCGCAGTTAAGAGCGCTTGGGCTAGAGTAGTACTGGGATGGGTGACCTCTCGGGAAGTCATAGTGTTGCACCCTTCCCCCTTTTTGCGCGGCTCCACGATGGATCGAGTGCTTTTGATCCCTCCCCCATGCCTCGACGATGTCCATTGAAGAGGGGGAGCGGGCGTGGTCTTTGCGGGTGTGATCATACCAACGTTAATGCACTGTATCCCATCAGAACTCTGCAGTTAAGCGCGCTTGGGCTAGAGTAGTACTGGGATGGGTGACCTCCCGGGAAGTCCTAGTGTTGCACCCTTCCCCCTTTTTGCACGACTCCGCAATGGATTGAGCACTTTTTAGCCCTCCCCCATGGCTCGGTGTTGCACCCTACCATGCCTTTTGCATGGCTCTGTGGGGAGCCCCGCGATGGATTGGGCGCTTTTAAGTCCTCCCCCACGGCTCGATGATGTCCATGGAAGAGGGGGAGGGGGCGTGATCCTTGCGGGTGCGATCATACGAGCGTCAATGCACCGGATCCCATCAGAACTCCGCAGTTAAGCGCGCTTGGGTCAGAGTAGTACTGGGATGGGTGACCTCCCGGTGTTGCATCCTTCCCGCTTTTTGCACGGCTCCGTGGGGAGCTTTGCGATGGATCAAGTGCGTTTTATCTCTCCCCCACGTCTCGGTGATGTCCGCTGAAGAGGGAGAGGGGGCGCGATCCTTGCGGGTGCGATCATACCAGCGTTAATGCATCGGATCCCATCAGAGCTCTGCAGTTAAGCCCGCTTGGGCTAGAATAGTACTGGGATGGGTGACCTCCCGGGAAGTCCTAGTGTTGCACACTCCCCCCTTTTTTGCACTGCTCCGTGGGGGGAGGGAGCCATGGCGAGCTTCGCGACTGCCCCGATTCTCCCGGATGGTGCGGAATCGGAGGCATCCGGGGGCTTCCACGCGGCGTTGGAGGGGACAGATTGGATGTCAACACCGCCGCTCGAGAGCGGGAGGAACCGAGGCTTCCTTCTTTTGTTTTCTTGTTTCCTCCCGCATTTCTTTTCTTTTTTGCTTCCGAATGAGGGGCGTTTCTCCAGGGGCCCAAGTTGCGGAATCCGGCACCAGCTCAAGAAGTGGTAGAGTCATCCCGCTTCGTGCGGCGCCGTCGAGGAGAGGAGAGCAAACGCTGGGCCGGTCTGTTTCGGATCGAGCGCTCCCGGTGGCCGCCATCCCCTCCCCCACGACTCGGTGATGTCCGTTGAAGAGGGGGAGGAGGCGTGATCCTTGCGGGTGCGACCATACCAACGTTAATGCACCAGATACCATCAGAACTCTGCAGTTAAGTGTGCTTGGGCTAGAGTAGAACTGGGATGGGTGACCTCCTAGGAAGTCCTAGTGTTGCACCCTTCCCCCTTTTTGCACGGCTCCGCGATGGATCGAGTGTTTTTTAGCCCTCCCCCATGGCTCGGTGATGTCCATGGAAGAGAGGGAGGGGGCGTGGTCCTTGCGGGTGCGATCATACCAACGTTAATGCACCAGAACCCATCAGAACTACGCAGTTAAGCGTGCTTGGGCTAGAGTAGTACTGGGATGGGTGACCTCTGGGGAAGTCCTAGTGTTGCACCCTACCCCCCTTTTGCATGGCTCCGTGGGGTGCCCTGCGATGGATCAGACGCTTTTAAGCCCTCCCCCACGGCTCGATGATGTCCATGGAAGAGGGGGAGTGGGCATGATCCTTGCGGGTGCGATCATACCAGCGTCAATGCAACGGATCCCATCAGAACTCCGCAGTTAAGCGCGCTTGGGCCAGAGTAGTACTGGGATGGGTGACCTCCCGGTGTTGCACCCTTCCCGCTTTTTGTACGGCGCCGTGGGGAGCTTCGCAATGGATCAAGTGCCTTTTAGCCCTCCCCCACGGCTCGGTGATGTCCGTTGAAGAGGGGGAGGGGGCGAGATCCTTGTGGGTGTGATCGTACCAGCGTTAATTCACCGAATCCCATCAGAACTCCGTAGTTAAGCGTGCTTCGGCAAGAGTAGTACTGGGATGGGTGACCTCCCGGGAAGTCCTAGTGTTGCACCCTTCCCCGTTTTTGCACGGCTTCGCGATGGATTGAGTGCTTTCTAGCCTCCCCCATGGCTCAGTGATGTCCATTGAAGAGGGGGTGGGGGTGTGATGATACCAGCATTAATGCACTGGATCCCATCATAACTCCGCAGTTAAGCACTCTTGGGCTAGAGTATTACTGGGATGGGTGACCTCCCGGGAAGTCCTAGTGTTGCACCCTACCCCGCCTTTTGCATGGCTTCGTGGGGAGCTCCGCGATGGATCGGGCGCTTTTAAGCCCTCCCCTACGGCTCGGTGATTTCCATGGAAGAGGGGGAGGGGGCGTGATCCTTGCGGGTGCGATCATACCAGCGTCAATGCAACGTATCCCATCAGAACTCCGCAGTTAAGTGCGCTTGGGCCAGAGTAGTACTGGGATGGGTCACTTCCCTGTGTTTCACCCTTCTCGCTTTTTGCACGGCGCTGTGGGGAGTTTTGCGATGGATCGAGTGCTTTTTAGCCCTCCCCCACGACTCGATGATGTTCGTTGAATAGGGGGAGGGGGCGCGATCATACCAGCGTTAATCCACCGGATCCCATCAGAACTCCGCAGTTAAGCGCGCTTGGGCTAGAGTAGTATTGGGATGGGTGACCTCCCGGGAAGTCCTAGTGTTACACCCTTCCCCATTTTTGCACGGCTCTGCGATGGATCGAGTGCTTTTTATCCCTCCCCCATGGCTCGGTGATGTCCTTTGAAAAGGGGGAGGGGGCATTATCCTTGCGGGTGCGATCATACCAGCGTTAATGCACCAGATCCCATCAGAACTCTGTTGTTAAGCGCGCTTCGGCTAGAGTAGCACTGGGATGGGTGACCTCCCGGGAAGTTCTAGTGTTGCACCCTAACCCGCCTTTTGCATGGCTCCGTGGGTAGCCCCGTGATGGATCAGGCGCTCTTAAGCCCTCCCCCACGGCTCGGTGATGTCCATGGAAGAGGGGGAGGGGGTGTGATCCTTGCGGGTGGGATCATACCAGCGTTAATGCACCGTATCCCACCAGAACTCCGCAGTTAAGCGCGCTTGGGTTAGAGTAGTACTGGGATGGGTGACCTCTCGGGAAGTCCTAGTGTTGCACCCTTCCTCCTTTTTGCATGGCTCCGCGATGGATTAAGTGCTTTTTAGCCCTCCCCCATGGCTCGATGATGTTCATTGAAGAGGGGGAGGGGGCGTGATCCTTGCGGGTGCGATCATACTAGCGTTAATGCACCGGATCCGATCAGAACTCCGCAGTTAAGCGTGCTTGGGCTAGAGTAGTACTGGGATGGGTGACCTCCTGGGAAGTCCTAGTGTTGCACTCTACCCCGCCTTTTGCATGGCTTCGTGGGGAGCCCCGCGATGGATCGCGCACTTGTAAGACCTCCCCCATGACTCGGTGATGTCCATGGAAGAGGGGGAGGGGGCGTGATCCTTGCGGGTGCGATTATACCAGCGTCAATGCACCGAATCCCATCAGAACTCCACAGTTAAGCGCGCTTGGGCCAGAGTAGTACTGGGATGGGTGACCTCCCAGTGTTGCACCCTTTCTGCTTTTTGCACGGAGCCGTGAGGAGCTTCGCGATGGATCGAGTGCTTTTCAGCCCTCCCCCACGGCTTGGTGATGTATGTTGAAGAGGGGGAGGGGGCGCGATCATACAAGCGTTAATGCACCAGATCCCATTAGAACTCCGCAGTTAAGCGTGCTTGGGCTAGAGTAGTACTGGGATGGGTGACCTCCCGGGAAGTCCTAGTGTTGCACCCTTCCCCCTTTTTGCACGTCTACGCGATGGATCGAGTGCTTTTTAGCCCTCCCTTATGGCTCGGTGATGTTTGTTCAAGAGGGGGAGGGGGCACGATCCTTGCGGTTGCGATCATACCAGCGTTAATGCACCGGATCCCATCAGAACTCTGTAGTTAAGCGCGCTTGGGCTAGAGTAGTACTGGGATGGGTGACCTCTCGGCAAGTCCTAGTGTTGCACCCTCTCCCATTTTTTGCACGGCTCCGTGGGGGGAGGGAGTCGCGACGGGCTTCGCGACTACCTCGGTTCTCACGGATGGTGCGGAACCGGACTGCGTGGGCATCCGGGGGCTGCCACACGATGTCGGATGGGACAGATCGGTTGTCAACATCGCCGCCCGAGGGCGGGAGGAACCGGGGCGGTGTGTACACCGCTCTACGCAGCGCCGTCGATGGCCGCGGAACTTACGCCTTTTTGTTCGTCTTCTTCCCTCTTTTCGTTTCTTGTTTCCTCCCGCGTTGCTTTTCTTTTTTGCTTCCGGTCGAGGGGCGTTGCTCCCGGGGCCCAAGTTGCGGAATCAGTCACCAGCCCAAGAAGTGGTAGAGTCATCCCGCTCCGTGCGACACTGCCGAGGAGAGGAGAGCAAATACTGGGTCGGTCCGTTTCGGATAGAGCGCTCCTGGTGGCCGCCCTCTCCTCCCCCACGGCTCGACGATGTCCGTTGAAGAGGGGGAGGAGGTGTGATCTTTGCGGGTGCAATCATACCAACTTTAATGCGTTGGATCCCATCAGAACTCCGCAGTTAAGCGCGCTGGGGCTAGAGTAGTACTGGGATGGGTGACCTCTCGGGAAGTTCTAGTGTTGCACCCTTCCCCCTTTTTGCGCGGCTCCACGATGGATCGAGTGATTTTGAGCCCTCCCCCATGGCTCGACGATGTCCATTGAAGAGGGGGAGCGGGCGTGGGCCTTGCGGGTGCGATCATACCAGCGTTAATGCACCGGATCCCATCAGAACTCCGTAGTTAAGCGCGCTTGGGCAAGAGTAGTACTGGGATGGGTGACCTCCCGGGAAGTCCTAGTGTTGGACCCTTCCCCATTTTTGCGCGACTCCGCGATGGATTGAGTGCTTTTTAGCCCTCCCCCATGGCTCGGTGATGTCCATTGAAGAGGGGGAGGGGGCATGATCCTTGCAGGTGCGATCATACCAGCGTTAATGCACCGATCCCATCAGAACTCCACAGTTAAGTGCGCTTGGGCTAGAGTAGTACTGGGATGGGTGACCTCCCGGGAAGTCCTAGTGTTGCACCCTACCGCCCTTTTGCATGGCTCCGTGGGGAGCCCTGCGATGGATCGGGCGCTTTTAAGCCCTCCCCCACGGCTCGACGATGTCCATGGAAGAGGGGGAGGGTGCGTGATCCTTGCGGGTGTGATCATACCAGCGTCAATGCACCGGATCCCATAAGAACTCTGCAGTTAAGCGCACTTGGGCCAGAGTGGTACTGGGATGGGTGACCTCCCGGTGTTGCACCCTTCCCGCTTTTTGCACGATACCGTGGGGAGCTTCACGATGGATCGAGTGCCTTTTAGCCCTCCCCCACGGCTCGGTGATGTCCATTGAAGACTGGGAGGGGACGCGATCGTTGCGGGTGCAATCATACCATTGTTAATGCATCGAATCCCATCAGAACTCCGCAGTTAAGCGTGCTTGGGCTAGAGTAGTACTGGGATGGGTGACCTCCCGAGAATTCCTAGTGTTGCACCCTTCCCCCTTTTTGCACGGCTCCGCTATGGATCGAGTGCTTTTTAGCCCTCCCCCATGGCTTGGTGATGTCCATTGAAGAGGGGGAGGCGGCGTGATCCTTGAGGGTGCGATCATAGCAGCGTTAATTCATCGGATCTCGTCAGAACTTCGTTGTTAAGCGCGCTTGGGCTAGAGTAGTACTGGGATGGGTGACCTCTTGGGAAGTCCTAGTGTTGCATCCTGCTCCGCCTTTTGCATGGCTCAGTGGGGAGCCGAGCGATGGATCGGGCGCTTTTAAGCTCTACCCCATGGTTTGGTGATGTCCATGGAAGAGGGGGAGGGGGCGTGATCCTTGCGGGTGCGATCATACCAGCGTCAATGCACCAGATTCCATCAGAACTCCGTAGTTAAGCGCGCTTGGGCCAAAGTAGTACTGGGATGGGTGACCTCCCGGTGTTGCACCCTTCCCACTTTTTGCACGGCTCTGTGGGGAGCTTCGCGATGGATCGAGTGCGTTTTATCCCTCCCCCACGGCTCGTTGATGTCCGTTGAAGAGGGGGAGGGGGTGCGATCCTTGCAGGTGCGATCATACTAGCGTTATTGCACCAGATCCCATCAGAGCTCTGCAGTTAAGCGTGCTTGGGCTAGAGTACTACTGGGATGGGTGACCTTACGGGAAGTGCTAGTGCTGCACCCTCCCCTGTTTTTTGCACAGATCCGTGGGGGGAGGGAGCCGCAGCTAACTTCGCGACTGCCCCAGTTCTCTCGGATGGTGTGAAACCGGAGGCATCCAGGGGGTTCCACGCGACGTCGGTGGGGACAGATCGGTTGTTAACACCGCCGCCCGAGGGTGGGAGGAACCGGGGCGGTGTCAACACCGCTCTACGTAGCGCCGTCGATGGCCGCGAAACTTACGCCTTTTTGTTCGTCTTATTCTTTCTTTTCTTTTCTTGTTTCCTATCGCATTGCTTTTCTTTTTTTCTTCCGGGCGAGGGGCGTTGCTCCAGGGGACCAAGTTGCGGAATCCGGCACCGGCCCAAGAAGTGGCAGAGTCATCCCACTCCGTGCGACGCTGCCGAGGAGAGGAGAGCAAACGCTGGGTCAGTTCGTTTCGGATTGAGCGCTCCCGTTGGCCGCCCCCACCTCCGCCATGGCTCGGTGATGTCCATTGAAGAGGGGGAGGAGGCGTGATCCTTGAGGGTGCGATCATACCAGCGTTAATGCACCGGATCCCATCAGAACTGCGCAGGTAAGTGCGCTTGGGCTAGAGTAGTACTGGGATGGGTGACCTCCTGGGAAGTCCTAGTGTTGCACCCTTCCCCCTTTTTGCACGGCTCCGCGATGCATCGAGTGCTTTTTAGCCCTCCCCCATGGCTCGGTGATGTCCATTGAAGAGGGGGAGGGGGCGTGGTCTTTGTGGGTGCAATCATACCAGTGTTAATGCACCGGATCCCATCAGAACTCCGCAGTTAAGCGTGCGTGGGCTAGAGTAGTACTGGGATGGGTGACCTACCGGGAAGTCCTAGTGTTGCACCCTACCCACCTTTTGCATGGCTCCGTGGGGAGCCCCGCGATGGATCAGGCGCTTTTAAGCCCCCCCCCACGGCTCGGTGATGTCGATGGAAGAGGGGGAGGGGGCGTGATCCTTGCGGGTGCGATCATACCAGCGTCAATGCAACGTATCCCATAAGAACTCCGAAGTTAAGCGCGCTTGGGCCAGAGTAGTACTGGGATGGGTGACATCCTGGTGTTGCACCCTTCCCGCTTTTTGCACAACGCCGTGGGGAGCTTTGCGATGGATTGAGTGCCTTTTATCCCTCCCCCATGGCTCGGTGATGTCCGTTGAAAAGGGGGAGGGGGCGCAATCCTTGACGGTGCGATCGTTCCAACGTTAATGCACAGGATCCCATCAGAACTCCGCAGTTAAGCGCGCTTGGACTAGAGTAGTACTAGGATGGGTGACCTCCCGGGAAGTCCTATTGTTGCACCCTTCCCCCTTTTTGTGCGGCTCCACGATGGATCGAGTGCTTTTGAGCCCTCCCCCATGGCTTGATGATGTCAATTGAAGAGGGGGAGCGGGCGTGGTCCCAGCGGGTGCGATCATACCAGCGTTAATGCATCGGATCCCATCGAAACTCCGTAGTTAAGCGCGCTTGGGCTAGAGTAGTACTGGGATGGGTGACCTCCCGGGAAGTCCTAGTGTTGCACCCTTCCCCCTTTTTGCAAGACTCTGCGATGGATCGAGTGCTTTTTAGCCCTCCCCCATGGCTCGGTGATGTCCATTAAAGAGGGGGAGGGGGCATGATCCTTGCGGGTGCGATCATACCAGTGTTAATGCACCAGATCCCATTAGAACTCCGCAGTTAAGTGCGCTTTTGCTAGAGTAGTACTGGGATGGGTGACCTCCAGGGAAGTCCTAGTGTTGCACCCTACCCCCCTTTTGCATGGCTCTGTGGGGAGCCCTGCGATGGATCGGGCGCTTTTAAGCCCTCCCCCACGGCTCGGTGCTATCCATGGAAGAGGGGGAGGGGGCGTGATCCTTGCGGGTGTGATCATACCAGCGTCAATGCACCGGATCCCATCAGAACTCCGCAGTTAAGCGCGCTTGGGCCAGAGTAATACTGGGATGGGTGACCTCCTGGTGTTGCACCCTTCCCGCTTTTTACTCGGCACCGTGGGGAGCTTTGCGATGGATCGAGTGCCTTTTAGCCCTCCCCCACGACTCGGTGATGTCCATTGAAGAGGGGGATGGGCCGCGATCCTTGCGGGTGCAATCATACCATTGTTAATGTATCGAATCCCATCAGAACTCCGCAGTTAAGCGCGCTTGGGCTAGAGTAGTACTGGGATGGGTGACCTCCCGAGAATTCCTAGTGTTGCACCCTTCCCCCTTTTTGCACGGCTCCACTATGGATAGAGTGCTTTTTAGCCCTCCCCCATGGCTCGGTGATGTCCATTGAAGAGGGGGAGGCGGCGTGATCCTTGAGGGTGGGATCATAACAACGTTAATGCATCGGATCCCATCAGAACTTCGCAGTTAAGCGCGCTTGCCCTAGAGTAGTACTGGGATGGGTGACCTCTTGGGAAGTCCTAGTGTTGCATCCTACTTCGCCTTTTGCATGGCTCCGTGGGGAGCCGAGCGATGGATGAGGCGCTTTTAAGCTCTACCCCATGGCTTGGTGATGTCCATGGAAGAGGGGGAGATGGTGTGATCATACCAACGTCAATGCACCGGATTCCATCAGAACTCTGTAGTTAAGCGCGCTTGGGCCAAAGTAGTACTGGGATGGGTGACCTCCCGGTGTTGCACCCTTCCCACTTTTTGCACGGCTCCGTGGGGAGCTTCGCGATGGATCGAGTGCGTTTTAGCCGTCCCCCACGGCTCAGTGATGTCCGTTGAAGAGGGGGAGGGGGTGCGATCCTTGTGGGTGCGATCATACCAGCGTTAATGCACCGGATCCCATCAGAGCTCCGCAATTAAGCGTGGTTGGGCTAGAGTAGTACTGGGATGGGTGGCCTTCCGGGAAGTCCTAGTGCTACACCCTCCCCCGTTTTTTGCACGGCTCCATGGGGGGAGGGAGCCGCAGCGATCTTCGCGACTGCCCCAGTTCTCTCGGATGGTTCAAAACCGGAGGCATCCGGGGGGTTCCACACAGCGCCGGAGGGTACAGATCGGTTGTTAACACCGCCGCCCGAGGGCGGGAGGAATCGGGGCGGTGACAACACCGCTCTATGCAGCGCCGTCGATGGCCGCGAAACTTACGCCCTTTTGTTCGTCTTCTTCCTTCTTTTCTTTTCTTGTTTCCTCCCGCGTTGCTTTTCTTTTTTGCTTCCGGGCGAGGGTCGTTGCTCCCGGGGACCAAGTTGCGGAATCCGGCACCGGCCCAAGAAGTGGCAGAGTCATCCCACTCCGTGCGACGCTGCCGAGGAGAGGAGAGCAAACGCTGGGTCTGTTCGTTTCGGATTGAGCACTCTCGTTGGCCGTCCTCCCCTCCGCCACAGCTCGGTGATGTCCGTTGAAGAGGGGGAGGAGGCGTGATCCTTGCGGGTGCGATCATACCAGCGTTAATGCACCGGATCCCATCAGAACTGCGCAGTTAAGTGCGCTTGGGCTAGAGTAGTACTGGGATGGGTGACCTCCCGGGAAGTCCTAGTGCTGCACCCTTCCCCCTTTTTGCACGGCTCCACGATGCATCGAGTGCTTTTTAGCCCTTCCCCATGGCTCGGTGATGTCCATTGAAGAGGGGGAGGGGGCGTGGTCCTTGCGGGTGCGATCATACCAGCGTTAATGCACCAGATCCCATCAGAACTCCGCAGTTAAGCGTGCTTGGGCTAGAGTAGTACTGGGATGGGTGACCTCCTGGGAAGTCCTAGTGTTGCACCCTACCCCCCTTTTGCATGGCTATGTGGGGAGCCTCGCGATGGATCAGGCGCTTTTAAGCCCCCCCCCCCACGACTCGGTGATGTCGATGGAAGAGGGGGAGGGGGCGTGATCCTTGCAGGTGCGATCATACCAACGTCAATGCACCGGATCCCATCAGAACTCCGCAGTTAAGCACGCTTGGGCTAGAGTAGTACTGGGATGGGTGACATCCCGGTGTTGCACCCTTCCCGCTTTTTGCACGACGCCGTGGGGAGCTTTGTGATAGATTGAGTGCCTTTTAGCCCTCCCCCATGGCTCGATGATGTCTGTTGAAGAGGGGGAGGGGGCGCAATCCTTACGGGTGCGATCGTTCCAACGTTAATGCATAGGATCCCATCAGAACTCCGCAGTTAAGCGCGCTTGGACTAGAGTAGTACTGGGATGGGTGACCTCCCGGGAAGTCCTAATGTTGCACCCTTCCCCCTTTTTGCGCAGCTCCACGATGGATCGAGTGCTTTTGAGCCCTCCCCCATGGCTCGACGATGTCCATTGAAGAGGGGGAGCGGGCGTGGTCCTTGCGGGTGCTATCATACCAGCGTTAATGCACCAGATCCCATCAGAACTCCGTAATTAAGCGTGCTTGGGCTAGAGTAGTACTGGGATGGGTGACCTCCCGGGAAGTCCTAGTGTTGCACCCTTCCCCCTTTTTGCGCGACTCCGTGATGGATCGAGTGCTTTTTAGCCCACCCCCATGGCTCGGTGATGTCCATTGAAGAGGGGGAGGGGGCATGATCCTTGCAGGTGCGATCATACCAGCGTTAATGCCCCGGATCCCATCAGAACTCCGCAGTTAAGTGCGCTTGGGCTAGAGTAGTACTGGGATGGGTGACATCCAGGGAAGGCCTAGTGTTGCACCCTACCCCCCTTTTGCATGGCTTCGTGGGGAGCCCTTCGATGGATCGGGCGCTTTTAAGCCCTCCCCCACGGCTCGGTGATGTCCATGGAAGAGGGGGAGGGGGCGTGATCCTTGCGGGTGTGATCATACCAGCGTCAATGCACCGGATCCCATTAGAACTCCGCAGTTAAGTGCGCTTGGGCCAGAGTAGTACTAGGATGGGTGACCTCCCGGTGTTGCACCCTTCCCGCTTTTTGCACGGCACCGTGGGGAGCTTTGCGATGGATCGAGTGCCTTTTAGCCCTCCCCCATGGCTCAGTGATGTCCATTGAAGAGGGGGAGGGGGCGCGATCCTTGCGGGTGCAATCATACCATTGTTAATGCATCGAATCCCATCAGAACTCTGCAGTTAAGCGCGCTTGGGCTAGAGTAGTACTGGGATGGGTGACCTCCTGAGAATTCCTAGTGTTGCACCCTTCCCCCTTTTTGCACGGCTCCGCTATGGATCGAGTGCTTTTTATCCCTCCCCCATGGCTCGATGATGTCCATTGAAGAGGGGGAGGCAACGTGATCCTTGAGGGTGCGATCATACCAGCGTTAATGCATCGGATCCCATCAGAACTTTGCAGTTAAGTGCGCTTGGGCTAGAGTAGTACTGGGATGGGTGACCTCTTGGGAAGTCCTAGTGTTGCATCCTACTCTGCCTTTTGCATGGCTCCGTGGAGAGCCGAGCGATGGATCAGGCGCTTTTAATCTCTACCCCATGGCTTGCAGATGTCCATGGAAGAGGGGGAGGGGGCGTGATCCTTGCTGGTGCGATCATACCAGCGTCAATGCACCGGATTCCATCAGAACTCCGTAGTTAAGCGCTCTTGGGCCAAAGTAGTACTGGGATGGGTGACCTCCCGGTGTTGCACCCTCCGTGGGGAGCTTCGCGATGGATCAAGTGCGTTTTAGCCCTCCCACACGGCTCGGTGATGTCCGTTGAAGAGGGGGAGGGGGTGCGATCCTTGCGGGTGCGATCATACCAGCGTTAATGCACCGGATCCCATCAGAGCTCCGCAGTTAAGCGTGCTTGGGCTAGAGTAGTACTTGGATGGGTGACCTTCCGGGAAGTCCTAGTGCTGCACCCTCCCCCATTTTTTGCACGGCTCCGTGGGGGGAGAGAGCCGCAGGGATCTTCGCGACTGCCTTAGTTCTCTCGGATGGTGCGAAACTGGAGGCATCTTGGGGGTTCGACGCGGCGCCAGAGGGGACAGATCGGTTGTTAACGCCGTCGCCCGAGGGCGGGAGGAACCGGGGCGGTGTCAACACCGCTCTACGCAGCGCCGTCGATGGTCGCGAAACTTACGCCTTTTTGTTCGTCTTCTTCCTTCTTTTCATTTCTTGTTTCCTCCCGCATTGCTTTTCTTTTTTGCTTCCGGGCGAGGGGCGTTGCTCCCGGGGACCAAGTTGCGGAATCCGGCACCGGCCCAAGAAGTGGCAGAGTCATCCCGCTCCGTGCGACGCTGCCGAGGAGAGGAGAGCAAACGCTGGGTCGGTTCGTTTCGGATTGAACGCTCCCGTTGGCCGCCCTCCCCTCCGCCACGGCTCGGTGATGTCCGTTGAAGAGGGGGAGGAGGCGTGATCCTTGCGGGTGCGATCATACCAAC
>ML794003.1:82734-96549 GCA_009831015.1 Picea engelmannii
CGACTGCTCCAATGGCTTCAGAGCGTCCAAAAACCCCTGTCTGGGCTCTTTCGACACCTCAATCGGTCGAAAAACGAAGAAGTTAGGCCTCCTGGAAGTCTCCCCCTTCAAGCTTGTTGTCTCTGCATCTACAAATTGCACCCCCCTTGTGTGAACCTGACACACACGCAATATAAAGCGTGAAAACCCAACACCGGGCGCAACCGCGCCAACGATGCAAACTGTAGGACGGTTAAGGGCACGCCAACCCCTAACCGCCTAGCACCTGGGCGTATGAGGGTCATGTGACCATGCGCGTTGGCAAAAAGGTTAAATGGTTACAATTGTTTTGAAACTACCCGCGCTCCTTTCCGTATAGCCAAGGGTCATGTGACACATGAAATAGAACCAGGGCTATGTGTTAAACCTCGTGCGCCAATGGTCGGCTCTACGATATGTGTTATGGTTATATGTGCAATCAAACGACCGTGGGCTGGGGCTAAGCCCCGGCCCGACCCCCCGCCAATGGTTACAAACATTAAACTTAAATATATATGAGTTGTTATATATAACAAGGCACAATTGATAGTTCGTTGGTCGGATGGTCTTTGCGAAGGTGCTCAACCGATGGGGAGGTCTGGGGGTCGAACCCCATGGACTCCAATAATTTTACATAACAACCATAAACCAATATAAAGGTGCCACGTGGCAGCCCTTGACTGGGCCACGTGGCATCAAACCACCAACCATATGTTGACACGTGTCGAAACATCATTCGACCTCAACTACCAACCAAAATTTTCCACGTCATCAGATGCCACATCATCGTACGGTCTGTACGACCCTGCCACGTCAGCATGTACGGACTGTACAGTCAACATCATTTTTTTTGCCTGTTTGTCTTGGCGAACATATTGCAATATCTCTCGCTCCTGATGTCCGTTTGAGACGAAATGAGTTGTGTTGGGTTCGCAATGATGAGGCCTATGCTCTCGTCCAGTTTGAAGCGATTTCGAGCACTTTGAATTTTTGAGCAAAATTTGATCCCTTGATCACCCAAACAATGGAAGAAGAAAGGTAAATTGGGATTTAAGAAGAAGGGGGTTAAATCCTAAAGTTTAAGAATTATGGGAAGAGTTCCAAGATGGGATTTCCCACTAAGAGTGCGAGTTAGCATAATTTTCCATCTCAGAGTGAAAATAAAACCTTTGAATCGACCCTGAGATGGACTGATAATACAAAGATAGAACCATTGAAATGTTGGGGATGTGGAGAAGAACATCTGCCAAGGGACTACCTACACAGGAAGCCAGATAGTAGGAGATTATACAACATACAGGAGGCTACCACGGTTGATGACGTGGCCAGAAGTATACCACAAATTCATGCAAACTAGGATAATAGACAAGCATACCACCAAGCCTCAGTGGTGGAAATGGAAGGTATGATTACCAACCATCCTATTTCTATTTCGTTTGACCCTGGTTCTAATTTGAGTTATGTTTCCCCTCAAAATGTTGAGAAATGTAAATTACAACAAGTAAAACATGATAAACCATGGTTGGTACAATTGACCACTGAAACAAAGAGAAAGGTAATAGAGGCCATGTCAACGTGCTAATTCATTATGAATAAGTTGGCTACTCAATAAACCCTAAACATAATCCCTTTAGGATATTATGACATGTTGATTGGCATGGACTGGATGGCTGCCCATAAAGCCAAGTTGGACTATTATAATAAAACATTAGAGTGTGAAGATGAGGAAGGGAAGAGAAGGACCCTACAAGGAATTCAAAAGTTGGTCTCAGTGAGACAAATATCAGCCCTTCAAATGAAGAAGTATTGCAAGAAAAGATGTCCTTTGTATGCAATACAAGTACTGAACTTTGTTGAGGACCATAAACCAAGCCTAGAAGACCATCCTATATTAAGAGAATATAGAGATGTATTCCCAGACGAGGTACCAGGTCTACCTTCAAAAAGAGACATCGATTTCTCAATAGAACTTATACCTGGAGAGGTGCCAATGTCTAGAGAACCTTATAATATGAGTACCCTAGAGTCAGTTGAACTCAAATTATAACTGAAGGAGATGTTGGACAAGGGTTATATCCAACCTAGTGTGTCTCCTTGGGGAGAACCAACCTTGTTTGTGAAGAAGAAGGATGACACACTCAGATTGTGCATAGATTACATACAATTCAACAAAATGACAATTAAGAATAAATATCCCTTGTCAATAATTGATGACTTATTTGACTAGTTAAAGGGTGCTACAATTTTCTCCAAGATTGATTTGAGGTTTGGATACCATCAAGTTCGGATTAAGGATGAAGAAATCCACAAAACAACCTTTAGGAAAAGGTATAGGCACTATGAATTTGTGGTGGCGCCATTTGGGCTTACCAATGCACCAGCCACCTTTGTGTGCTTGATGAATAATGTGCTCAACAAGTTTTTGGAAAGGTTTGTGGTAGTTTTCATTGATGATATCCTAATCTATTCTAAGAGAAAGGAAGAGCATGAATAGAATCAAGTTAGTGCTTCAAGTGCTGAGAGAGCACAAGCTCTATGCAAAGCTTAGTAAGTGTGACTTTTTTCAAAAACAAGTCCATTACTTAGGCCATATCATAACTGAGGAAGGGGTGGCAGTTGATCTTGAAAAGGTCAAAGCTATTATGGATTGGCCTACACCAAAATATGTGATTAATATTAGATCCTTTATGGGCCTAACATGTTACTATAGAAGGTTCATAAAGGGGTTTTCCAAGATTGGTTATCCAATCACCTCCTTTTTTAAAAAGGGAGTCAAATTTGTTTGGACAACTAAGTGTGAAGAGAGTTTTCAACAGCTGAAACATTTATTGACCAATGCACCCGAGTTGAAGATTGTAGACCCAAACAAGGATTTCCTTGTATGCATAGATGCCTGGAAAGAAGGACTCAGAGGAATCCTCATGCAAGAAGGGCATGCAATCTGATATGAATCCAGGAAATTGAATAAAAATGAAATGCATTATGTGACCCATGACTTAGAATTAGCCGCCATAATGCATGCCTTAAAAATGTGGAGACATTACCTCCTAATAAGAAAATTTGTGCTCATGACAGACCATAGTGGACTGAGGTATTTGTTTGACCAACCCAAATTAAATGTTAGACAAGCCAGATGGATGGCTCTCCTTAGTGAATTTGCTTTTGAAATCAAACACAACAAAGGAAAAAAAATAGAGTGGCCGATTCCCTTAGTAGAAGCATGAAAGTGATTCACTTGGTAGTTGTAAGCACCTGCGAATCAGACATCAATACAAGAGTCAAGAGTGCACAAGAAATATATTAATTTTTCAAAACTGTAAAGACATATCTAGAACAAGAACCCACATGACTTAAATATGATGGCTATCAAATATTAAATGATGAATTGTTAACCTAAGGGTCAATTGTATCTCCCAAATTGTGACAACTTGAATAGGTTCATCATGGATGAACTACATAAAATACCATACATTAGTCATCCTGGTTATCAGAAAATGATCACAACCACTAAGAAACTGTTTTATTGGCCAGGAATGAAAAAGGACATAGTTGGTTATTTAGCTAAATGTTTGGAATTCCAATAGGTTAAGGTGGAACACAAGCATCCAACATGGCTATTACATCCCCTACCTATTCCAAAGTGGAAATGGTAAACCATATCCATGGATTTTATCACAAGATTACCTAAATCATCCAAATAAAATGATGTCATTATGGTAGTTGTGGACAAGTTGAGCAAGGATTCTCACTTTATCTTGGTAAAGTCCACTTGCAATGAAATAGATATTGCCAATATTTTTATGAAATAAATATTTAGGCTACATGGGATGCCTAGGGAAATCATATATGATAGAGATACAAAATTCACCTCAGAATTTTGGAAATCTCTATTTGTTGGTTTTGGAACTAAATTGTTATTTAGTACAACCTATCACTCTCAAACTAATGGGAATACATAGAGGGTAAATCGAGTATTGGAAGACATGTTGAGGATGCATGTGATGCATCATCCCAAGAAATGGGAATAACACATACCACTGGTATAATTTGAATACAACAATGACTATCAGGAATCCTTGAAAATGAGTCCTTTTGAGGCTCTCTATGGTAGACAATGCAATATCCCAATCAATTGGGACAACCTAGTGGACATAATTACACTTGGGCCATACATGCAAAAGAAGTTGGAACAACAAGTAGCTCTAATAAAGAAAATTACAAAAGTGGCCCAAGATAGGAAGAAGAGTTATACAAACAACAAAAGGACTCATAAAGAGTTCAAAGTAGGGGATCATGTGTATCTCTGAATTAGACCCAGAAGAAGTTCCTTGAGGATGGGAACGTGTCCCAAGCTGACACCTCGGTTTTGTGGGTCCTTTGAAATTTATGACATAGTGGGACCTATAGCCTATAGACTAACACTTCCTCCCACAGTGAGAGCGCATAATGTTTTCCATGTTTTGTTACTGGAGAAATATGTACATGATTCTAATCATATAATTGACTGGTATTTGGTCTAGGTGGAACTAGAGGGATAATTCCTACTAGAGACACAATGCATACTAGATAGGAAAGATATCCCACTCAGGAACAAAAACATTGCATAGATCAAGGTGCAGTGGAAACACTTTGGTCTAGATGAAGCTACGTTGGAACTGGAGGATGCCATGAAACAAACATACTCTTTTTTGTTTAGTGTTGTATATAGAGTTTTTGTTGCAGATAGAAAACTGAGGGAGGTGTTCCTTTAAGGGGGAGGGGATTGTAACACCCATGTTTCCCCCACTCTGTAATTATAACTATTATCATAACAAAAACTATAGACATGTCTATTATGTGATCATTGAAAGGCAATGAACCTTTGATAAATTATGTAATGTAAATATTTGGTTATTAATGCAACAAGGAGTTGTTGAACTGTTGCTGAAGGGATAGCCTTCACAAGTTACAATGTCATGAGAGGGAATGGTGAAAGAGGGAGACCCTCACTGGTTGAAATGACCATGCCAAGGCAGTACTCTATCAAAATTAAAAGGAGTGTAGACCATGAGCCGTCCTCTGCCCAAAATTTTGATTACCAGTCAAACTGTTGGTTGGGGAGTCCTCTCAAAAATCAATGAGAGGAGTGGGCGTAGTTTCGTTGGGAAGATTATGACGCTACCCAAAAATCTTGGGCAAGAAAACACAAAAAAGAGAGATGAAAACAAGAGGCATATGGTTGGGTCTAGAGAGCACCAGAGCGGGGAGAACAGAGGGGGATCCCAAAAATAATTCGGGGGGAAGAAGAATTGCGTCCCTTGTCATCTCGTGGAGGAAGATAGAAACCTTTCCTCATGGCATCATACCCTATATTGGGGGTGGCCGACTTCTAGGTAAACTGGTGCAACTCACCTATGGTTGGGTGGAGAGTGGCACACCCTTCAACAGTTCCCGCATGCTTCCTTATTTATAGATAAGTGTTTATTTTACTATGTATATATCAAATTGAATTTATGGTGCATGAATGCTTGCAAAGCGATTTTGAATATGAATTCTTGATTTATGGGCTTGTTGTGTATTCCTTAGAAGCTCTTTATACTTCTATGAGACATAATTGTATGGAATTACATAAGCGCACCTGTGTGGTAGTAATAATGCCAGTTCCTCTAGTAGTTCTCGAGTCTAACAGATGATAGAACAACGGGAAAGGAATTTCTTGTTTTCTTTCTAATTGTCTCTAATTTTAGTAAGAGTGTTGCAATTATTTAATTGAGATAAGTTGTTATCTGGGTATATTTAGAACCAATCAGGTGCATGCTCATTCTGTATACATATAAATATACAAGCCTCATGTATTGTCCAATTTAAATGACATACCGGGGCTCCTGCATATCGTGTACATAATCATGATATGTTGTAACGTACCCCTATGATAGATGATTCCCTTTGGTTGGGATGAAGTGAGGTTACCGTGGAGAGTCTTGGAGAAAGACAGGAACACTTAAAAGCTCAGTAGGACTCGAAAGGGGACTTAGGAGTTTTTCCCATAAAATCGGTTGATTTCCCAAGGCATGAACTATTTTTTCCTATGGAGAACTCTGTGTCTAAATCAGGAGGATCAACAGCCATTGGATCAACATGATGGGTAGATCTGAGCCCTTCATTAGGGAATATATTATCATTGGAAGAAGAGGGATGATAAAGTGGGAAATGACTAGGAAACGTCGTCGTCGACAAGTTCAGAGAAAGGAACGTGGGCCATCCGATTCGTTGGGAGGAGCCCAGACGATATCTGGGTCAGTCGTTGTGAAAGTATAGTCAACGGGAGTTGGCGATGGGTTGGAGCTAATCTCTGTCAGAGATGATCAAGGTTTAGGGATGAAAATCCATATCATCGATTCGACAGGAGAATCATCGATTCGACAGGAGAATCATCGATGGAAGCTAGTCCATTGATCCTTTAGGAGGCCCATCGATGGGATCTGGTTTGTTGAAAAGACATGTTGTCATCGGGGATTATACGAATGAAACCCATTAAGTTATGTTCAAAATGGACTGACAAAAATAAAGGCCTAGGATCAATCAAGGACCGTCAATTGGTTAAAGTACTTAACCATAACTATTGATTGGGGTAAGTTACACCCAAATATGAGAAGGGGTGGACATGTGATCCTGGTGGATATCGGTGGCCACCCATATTTTCCAACAGGCTCAAAACAATTTTCTAACAATTTTGGAAATTTACTATTTTTAGCAGTTTTAACTTCCGGGGCCATTTTGAGGGCCTAAATGAAGGTTTTTCGGGATCGAGCTTCTCAATGATAGCTGAAGGAATGATTGAGCCCCCAAAATGAATCTCCTCGATGATACCTTTCCAATGGGATATCATACGCCAAAAACCCTAGACATCCAAAAACAAAACCCTAGGAGATGAAGCACCAAAAGTCATGTGGGCCCCATCTGGGTAAGTTAGTACATCAATTTCTCGGGGTCGTAACTTTTGCATACAATCTCCATTTTAGGCGTATGATAGCCCGTTGGAAAAGTATCTTTGAGGAGATTCATTTTGGGGGCTCAATTATGCATTACGATATCATTGAGAAGCTCTATCCCGAAAAGCCTTCATTTAGGCCCTCAAAATGGCCCCGGAAGTTAAAACTGCTAAAAATAGTAAATTGCCAAAATTGCCAGAAAACTATTTTGAGCCAGTTGGAAAAGGTGGGTGGCCACCGATATCCACTTGTATCAATCCACTCCCCTTAGGAAGCAATGGTCTCCATTGCGTTGAGTTCCCCCATCAAATGAGGAAATTTCTGTTGAATTTGGCCTCGGGTGAGCCACTTCCCTTGGTGCAGGAGCTGCCCTGCCTTGACGACTCGATAAAGTTGGATCCTTTGCTGTCAAGTGCCCTTGATTTCTATGTCCACAATATGATCACTGGATATCTTTTGTATGCAGTCGGGGTTGAGCTCTGTTGGTGTCAACTGTTTTTCTACGTCTGAGGTGTCCAATAATGGTGGGAAATAAGGGCAAAGGAGATCCATGTTGAACACTGGGTGCAGGCCAAGGAAAGGAGGAATGTTGAGCTCAAAATAATTATCCCCCATGGCCTTGGTGATGGTGTATGAACCATAACAAAGTGGGTGAATCTTTTGATGGGGTCCTGTAAGGCGTTCTTTCTGTAAGTGCAACCAAACTTTGTCGCCCACCTAAAACTTATGTGGCACCCAATGTTGATCATGGAATTGCTTGTACTTGTCATTGGACTTCTGTAGGATATCCTAAACCTGTTGATGGATGTTCTGGATCCGCTCAATGAACCAGGTGGCTTTGTCAACTTTATTTGGAGCAGGAGATGAGTCGGTCGAGGTGACCGCAAGGGGAAGTGCAACATCTCTGGGATCCAATGGTTGGAATCCCAACCCCACCTGAAAGGGGTTGTGTCCGGTTGAGATATGAAGGGATCAGTTGTAGCTATGTTGAACATAGGGAAGGCTCTCATCCCATGTGCGAGGGTGCTTTGAATTATACATGTGAAGGATATGCACAATCATTTGATTTACGACCTTGGTTTGGCCATCTGTATGGGGTTGGAAGGTCGTGGATTTGGTGAGCTTGGTGTCCAGCAGTGACCAGATCCTTGCCCAGAATGTGCTGAGAAATAGACTATATTGATTTGTGACAATGGTTTTTGGGATTCCAAAATGTACATAGACTGGTTCAAAGAAGAGCTTAGCAGTGGCCTCGGCTGTGATGTTCTTCTTGCAGGCAACCAAAATCGCCATCTTAGAAAAGCGATCAACAACCACAAAAACACAGTCATTTCCCCACTTGGTGGATGGGAGGCTCGACATGTAGTCCATTGATATGGATTCCCATGGCCTGTCAGGAGTAGGAAGAGGGGTGTACAAGCCCTGTTTCTTAGTGTTCGGTTTGACAATAGCACAGGCAGTGCAGGACCTGATATACTTGTTGACCTCCTGTCGAAGTTTCGGCCAGTAGAAATGTTTCTGTAGCATTGCCATTGTCTTTTCGATGCCAAAGTGTCATGTCACCCGAATGTAGTGGGCTTCCCAGATCAGCTTCGCTCACTCGCTTGATGGAACACATATATGGCCCAGACGACACAACAACCCATCTTGAAGATGGAAATTGTCGACAACTGCGTTTTCACCCAACATTTGGTAGGTGGTGGTGAAGCCCGGGTCAGTCTCATAGATTTGGGGCCATCCATAGGTCTCATGGCCACATGAGTCTAGTACCGTGGTGAGTAACGTGACTGGCGGTCTGCTGAGGCAATCAACGATGTGATTGGTGCTTCCTGTTTTATACTTGATGTTGAGGTGGAATTGCTGCAAGTATGTGGATTAATTTTGATGGCGATCATTCTGCAATTTTCCTTGTGTCTGCATGAACTGCAGTGGCTTATGATTAGTGTGAATAATTGTCTCCTTCCCAAGAATGTAATGTCTCCACTGGAAGCAGGCTTGCACAATGGAGTACATTTCTTTGTCGTAAGTAGGGTACTTACGGATAACATCTGATAGTGTCTCACCATGATAGGTCACTGGGTGGTCGTGCTGAGTGAGAACGACGTCCACCGCATAGTCTGAAGCATCTGTCTTGATCTCAAAGGGGTGATGCAGGTCTGGTAGTGAAAGTACTGGGGCTGAGAACAAGCATTGCTTCAAATCATTGAATTCTTGTTGTTGGGACCGACCCCATGTAAATTTCTCCTTGCTTGTTGTTGGGACCGACCAACATGAACCTGCAGTAGAAATTGGCAAGGCCCAAAGAAGCTCCGAAGCTTAGTGAGTGTGGTTGGGGTTGGCCAGTCACAGATGACTTGGATCTTGGCTAGATCCACATGTATGCCATGCTGATCAATTATGTAGCCCAGGTAATGGACCCTGTCCATGACGAAGGAGCATTTTTCCAATTTGGCATATAGCTTGTGCTGTCCCAGGGTGTGCAAAACCTACTGAATATGCTGCAAGTGTTCGGCCCAAGTCTTGTTGTAAATGAGAATGTGATCCAGATACACCACTACAAAATTATTGGTGAATGGTTGCAGGATATCATCCATCATCCTCATGAAAGTGATTGGAGCATTTGTCAAACCAAAGGGCATGACCAACCATTCAAAAAGGCCTTCCTTTGACTTGAAGGTGGTTTTCCATACATCTGTTTGTTCTATCGGGACCTGGTGGTAGCCAGACTTCAGATCAATCTTACTGAATTATTTGGCCTCCGTGAGTTGATCAAGGAGGTCGTTGATTCGAGGAATCAGGTACTGGTTTCTGACTATGATTTTATTCAGATCCTGGTAATCAATGCCGAGTCGCCAGGTTCCATCTTTCTTCTGTACCAGCACGATTGGGCTCTCACAAGGTGATCATCTAGGAAGGATGTGCCCCTTATGGAGCAGTTCTTGGATCTATCACTTGATCTTCTCATTCTCTAACAAAGAGCGACGATAGACTGGCCCATTGGGCAAGGATGCGCCGGGGGTCAAATCGATGGGGTTCTTGACATGGCAGTGCAAAGGTACCCCGGTAGGTGAGGAGAATATATATGAGTATTCTTCCACGACCTTATATACTTGCTTCTGCTATGAGGAGAGGTCGGTCACAGAGACCCTGGATGTGGCTCTAATATTTCGCTTATTCTGAGAGAGAATCACAAAGAAGACAAACTTCCCCATCCGAGAGATGAACTTCCTACATTGCTTAGCAGAGATCAAGGAAATAGCACTAGGTGGGACTGCCTCAAGTATCTTGTACAATTTCCTATTCAAAGTAATAATAACACTATGAGGCCTAAAATCATATACAACATGACATTTCCATAAATAAGGTTGGCCCAAAAGAACATCACAAACTTCGAGAGGAGAAACATCACACAATACCTCATTTTTGAAGGGCTTGATGTTGTACGATAGTCGACACTATTGGCTGACGCGGAGATCGCTTCCTTGGCGGAGCCATCCAACGGTGTACAGTTGTGGGTGCGGCGTTGATGGCAAGGCTAACCGCTTGATGAACTCTGCTGAGATGAGGTTCTTTTGGCTACCACTATCAATGATGAAGTGTAGCGGGGTGCCTTTTACCCACATCTATGAATGGAAGAGGCATTCTCCTTCTTCTGGCTCGTCTGCTTCACCAGGCTGGAGCTTGGTGGTAGCAACGGTGGCACTGGGTTCCGCATCAATGATTCGTCTTTCCCTTTCTGGTTTTGGCTCAGAGTCTGAACCAGCATTCCGGCTAGGGGTTAGATCAATGGCGTGCTTGACCTGGTAGTGTAGAGGTATCCCGGTAGGTGAGGATAAGATATCTGAGTATTCTTCCACGACCTTATCTACTTGCTTTTTCTGTGTGGAGAGGTCGGCCGCAGAGACCCTGGATGTGGCTGTGATTTTTCTCTCATTCTGAGAGTGAATCACGAAGAAGAAAAACTTCCCCATCTGAGAGATGACCTTCTTGCATTGCTTAGCAAAGATCAAGGAAATAGCACTAGGTGGGACAACCTCGAGTATCCTGTACAATTTCCTGTTCAAAGTAATAATAACACTACGAGACCTAGACTCATATACAACATGACATTTCCATAAATAAGGTTGGCCCAAAAGAACATCACAAACTTTGAGAGGAGAAACGTCACACAATACCTCATCTTTGAAGGGCTTGATGTCGTACGAAAATCGACACTATTGGCTGATGCGGAGATCGCTTCCTTGGAAGAGCCATCCAATGGTGTAGGGTTGTGGGTACGGCGTTGTCGGCAAGGCCAACCGCTTGATGACCTCTGCTGAGATGAGGTTCTCCTGGCTACCACTATCAATGATGAAGTGCATCGAGGTGCCTTTTACCCACATCTGTGAATGGAAGAGGCACTCTCCTTCTTCTGGCCTGTCTGGTTCACCATGCTAGAGTTTGGTGGTAGCAACGGTGGCACTAGGTTCCACGTCAATGATCTGTCTTCCCCTTTCTGGTTCTGACTCAGAGTCAGAACCCGCATCTGATTCAGAGGCTTTCACTTCGGCCACCAACGTCTTCTTTGAGTGGCAGTCAGTAGTGTTATGCCAAGGGCTCTTATGGAAGTCACACCACTTCCCGGTATCTTTCTTTGTCTTTCTAGTGTCCTTCTTTGCTTGTGGCTTGGAATGGTTGTCCTGATATTGTCCATATTTTCTCTGTCCTTTGTTCTGTGGGTTGGGGCCGCCCTTTCTTGGATTTTGTTGTGAGGGGTTCCCCGGCCCAAATTGTTGCGTCTTTTGTTTGAGCTTCTGCTCGATTTTGACGGCATATTGGTAGGCCACGCCCAAGGATGAGATGTCCAAAAATTCCATTTTGGTCTGGATGTATCTATGGAGAGCACGCGATACTTGAGCACCAGATGTCACTCCGAATATTTGATACCCAACTTGGTGCGCAAGGTATGGAAGATATTTGCGAAATCTGGCACTGCTTGGTCTCTTTCTTGCCGTAGTGTGGTCCATTTGGTATACAAGTCATCATAACTTTCGACAGGGTAGTATTGTTCCTTAATAGCATCCCTGAAGGATTCCTAGGTGGTTGTGACTGTAAATAATGAGGGTTCCTCTGTTTCCTTTTGCTCACAGAAAGTCTCCCACCAATCTTTGACATGGGGAACGACTTTGAGGAGAGAAAAAGTAATCTTTTCTCTATTCGAAAAGTTATGGATAGAAAAATACCCTTCTAGTAGATTCAACCACTTGTCTACAACATCTGCGTCTATCTGACCTTCAAATATAGGAATATCGAAGTTTATTTGTACCTTGAAGGGGGTGGTGCCTCTGCTCGAAGAAGATGTGTTTCCTGTTGATAGTCGCCGAAGGATTTGTGCGAAATTATCCATCATCTCATTCCTCCGTTACGTGAGGGCTTCCTAAATAAACAATTTGAAAGGATCTTCTGTCCCGTCATATTTCTTTTCTCCTTCCATGAGAGGTCGCTTGGGTGTGCGAGAGCTTTTGTCCTCAAGATAAATAAGCTCGAGACCTAACTCTTTGTACTCCAACCTCGTTGGGGACATGCATTAAGATGACAAGGAGCAGACCGCTATGATACCACTGATCCAGATTTTATGAGTAGAACAAAATGACTACAGATTATTACCAGATGCTTAACACAGAATAACAAAGATACAATAAAACTAGTTTTCTATTCAATAAGGAAATAAGTTGAAACTTTAAATTGCAGCGGAAAACAAGCTTGCTGGAATGGTGGCAGCTTATCTCTGAGAAGAGATGTGACGGCTGCGCTTATTCGCAAGAAGATGATTACAATGAGGCTCTCAAGGACTTTTTACAATAAACAGGAGTTTCAAAAACCCTAAACATCCAAAAACCTAACCCTAGGAGATGAAGCGCCGAAAGTCATGTGGGCCCCGTTTGGGTAAGTTAGTACATCAACTTCCCGAGGTCGTAACTTTTGCATACGATCTCTGTTTTAGGCATATGATAGCCCATTTTAAATATCTATATGAGGACTACAATAGTTGCACAAAATTTCATGATGAAATTTTGCAACGACAACATACCCCAAAAAACATCGTTTAGGGCCTCAAAACGGCTCCGGAAGTTCAAGACCCGAAAAACTGCTAAAAATAGTAAATTATCAAAATTACGAGAATCTGTTTTGAGCTAGATGGAAAAGGTGGGTGGCCACCGATATCCACCTAGATCACCTCGAGAAGAGGTTTTGAAATGTTTAAGGAGAAGATAAATTTTGCTAACCCATCCTCTAAAAGGTACTTAGGGGGCCAGGTGTATTACAAACTACTCAAGTGAATGGCAATGGTAAAGAAGAGCACTAATAAAATTATTACGTGTTGAAATATAAAAACATCAGCACTACATTTTATCCTCCAAATACTCTGAAAAAGATTCTAAAATTAGTGAAGGATCCAATCAACCCTCGTCTACATAAGGGTGTCTACCAAATTGACTATGCACACGGTGAAGTAGGGAGATCCATCAAACATGAGAGTAAAGGAGCACAATGTTGATATAAATCACAATAAAAATCAAAACTCGGTTTTTGTGTAACACTCCCTAAAAATAACATCCTGTCAATATTGAAGGAACTAAGATCCTTTCCAAAAACAATAAGTACTTCAAAAGGAGGATTAGAGTGGCCATTGAAATTAAAAAAAAAAAAACTCTAATTCCCTCAATCATGATGATGGGTTAATAATAAGTCACACTTGGTTTTAAGTCATTAAGAATAACCAATAATGAAACCATATTTGTTTGGATTGGAGCCTTCATTTGGTTTTGGAGCTCACCTTATTTGT
>ML794003.1:97845-121938 GCA_009831015.1 Picea engelmannii
CTGTATGAGCACTTTATACGACTTTTAACCACAATATATAATCTTTAACGTTATCAACAGTATATCATCAATGTATTATCAATATATCATGAGCATATAAACTTAAGAAACATCACATCAAGTACACAATACACCATAATTTACGTGGAAACCCAAATGGGAGAAACCACATAATTCTTTTGTATATATCAAAGAATACATTCATTGGAAGCACCAAATTCCCAATTCTCTAGGTGAAATTGGAAGGAGGCTACGACCTTTTATTTATAGGATCCAACTTGAAGGAAGCTACAACTCCCTGAATTATCTGGATCCAACCAGAAGGAGGCTACAACCCATTGATTCTCAGGCTCCAACCTGAAGGAAGCTCCAATTCCTTGTGTTCTTTGGCACCAACCAGAAGGAGGCTACAACCCCCTTTCCTTTCCCCATCCTGTCACCCTAAAATATAAATGTAGACCAACTGTCAGTATCACTGCCACTGTCACTGTCACTGTCACTGTCACATTAACCTGTAACCTCTCAACCTATCACTGTATCCACCTGTCATTTTCAACCTGTCACTGTATCTAACATGTCACTGTATCCACTTTTCATTGATCAACCTGTCTAACCTGTCACTGTCACTGATACTCGACCATATCCTCTCACATCGATCATATACCAAGGATACCTCTCAACTAGATGTCCAACATCACCAACACATGCTTCTACCAAGCATGTACGAAGATTACCAACATACCATCACAATATATGTGTCTCAACCATGTACCAAAGCATATATCAAACCATCAACCTGTACCATACCAAGCATCAACCGTGTACCACAACCTATACCATAACAAGTGCATCAACCATGCACCAACACCTGTACCAAACTGTGCATCAACCATGCACCAACAATGTATCTCAACCATACACCATATCACTCAATCATGCCATACACCATGTACCATAGGATATACTAAGAAAGTACTATCAATGATGTACCTCAATCAAGTACCAACATCACCAAGATATGTATCTCATACATGTGATATCATATACCAAGTGTATTCATCAACAATGTATCAATATCAATGACAACCATACACCATGTGCCAATGCTTCAAGAGTATACCATGAATAAGCCTCAAGCATGTACCATACCATCATCACCATGTAACCAAACTAGATACCAATATACCAATACAACCAAGATGTATTACTACTCAATGTACCATACCAATATCACCAAGATGTACCATGCATCAACAAGACATGCCTCTCAAGCATGTACCATACCATCACCAAGCATAAGATATAATCACATAAGCATACCTGTAAGTTGTAGCTGACTTGATCTACTATAACACTAACCTACAACTCTTCCACAACCTTCAGCTGCCTGCTACCAACATTTCCCCCAAATTTTCCTTAGCCTCACAGAACTAAGACTCCCTGTCATGTGTTGCCTCGCATGACATACCTGTTATCACTGAAATTTCGTCCGCAAATGGTTACAAGAATTCAGAATCGCCAAACAGTTATGAGGTCACCCATGGACCAAAATTACCACAAAATCATTTCCAAAGGGTCAAAAACTATACAACCAGTGACAAAATTAAAGTGCGCTATGACTACACAGGGCGCGCGCGCACATGCGCAAAACAGAAACGCAAAAAAAATGCACATGCGCCTGATGCGTGACTGTGGTCGCTAAAAACCACACGCATCTGAGAATGACGCATTTATGAGAGTGGTCGGCCTCCCACCCACTTCTGGTTCAGCTTCTAAGTTGATTTGACACTCAAATCTGGACTGGATCTGACTGGGTGGCTATTCAAAGACCTAGAAATGCCCTAATTAGCCTCTTTACACACTACAAGTTGGCTTCACAATACCTCAAAGAGGTGCTATAAAAAGGCCATGGGTGCACTTTATTTTTCAAGGAATTTCATTAGCAAAGTTATGCTGCCACTATTCTCTTGAGGAATCCTCTATTCTCATCAAGAGTATACTAGCATCATTGCATTGGGCAATCCATCTCACCCCTTGAGTGGATTAGCAAGGAATTCTTTCACCATTTTCATTTCCAATTTGTAAGAAGAGCTTATTTGTGGGGTTCCAAGAGCCCTCCCTTGGAGGAAGAAGGGACTCATAGTCCTCTTTCTTCTTGGTGTTTTCTTTCACTAATATCAACCTTACCATTGGTGACATGGGTCTTATTGTTTCTTTTGTCCTTATGTCCCTATGTTCATTAGTTTAGTTGTTATTTTATTTCTTAGTTTATTTCTTAGTTGTTCTTTTATATTTCTTTCTCTAACCCTTTTCCTTACAGCTGTCCTGCTTAGCAAACCCAACTAAGCTTGCAAGCACCTTTATTTTTCTCACTAAGGTGAAGAAAGAGGCGCAACAAATTGGTGACTCTGTTGGGGAAAGGTATCAATTTCCTACCCCATTTGGGTTTTTCTAGCTCTTCTTTTGGTTTATTTAACTTGCAGGTGCATTAATCGGCCCAAGTTGATCTGCTAAACATCCAATTCTAAGTTGAATTGAGAGAATTCCATCCAGAATTTTTCTTTTCGGTCGTGTGTCTGTTATGCGCGGGTTTTTCGGCCCACAGACGCGCATCGTGCACACATGCGCCTAAGTCACAACATTGTTCTGCGCACCTATGCCCAAGAGCTCGTTTCGGTCTACGCACAAGTGCTCAGTGTGCCTCTGTCTACACTAAGACCTGTGCACCTGTGCATAAAACTACACATTGTAAGTTTTTTTGTGATTTGGGGAAGGCCCCTAGCCTTCTTAAAAGTGATTTCATACATGTTTTTAAGTTGCGCCACATTTAGTTCCCTCTTCATATAAAGGGATTAGTCAAAACACATAGGCACTTAGGGGGTTTAAAATCATTTTTTCTTCTTTTTTCTTTCATTTTGCCACATGGATGGCTTGATTTGACTAAAAGTACAAGTTGAAATCATTTGCAAACACATCTAACCTGCATTGGAACTAGAAGTTGGATAACAATCTCTTAGTATGCTCTTCTCTCGCGCCTCCAAGCGACCTTGAGAATCAGAAAAAGATTGTAGGACAATTTCATCTCCCTTAAAAAGATCAAAACCTTTAGAAGAGGACAACAACCCCTCTTGGGACTCCTCTTAGTTTATTTTTCAAACACATCTTAAAATTGTAACGGGCCCATACATGCCCACATGCTACAAATATATGATAGTGTTGAAATTTACTTTCTTAGATTAAATCACTAGGGAAGTTTAAAGGTTTTGTAACGGGCCCATACATGCTCACATGATCACAATCTAGGATAGTTTCAAAAGATTTTCTTAGATTAAATCATAATAGGGAGTTAAAGGAATAGTAAAGGACCCACATGTCCACATGCTAGCTTCCTAGGGACTTTTGAATTACGCAAGGTTGTACCAAAGACATTTAGTTAATTAGGTAATCAACACTTGTAAAGAACCAAGCGAAGTCCACATGCAGCAAGGTGACACCTAATTCATTAAAACATTGGCACACTTTCACTCATTCACACACAAAATTCACTTATCACTCACATAGTTTTCTTCTCGAAACGTGGAGGTCAAAGTAAGTTTCTCCAAAGGGATTCCGAAACACCCCACCCTTTTCTTGACGAAACTATCCACTCCCATTTAATTTCAATGAGGTTGGTTCACACCCTCAATCTCTCAAACAACCACATCTAAATGTTTTCTAAAAACTCACTAAGTTTTCCTCCACAGGAGGTGCCAAATTTTTTTTTTTAGTCTAGGTAGGATTTCGGGGATAGGCATCCAAATAACTCCTTGTTATCTGGTTCTCTCATTATCAAAACAACAGAAGTTGTCAAATAGGGAATTGAAAATCATCCAAGTCAAGTGTTCCTAACACTATAAGGCAGGGAGATACCCATGAAGGGTTGAAGCCCGAGGTCTAGTTGTTCTGTGCGTCCCCCCTTGAGGCACCCACCTCTTGGATGGGATCCAACCCGTGACCCATTTCTTAGGCTGAAAATCTAAATGTCGCACTTTGACCGAGGTACATAGTGACCAAATTTTAGGACATCTACCCAGGTGGAAATTGTGGGCTGCAATTGCACCTTGATCGATTTTGTGTGGCTATTGGGAAATATCTCTAGCTCTTTTGGGATATGCCCCCTTTATCCCTCATTATAACTGATTATTTCATCCTTCACTAGTTTATGTTTCGGTGTCTTCAGACCCCACTGTTGAGTACTATTGGAAGGTCCAGTGCTATTTGAGAGGAAGGAAGTTATGTCTTTTAGGACACGAGCATTTATTTTCTTTGATTCCCCATGCAGACAAAACCCCCTTATCCACATATATGCTTATTTTACTTTATGTATGATGCACTTTTGATTACATTTTGATTTAGATATATGTTGTGCTAAGTTCAAAAAATTACAACAAAGGGTCTTGCTTATTTTATTACTCTCACCACCATTCACACACATTCACTCAGCTAGTCGGACATCATAGGGGACCCACAAAATCCCCGTCGTTCCAGACGCTTGTTGAATATCCCTCCTATCTTATGGGCAATGTCTGGTCTTGTCAACTCATCGACACCACCTTCTCACACCCCAGTGAGTGCCATTGTCTTAGTATCAACTTTGCTTGGTTCCACATTACTTGGGTCCACTTCCCAAGGTCCTCCATCCACTCGCTCTCCTTTACATGGAAGCGGGGGGTCAACTTCCTCTCAAGGGGGGAGTACCAATCCACCTAGCCCCCCTCAAGGGTCAGGTTCATAGAACACTCACAACATGGCTGTAACTAATCCTCCACCAACACTCTTGATGCCATATTTGGCCTCTCTTAACATACCATATCTAAGAAAACTCACCAATGATCCTATATTGCATGACCCCACATGGCCTGCAATGCCCACCAAACTACCTTCAGATATCCCCAAATTCGAAGGTAAGGCAGGGGATGACCCTGCCAATCATGTCATGACTTTCCACCTATGGTGATCTTCCAACAAAATCATGGATGATTCCATCAGACTACGATTATTTCAATGCACACTCACTCGCCCATCAACCAAATGGTATGTAGATGAAAAATCGGGGTCCCATGCGACTTTCGAGTCCTTGGCCAAAGCATTTTTGACCTTCTTCCAATTACCAATCCGCCATGAAAATGGTCTTGAATTACTCTCTAATTTCAAACAAACCTCAGCCACACATATCGCTGATCACATTCACAAGTGGCATAGATGACGTAGTTTGTGCAAAGCTGAAACCACCAACAAAAATGTCTTGACTGGTTTCTCAGATCACTGGTCTCTCTCCTTGGTAAAGATGTATCTTCCACCTTCCCTCAATCCAAAGAGGAAGCCATCAGTAAGGCTCAACAATACGACCTCATAATTTCACAATTAGGGTACTTATACACAGTACTCCCTGACCTCCCCAAACCCATGCCATTCGATCAAAACAAACCTGGGATGTCTCACTTAGCAGACAGATTGATTGGTAATACCACACACCACAGTCCCCAACCCCAACCACCACCAATGTATGGCACACCCAAATATCCTTCGACGTATGGGGGGACCTCTTATTACCCTCCACCCCCTTTTCAACAACCACACTCTGTTTCTATTCCTCTGCCCATCAGTGGGCCACCGTCGGCACCCCTAATACACCCACCTATCCAAACCAGTTCTGGTACCCCCTCTACCTCAGCTTATACTCTAAGTACTGGTGAAAGTGCCACGCCTTCCTATATAACTTATGGATCACAAGTCCCAAAGAATCCGTACTTTCCATTCCCTGGTCCTCCACAACCCATGGCACCCCCACACCCTCACGCTGGGGTAAATTTTGTTCAACCCTCTCCCGTTTAGCAATATCAAAATTTCAAACAGCTGAATACGACAAATCTAACCCACCCGTCAAATAATGCCAAAAATAAAGGAAGAAACAGGAACAATAACAACCCAGGCCAAGGAAGGAATCAACCCCAACAAAACCAACCTACTGGGGGCAACCAGAACCAAGGGAGTCAGAACCCCCAGGGGGGAAATAACAACAGGCGTCAAGGGAGAAATAAAAATACTATTAAAACCACTTTCCCTTGTTCTCTTTGCAGTGAGTTCGGTCATTATACTCATCATTGCCCCCAAATCACTGATTTTAAATGGCTGAAAGACTCAGGCAGTCTACCACATCCTCCAGCACCACCTGCCCCTCAACAAGCCCCACAACAATATGTGCAACAACCCCCCCCAGCCGTGCTGTAGAATCCTATTCCACACCAAGGTGTGATGAACACCCAACATGACACTCAACCTACCCCACCTCAGTTGGGACAGTACCTCAATCCAAACAATCCAGTAGATTGCACGATCCTCCTCACCAGTGAAGAAAAAATCCTTCTGCAAACACGTAATTGTCAATACTGTGCACCCACTGAGTCTCCTCCCATTCCTCCAGAAACAATCCTCGCACCAATGGGACCCCTGTTGGTGATGCCTCACCCTAATGCAAAACCACCTCTTCACATCCATCGCATCCCATTGCACAGGAATGTCCACAACCCACATGCTAGGGCAGCTCATAATTATAGTTTGGTTGATGACTTAGCACAATCCCCGACTGCCATGTTAGTCTTAGAAGTCCTTCAGACTTGTCTCACTCAGCGGAAATCATTACTTTCCACCTTGGGGGTAGTCAAATCCGCAGATACTTGACTCATCACATTTGATCTCGACAGCGGAGAACCTCGCCTTCCCGCTCTGATCGATTTTCAAATCCCAGTAAAAATTCAGAACATAACAGTGCATCGGTGCATCATCGATGAAGGCTCATCCACATGCATTATGTCTAAAACTGTATGGTAGAAACTTGGTTCCCCTGAACTCATACCATCTGCCATTACCTTAAGAACTTATGAAGGACGACCATCTTCTTCCGAAGGACTCTTCCAAAATGTCCCTGTAGAACTCGAGGGCAAGACCATTCTTATTGACATTGAAGTTATCGATTCCCAACTTGATTATAATATCCTGTTTGGTCGTAGCTACATGTACGTTATGAAGGCAGTTGCCTCTTCCGTCTTTCGAACAATGATGTTCCCCCATAACAGGAAGATCATTACCATTGACCAAGTCTCACATTACGAGCCTAACCCTTCTGCCAACATTGATAACATTCTCCCTCTCATCCACACGAGTCATGATGCATACCCACTCGTCGAAATGGGTCCTGGGATTTTCAAAGACCCATCATTGTTAGGAACTTACCACGGTGCGCCACCGCTTCTTCATCCTTCCAATAAAGTATGCGTCGTATCATCCAATGGAACTGACATAGAGGATACCCTTCCTCCTAGAGATGCTTCTATCATATCTGACGTCCCACTAGTCACAGAGCTCCCCCCTCATGAGCCTCCTGCAAACTCGTCGACTCCACCAGTCCACGATTTCACCTCTCCCCAAGGCCATATCCCAGTTTGGGAGACAGTTCCCCAAGCCATTACTCAAATCCCCTTCTTTTAGCCTCCACCCGACGTACAAGATTTCCAAGTAGTCGCAACTCTTACCCTCCATAATATGGTGTTAGCAATTCCAGTTTGGTATTTACATCCACCAGAGATGGTCCCTCGGCCATCCCTTCCTCCCCAAACGGAAGGAATCCCAATGATGATTCCCATACTCACTCCCACCATACCCTCTACACCTCCACTCACTTCCCTCCCTGCCATAGCCGGGGGAAGGTGAAAGAAGAAGGAACCCACAACACCACTTCCCCCGCGCATCCAACCTCCTTGCACGCTATGTGAGAAATATGGACACCAAACCAACAAATGCCCATCTCTACCGGAGTTACGAAACTTGATTCCACTCAATCAAACACCATCAATGCTTGCCATCGTAGCAAGTACTACCGCCACCGCCCCTCACTCAAGTAGTAAAGGGTTGCGAACCAAATTCGCTTGTGCTATATGTCTAGAATATGTCCATTATACACACCATTGCCCAACACTGTCGCGCTTTCGACAGACGTTAGCCGCAGTACGCCAAAGCTTCCAAAACGAACCCAATCCAACTACATCATCCCTACCAAAAATCACTGACATCCATTATGTTACAACTTCAGTCAATGAACGTATGAGATGCCCTTTCTCTCTATGTGAATCCTTAGATCATTTTACATACCAATGTCCTATGATCATTGCATATAGGCAACACCAATTGACCCTGATTCAAACCCCTGCGCCCCCTATAGAATCAATGGTTGACCTTACCTCGTCACTAGAGATTCTTCATATCGTTTCTCCTGAACCAGAAGCACTCCCTATTCCTCTGTGGTTCTTGGATGACTTATACGAGGATTTACCCCCAAATCCCCCCAATTCTCCCATTCATTTCCCTACGAAAATTTTACATCCAACTACCACTGGTACTCCTCAGTACCTTGATATTTGGTTTATGTCGAGTGAAACATCATAATCTCCTTGCATCATTCCCCATACTTCTTCATCAATCCTCGAGCAAAGGGGAGGTACATGTCCTCCCACCAAACTATCGCCCGATCGCCCATAGTGTCAGTGAAACTGGGATGGCATTATGGACCCACCGCCCATATCTAATCCCTTTTCCCCACTTTCATTTTTTGGTACCGGAGCCCATGAGCTCCGTTTTCCAAACCATCTTCGGCCACTTACATAGACATTTTCCTCGAGTTATCATTTTCTCTTTTTTCTCAGTAGAGCATATTTCCATGACACACTCAGGTACGCCTGCTCATGTTCAAAATTATCAAATAACTGTTATATGTCATTTATTTTCAGATATTGTTCACGACGGGTATTTGGTCTTCATGTGTGAAGGTACTTGGTCATCATACATCAGCATGACCCCTTTAGGTATATAATCAACACTGGCATGTAATCATTCCCTCTGAATCTCAATTGCATCCCCAGTCACACCCTCTGCAACTTGCCTTTAGGATCCCCATCTCCGGATCTGCAGTACCAACACCTCCATTGCATCTTAGGTACTGTCACCCGGTAGCACTCTCTCCCACATGAGTTGTCCCATTCATAGCACCCTTTTGCACTTTGACACTCATGCTATTTTTCAACCCTTTAGGGATGGGGGTCCCAATAGTCTTACATCATGTCGCGGATCAACCACATACTCCTTCTCCTCATTTTGCTAGCTTTCCCACTAGACTCCCAGATTATCTCTTCAAGGTTCTATTTTGACTGCACCTCCGCAGTATCATGAACCCTCCATTTCATCCACCATCAGTTTTCCCCTCTACAAATTTCCCTTCATTTCACCTACCTCATACAGAAACCCACCCATGGGGCCCCCACCCTCCACCAGTTCTCCAAGCAAATTGTGCCCTAACCGACCCAACCATATTACATTGGGGCACCCGTTTCTGTATTTGTACACTCATCCCAAATTATTCTTTATTTATTTGGTACATTGTAAAAATCCTTTGTTTCCAATATTTACATATCCTTTTGTCGTCACCTTTGACGACCTTCTTCCCTTTTTTGGCTAACGCAACCCATGTCGCCCTTGGTTGGGGCACCCCTTATCATCTACCCTTTTTGACATCGTCCATATACTCTGAGTATCCCACATGTCACTTACCTCTGCCCTCTGAGTTTGTTCACTTTGTCCTACCTTTGGCACAACTTATCCCCTGTCTTGTTGTCCCCCTGACACTTGACCTAGTTGAATAGTTGCGGCCACTTATACCTCACATATACCCCTAACCAAGGGCAGTTTTGAGTCTTCATACATCTTGAATTCAACCATGTACCTCCTCCAGTTCCTAACCTCACCTAGTAGATTTCACGAAGCCCTTTTCTTCTTGGAGTCACGTCCCCCTTTTTCTCAACATCAACACAGTTTCCAGAAGGGTACAGTATCTTGACTCTCATTACCTTTCCATTGAGAGGTCTCAGATGACATAGGGAGAACCACAATTTCTCCCTGCTGTCGTTGATCCTCGTAACATTCGACTTCAACACTTTCTCATGTTACGGTGGGTCTTACTTTGCGACTATTGTAGTTATTTCTTATATTCGTCGAAGACCTTTGAACTTGGCCAGGCTATCAATGCCTACAAAATCCGTGATATTTCTTACAGATGTCACTGCCTACTGTTCAGAGTATGTTCCTCCGTAGAATTGTCTTCTGCCTTTATCACGACCGCCCCTGAGGGCGTTGCAGTTGTCTACATCAACACATCATTCCTTTTCTGAGTTACATGACATGAGCATGGGGCATGACTGCCTCGTTTGTACAAAATTTATTTTTACACACCTTATGGAAGGTTGGGTTCTACAGGTTCCCTTCTCCCTCCAACGGGTAACTCTTGACAATCCCACTATCTCTCTCTCTTACAACGACACTCTCAGTAGAAGAAACATTGATGGATTTTGGCTATACGTATGCTCCTAACCTCATCCATCAGGGGGCATCTGTTATCACTGAAATTTCATCCGCAAATGGTTACAAGAATTCATCATCGCCAAATAGTTATGAGGTCACCCATGGACCAAAATTACCACAAAATCATTTCCAAAGGGTCAAAAACTATACAACCAGTGACAAAATTAAAGTGCGCTATGACTACACAGGGCGCGCACACACATGCACAAAACAAAAACACAAGAAAAGCGCACATGCGCCCGATGCGCGACTGTGGTCGCTAAAAGCCGCACACATCTGAGAATGACGCATTTATGAGAGTGGTCGGGCTCCCACCCACTTCTGGTTCAGCTTCCAAGTTGATTTGACACTCAAATCTCGACTGGATTCGACTGGGTGGCTGGTCAAAGACCTAGAAATGCCCTAATTAGCCTCTTTACATACTACAAGCTGGTTGCACAATACCTCAAAGAGGTGCTATAAAAAGGCCATGGGTGCACTTCATTTTTCAAGGAATTTCATTAGAAAAGTTATGCTGCCACTATTCTCTTGAGGAATCCTCTATTCTCATCAAGAGTATACTAGCATCATTGCATTGGGCAATCCATCTCACCCCTTGAGTGGATTAGCAAGGAATTCTTTCACCATTTTCATTTTCAAGTTGTAAGAAGAGCTTATTTGTGGGGGTCCAAGAGCCCTCCCTTGGAGGAAGAAGGGACTCATAGTCCTCTTTCTTCTTGGTGTTTTCTTTCACTAATATCAACCTTACCATTGGTGACATGGGTCTTATTGTTTCTTTTGTTCTTATGTCCCTCTGTTCATTAGTTTAGTTGTTATTTTATTTCTTATTTTATTTCTTATTTTATTTCTTAGTTGTTCTTTTATATTTCTTTCTCTAACCCTTTTCCTTACAGTTGTCCTACTTAGAAAACCCAACTAAGCTTGCAAGCACCTCTATTTTGCTCACTAAGGTGACGAAAGAGGCACAACAATACCCTAGGAAACTCGCAGGGGTGCCTTGCAGGACACCCTTAAGCTAACCCGCAAGGGCCTGCTAAATTAGGGTTACAAAGAAACCCTAACACTCTGTAGCTCTAAAACTTTCTCTCTTTCTTCGCACTTTCTCCGCTACCTCAAAATTGCCATCAGATTCACCAATAGACCTAAATATTAGACCATAACATTCTCACAAGATAGATATTCAATGTATATGTGTGTACTTATGAGATATTCCTTGAGGTGTATTTATACTTTTGCTAGGTAACCTCTTTCCTTATTCTTAGGGCTGCTTGACTTTCTTGTTACAACCACTTTACCCATTCGTTAATTGACTTGCAACCAATTAGGGGCTTCTTGACCATTCCTCGGGGCTTCTAACTTCACAAGGCCATATATATCTAACCATGAGGAACCACGTGGCATACCACCTATCACCGAAAATGGAACAACAAGGACTATCGATCTACGAGTGTCTTACATGCATTTACCTTATCCTTCATGTCCTTATTCTTCTAACAACTTTGGGTCTCATGACCACACCTCCGATGCTTTGTGTAGACTTCATCAAATGCACCCAACACATCTGCTGACATCAACCATTCCATTAATGACCACTAAATCACCATCAATATAAACCATATCTCTATGGCTTCCAGACTTCTCCAAGGGTTGACATCAATATCCAAGGGTTGAAATCAATGACAATTAGTTTTCCAAACCAAGTGTCCAACAATATCCCCCTTTGGCATTGATGGCAACAACGATGGAAACATTGATGCTCCAACACTCATGCTCCCCCTGTGACCATTGCTCCTCATCAATTTTTCTCACTCTCCCCCTTTGACATCAATGGAAAAGGGTATCTCTCCTTGGGGCGGCTCCCCCTGTCTTCATGCATCTATTATTTCTCTCTCTTTCCATGCCTTTTTTATTTCTCATGTTTCTCTCCTCATGTTCCTCTTCTCTTGTGACTTCTCCTGAAAGTATACCTTCTCTGAACAATCCTTCTCTGAATTCATGTAATTGACTCTTACTCTTTTGATCTTTCTCTTTTTATTCCTTTGACATCAAGGGAAAAAGGGTAACTCTCCTTTATTCTCTCTCTCCCCCTGTATGCAAGACTATGCTTTCTCTTCATGGTGCTTCCTCGTGTAAAAATTTGATGGATATGAGAAGCATTCAAAAAAATTCATTACTTGTATTCTTCAAGTCTTTTTCATCTCTCCCCCTATCTGTGTGCTACTGATCTTCTTTTCTGAATCTCTTGATGATTTCTCTTCCCTTGACTTCTCTGCAAGATGTCGTGTAGATCAATGTAGGTCTGCTTATAAATGTTTCCTTTCCTCTCTTCCAGTGCTTGATAATTTTCCATTGGTGCTTCATCTTATAACTCTCTCACATATATAAAAAACATCCATTGCTTTATTTCTTCATTCACTTGTCATGTTTACTTGACCATACTGTTCAATGATTTTCTTCTGATTATTGATAGTTTCTCTTTCCATGTTTTGTTGTGTCTTTCACTGCTTGTCTTTCTATGACCAACTGATTCCAACTAATTCCAATTGTAAATATTCTCTAGATATTTGTCTAGACCTACCAACGATATCGTAAATCCATCTCTGTCCATATGTCATAAGTTGTCCATAACTCTACTACTCAACTGTCCATAATGCTGACACATCTATCATTGTACTATCATGAAGGCTTCATGGCTGCAACTGATCATCACATATTCTTGTTTCTTCAAACTGAATCAAATGTGTCCACTATTTTTCTCTATCTCTAAATCAAACTCTGCATGTCTAGAACAACCTGTACTGAAGATATCCCTGCCTGAATATATACGTGTAATACAATCATAAACTTCTTCCTGTGTAACTTCCAACTGATACATGTGTGGAAACACTACTTCTCAACTGATCAATATGTCACTCTGTAATTCTATTATATGACTTCTTTGTCTCTGCAAATACATCAATATGATCGGAGGATGGTTCTCTGATTTGTAGTAGCTATTGTACCGACTCCCCTTGTTCAATATTCATATCCACTGGGAGTCTCCAAGTCGGGTGGCTTAGAAAAATACCCGCTCTGATGTAGAGTAATATTCCTCTTCGTTTGTAGACTCATCATCTTCCAGACTTTGACTTCTTCCTTTTTTCTTGTGGATTCATTATTATCTTGTACTAGAATTCTTGAGAGTACAATTTATTGGGCTTGTTCTTTGTTCTCTTGCTCAAAATTTCTTACTACTGCAAATACTACGATCTATGGGACCTATTCTTCATTCATCCATTCTTCTTGTTTTTCATTTCTTCTCCAAACCTTCATGTATTTGACATCTTCCTTTTTCTTTGTAGATTTGTCTTCATCTCATACTATTTCCAATCCCGAGGGTATGACTTATGGGTGTCCTTCATTCATTTTCTCTTTTTTTACCTATTCCTTTTTTCTTTTCCAAACTTTCTTATATTTCATATCAATGTTCTTTTTCATATAGTTATCCATCATTCTTCTACAATCATGAGCTATGTGACCATAATTGCGGCATTTGTAACACTCAATATTGCGGGGAGCCACATAGGTATTTCTTGTCTGAACATTTCTTCCATATGCTTTGCAATCTACAACCTTATGTCCAAAGTTAGTACAAATAAAACAATGACCATAAAATAAATTTGCATACTTGAGAGTGAATGATATTCTTTGTGGTGTAGTCCTTATAAATTCTTTCCTTGGCTAATCATGATCATGATTGAAGCTTCTTTGTGTCTTGAATGAAGAGGTTTTTCTTGAAGATGTGGCTCTGTCATTTTTCTTTGATTCTGGCTAACCATGATTCCTTCCTTTGAGTACTTCTGCATAACCCTTACTCTTTTCTTCATTCTTCTTTTCTGGAAACCTGGAGTGCTTCTCTTCAACATTCTCTATTTGATGATGATGTGGATTTTTTTCTCTCTTCAATATTCCTGCTGAGATTGATGATTTTAACTCTCAATGTGACAACTTCTTCTTCAAGCTTCTCAACCTCTTATTCTTTCTTCATCATATAAATTTTCATGACTTCTTTCATTCTCTTTGCTTCTTCAAGTTGGATCTTCAAGGAGATGATTTATTTTTCAAGTCTTCTCTCTTCTTGACCAAATTCTGCTTCAAGCTTATTTAAGTCGTCAGTTATTTTCTTAAGATGATATGTCAAAATATTCTCTCTCTTCTTTGCTCCCTTTCTTTCGGTTTCCAAACACTGCTTCTCTTCCATTGTTTCCTTTCTTAGTGCTACTATTTCGGATTCCAAACACTACTTCTCTTCCATCTGACTTTTGTACATTTCTTCAATCTTTTTGGCTTATTTTAGCTGAGCTTTCAATTTCATGGTGACCCATTGGGATTCTTTGGAACTTTATTGAGAATTATTCTTGACTAATTGTTCTTCAAGTGACTGGTTTTTCTTCCTTTCTTTTGTCAATTCGTCTAAAGCATTGATAAAATTTTCTTCAAGGTCTACTATTCCTTCTTCAAAATCTTCTTCTTCTGAATCTATCTGGCATGGTGAACATCTTTCTTCTTGTTGTGTTCTTGCATCTTCTTTAGAATTCTCTAGATTTGTGACGGGAGATTCCTTAAAGTATATATTATGTAACTCATCCCAAAGTTCTTTAGCTGATGAAAATTTTCCAACCTTTTCTCTTACTAGATCAAGTAATCCTTCCCAGATGAAATCCATTGTTATTTTTTTTGTTTCTTTTCAATTCCTTCTTGGATGTTATTTTTGGTTTCTTTGTAGCGGTGTATCCTGTAACAACTGAGTACCAAACATCATATCCTTGTTCCCATAAAAACGTTTTCATTATGTTTCTCCTCATCTCATAATTCAAACCATTATGACCATTGAACTGTGGTATTCCATTTCTATACAAATTGTTTCTCTCCATGATCTTCCTTCTAGTGGTTAAACTATTTTCNTGATACCGATTGTTGGAATAATGAGAGGGGGGGGGGGTGAATCAATATGAGCACTTTACACCACTTTTAACCATAATATATAATCTTTAACATTATCAACAATTTATCATCAATGCATTATCAATATATCATGAGCATATAAACATAAACAACATCACTTCAAGTACACAGTACACCAGAATTTACATGGAAACCCAAATGGGAGAAAGTCAGTGAATGCTTTATTATATATCAAAGAATACTTCATTGGAAGCACCAACTTCCCAATTCTCTAGTTGTAATTGGAAGGAGGCTACGACCCCCTATTTACAGGATCCAACCTAAAAGAATCTAAAACTCCCTGAATTCTCTGGCTCCAACCAGAAGTAGGCTACAACCCCTTGATTCCTAGGATCGAACTTGAAGGAAGCTCCAAATCCCTGTGTTCTTCGGCACCAACAGGAAGGAGGATACAACCCCCTTTCCTTTCCCCATCTTGCTATCCTAAAATATAAATGTACATCAACGGTCACTACCACTGCCACTGTCACTTTCATTGACACTATCATTGTCACTGCCACATCAACTTGTAACCTCTCAACCTGTCACTGTATCCAACCTGTCACCGTCGACCTATCACTGTATCCAACCTATCACATCAAAATATCATTGTATCCACCTGCCACTGTCAAGCTGTCACATCAACCTGTCATTGTATCCACTTGTCATTGATCAACCTGTCCAACTTGTCACTGTCACTGATACTCAACCAGATCCTCTCATATGGATCATATACCAAGGAAACCTCTCAACTAGATGTCCAACATCACAACACATGCTTCTACCAAGCGTGAACCAAGATCACCAACATACAATCACAAGATATGCATCTCAACCATGTACCAAAGCATGCACCAAACCATCAACCTATACCATACCAAGCATCAACAGTGTACCACAACCTGTACCATAATAAGTGCATCAACCATGCATTGACACCTGTAATGTACCAAACTGTGCATCAACCATGCACCAACAATGTATCTCAACCATATACCATATCACTCAATCATGCCATACACCATGTACCATAGGATATACTAAGAAAGTACCATCAATGGTATACCTTAATCAAGTACCAACATCACCAAGAGATGTATCTCATACATGTGTTGTCATATACCAAGTGTATTCCTCAACAATGTATCAATATCAACGACAACCATACACCATGTGCCAATTCTTTGAGAGTATACCAAGAATAAGCCTCTAGCATGTACCATAGCATCATCACCATGTAACCAAACCAGATACCAAGATACCAATACATCCAAGATGTACTACTACTCAATGTACCATACCAATATCACCAAGATGTACCATGCATCAACAAGACATGGCTCTAAAGAATGTAACATACCATCACCAAGCATAAGATATAATCACAAAGCATACCTATAAATTGTAGCTTACCTATTGTACTATAACACTAACCTGTAACTCTTCCACAACCTTCAACAACATGGTACCAACAATTCCCCTAAATTTGGCTTAGCCTCGTGTGACTAAGACTCCTTATCACATGGTGCCTCATGTGACGTGCCCTAGGGAACTCACTGGACACCCTCAAGCTGACCCACAAGGGCCTACTAAATTAGGGTTACAGAGAAACCCTAGCACTCTGCAGCTCCAAAAATTTCGCTCTTTCTTCGCACTTTCTCCGATGCCTCAGACTTTCCATGAGATTCACCAATAGACCAAAATATTAGACCATAACATTCTCACAAGATAGATATTCAATGTATGTGTGTACTTATGAGAGACTCCTTGAGGTGTATTTTTACTTTTGCTAGGTAACCTCTTTCCTTATTCTTATGGCTTCTTGACTTTCTTGTTACAATCACTTTACCCATTCATTAATTGACTTGTAACCAATTAGGGACTTCTTGACCATTCCTTAGGGATTCTAACTTCACAAGACCATATCTCCCTAACCATGAGTAACCACGTGGAATACCACCTATCACTAGAAATGACACAACACATACTATCCATCTATGATTTTTTTATCTACACTTACCTTGTCCTTCATGTCCTTATTCCTCAAAAAACTTCGGGTCTCTTGACCACAACTTCGGGGCTTCATGTAGACTTCATCAAATGCACCCAACACATCTATCGACATCAACCAATCCATCAATTACCACTAACTCACCATCAATCTCAACCATATCTCTAGGGCTTCCAAACTTCTCAATGACAACCAACTGTCCAGTATAATGGATATGCAATTTCTTGTTTTTTGTAAGAAACATGCTAATTTTGTACCTAATAACCAACTAGAGAAAAATAAATAAGTAAACACTACTACATGACAAGTTTGTAGCATCAAGAGATTTCCAACGATATGAAGATCACCTCAATCATAATTTGTATGTGGAAGTTATGCATCCTGCAAGTTGACCTATCTTGTTGACCATCATGATACCATGTGGATGCCACATTAGCTTAAATTACTCACACATGTGGACTTTCAAGAAGATTCTATAGGATCCAAAACCCTAACATTAATTGGGGGTTGAGGCATGCAAATACCCTACCCCTGACCCTAGATGATTATTAGTCTATGTTAAATATTGGGCCATTATGAAAGGAAACAATTCCATTTCTTAATCCATAGTTGAGAAAATAATTTGAGAGTGAGATATTGAAGCATAATAGAGGAAGAATAAGATATTGTTGCAATGATACTAGTCATAGTATTCATAGAAACTCCATACTAAATTCCCATTTCTTTGTATTTTGATTTCATAATTGAGAAGAAAAGAGCAAAGCATAGACATCACCTTCTAGCTAGGATTTTTTCCTGTATTGGGTTTTCCTAGGGTATGTCTTGTGTTCATTATGTGGATGGTGTGTTATTTTCTTATCTTATTTCATTTCAGTTTTAGTTAATTCCAATATTTCATGCATTAAGCTAGTAACATTAAATTTGAATCTTGAGTAAAACACTGCATAATAAGGGATTCAAAATATTATAAAATATTTTACAACAAATTGGTCCAGTGGAATATCCACAAAAACTTACAAATCATAATGGTATCAGAGCAACGTGCTTTGGGGTGGTTGTTGGAAGTTCCAGGATTTAGGAATAAGTCTCAAAACCCTAGCCATGGCAGATGATTATTTTAATAATAATCCATGTGATGAGTCAGAGGATAAATTTTCAAAGCTGGAAGCATAAGAAATGAACTCTCTCACAATATGACCATCTTCACAATAGCTCTAAAGAACAAGTTTTGACCTTTATAGGAGTTTGGTAGCTCTAACTGGGAACTTGGATCGAATGAGAAATATGGAGATAACAAAGACACAAAAAAGGAGTAAAAAAAAGAGCCAAAGAAATAGAGACCAAGTTCTAGTATGCTATCATTTTGAAATGTTTCATACACGAGTCCTAAATTTCCCTACATATGACAATGAACTCTATGTTATGGTTCAAGATATTAAAATATTGAAGCACAATATGATGTTCAAGGAGACCATCATCCACACTAATCATTAGCCATTGCAGTATTTATGGGCCTAGAGTAAGCTTTGACAAACCAAACACTACAAGTGTGTGGGGATTTTATAGAAAATTCATATAATAATCAAATATAAGAAGGGAAACACTAATACATTGGAAAACATGCTTTCAAAGCCACTCACATCCAAGATCACAATCTTAGAAAGTCTTATGCACATGGATCCTTTCACCCATGATGCACACACAGATGCATACACAAAAGATGAGGAGTTTAAAGATGTGTTTTAGTAGATATAGGGACAAGTTTGTGTAGAAGAAGGAAATGGTAAGGATGACTATCATCTCAAGGAAGGGTTATTCTACATGCTAGACAAGCTTTGTATTCCTAAAGGTGAAAGATTGCAGCTTATGAGAGAGGCTAATACCTCCAAAGTAGCAGGGCATTTTGGTGTTGGGAAGATAATTTCCAACTTACATAGGTATGTGTATTGGCCTAAAATGCAAGATGATGTAGCTTGTTTTAGTAAAGTATACATGCTTTATTGTACCGGCATGCCTAGTAATAGAAAACATGGTTTATACCATCCCGTACATGTACCTACTAGACCTTGGGAGAGCATCTCCATGGATTTCATGGGTGGTTTGCCAAGAACAAGGAAGGGACGTGACTATATGTTTGTGGTAGTTGATAGGTTTAACAAAATGTGCATTCTCATTCCTTGTAAAGGGACAGAATGTAGCAAACATGTTCTTTGAAAAGGTTTGGGTGCACTTTGGGATACCAAGGAACATCATCTCAGGTAGAGATACTAGATTTGTTAGTACCTTTTGGAATACACTTTGGGAGAAGATGGACACCAAGATTATGAGATCTCCATTTTTTCATCCACAGATAGATGGACAAACAGAAGTAGTGAATAAGACATCGGTTCAAATTTTGAGGGGTTACAATTAGAAGCATCCAAGGACCTGGGATGGAAACTTGATTTATATTCAACACTCTTATAATAGAGTAGTCCATACTTCTATCATTAAGTTCCATTTTGAAACTTGCTTTGGATATTTGCCCCATTTTCCCTTAGATGTTATATATGGATATAAAGGAGGAGTAAGGGAAGACACTACATGAGAAGTATTGAAGGGAAAAAAATGGTTTTAAGATTAGGTAGATTCATTTGCAAATTTTTTTTCCTATTGCTAAATTGACTTGTATTAGATTTATTTTGTCTATTGTTGTTGCTTTCAATCTTGAAGTGGAATAGATGGATATAAAGACACCATTTCTATATGGTGATCTTGAAGAAGCAATATACATGAAACAAGCATAAGGTTTTTCAATGAAGGGAAACAAATAGTTGTTTTGCAAGCTGAAAAGGTCCATGTATGGTTTAAAACAATCTCCAAGGATGCGGTATCAAAAGTTTGATACTTATATTTTGGGACTTGGTTTCACAAGGGGCAAAGTTGATCAATGTGTGTATTTGAAATTATTTGGTGATTATTTTATTTATGTAGTTTTGTATGCTGATCATATGTTGCTAATAGGAAATGATAAGGAAATCATCAAGGATGTCAAAATTTAGTTGTCCTCTCAAATTTGAAATGAAATATCTTGGTGTTGAAAATTTTACTTTGGGCATGGAAATTAAAAGAGATAAGGAAAATAGGAAACTCCAGTTGAATATGAGGAAGTATATTGAGATAATATTGCATAGGTTTAATATGCAGGAATGTGAACCGATCAAGGTCCCTATTCATGTATCTATAACGTTATCTAAATATTGGTGTTTGAAGACACATGAAGAGGAAGAGGACATGTCCTATACTCCCTATGTGATCTGAAAATGAAAAAGGTTTGTGTGTAAAAATTTGCAAGTGAAATGGTTATGTGATTTAGGCAATTGAATCAAATTGCAAACACATAAAATTAATGAGTTTTTTTACTTAACATGAGTAGCATAAATAGACATAAACAACCATCATTAACAAGCACATAACATAACAAAATGATAAGGGAGTTCACCCCTCTCTTGGGCTACATGTCCTGGTCCAACTTCCAATGGATCATTTTCATTAATGATCAAAGTATCAAAATTAGTGCTTTATAATTCTCATAATGAAAAATAGATATCTTCAATGGCTCTAGAATGTCCAAAAACCCCTAGCTGGGCTCTTCACGCACCTAGTTTGGCCAAAAAATGAGAAGAATACCCTTCTTGAAAGTTTCTCACCAATAGCTTGTTGTACCTGCTCGCCAAAACACACCCTATCAAAACTGAACCTATCTCTATTCGTTTCTCATGCCAAAAATCCAACACGCATGCCATTCCACAAATTCATGCAAACTGTCACATCGTTAGGAGGACTGGCACCTTTTCCAGCAAAGGTTATGGTTGTATGCCCCCCATGTGGCCATGTTTGGTGCTAAACTTAGATCCGTTGGCTAACTGTTGGAAGGTCCATGCCAGAGGTCACATGGTGAGGTTGTATGTGAGGTGACCATGGGCTTAGAAGTTGGAACATCCATGTTGTTGGCCTTGGTAGAGTGGTAAGGTATATGTGACCGTGGGTTGGGGGTAAGCCCCAACCCAGACTCCGCCCAACCAAATGTTTAATTCACTTTAAATAATGGTTATGACCTCAAGGGTTAAGAAACAATCATGGGCGGGCTGGTATCCCGGCCCTTGCCAAGTCTCTTCCCATGCCCAAGTATATGTTTGTATCTCAAATGGATGTCTCAAATTAGGAAGTGCAAGAACTGGAGCTTAACTAATCTTCTTCTTCAATGCATCAAAATATTTTTGTTGCTTGCCTCCCCATTGGAAAAATTGCTTGATGCTTGTCACTGCATGTAATGGAGCTGCAATTGAAGAGAAGTTACCAATAAAATTTCTCCAATATCGGGCTGCTCCCAAAATGCTTCTTACCTCTGTTACATTGTTGGGATTGGGCCAATCCAAATTGACCTTGACCTTGGAAGGATCTATTTTCAGTTCTCCTTCAACAATATGTCCCAAGTAAATAAGTGAGGTTTTTCCAAACTCACATTTAGACATCTTTAATTTTTTTTTTCTTTCTTCAATACATCTAAAACTTGTTTTACATGCATAACATGCTCTTCACGAGATTTGCAAAATATCAAAATGTCATCTGAGTAGACGATCATACAATCATCAATAAAAGGCCTTAAAACATCATTCATAACTCTCATGAATGTAGCAGGAGCATTACAGAGCCCAAATGACATCACCATCCATTCAAACAAACCTTGCTCTGTTTTGAAAGCTGTCTTCCATGTATATCCTTCACAATCCTAATATGATGATATCCACTTCTCAAATCCAATTTAGTAAAATACTTAGCATCTTTCAATTGATCAAGAAAATCATCAATTCTAGGAAGAGGATAATGATTCTTTATGGTAATCTTGTTCAAGGATCTGAAATCTACACACATACACCATGTACCATCTTTCTTTGGTACTAAAACAATTGGTGACCGGCATGGTGATGTGCTTGGCATGATAACCCCTTTTTCAAGCAATTCTTGGATTTGTTTTTTAATTTCAACATTCTCCATGACTAACATCCTGTACATACCAATGTTTGGAAAAGGACAATCTTGCTGCAATTGTATCTCATGTTGGATGCCCCTTTTAGGACGTAATCCTTTTGGTTCCTGAAACATCTCATCATATTGGTTAACAACCTCACATAAATCAAAGTTTGAATTTGCATCACAACCTTGGAAAGCTTCTTTTTCAATATTGTCTTTGGGTTTGATCATCAAGAATAAAAAGTTCTTACTAGCATTGACTAATCTCTTCATTTGTCCAACATTTACAAGTGACAAATTCATCTTCTTTGTATGTGCTCTAACAATGTACTCAACTTCATTTTTAAACAAATGATATTTGTTCTCATGACGATAAAATATGGCCCTCTTATCATATAAATACGGGCTTCCCAACACAATACCACAAATATCCAATGGAATAACATCAAGATCTACCTCATCTATAAAGTTTGCAGTGATGGAAAATCTAAGTTTACATGTTCTTGTCACATGTAATTTGGCATTGCCACATATCCATCCTAGAGGATATGGTTTAGGATGAGGAGTAGTTTCCAAATGAAATTTCTTGACAGTGTCTTCAGATATGAGGTTTGCTTGAGATCCAATATAAAAAAGAGTATCTATCTTGGTATGCTTTGAAATAACCCTTATGTGGAAAATCTCTATTCTTTATTTTCCATGTTGAGTTTCATTCAGGCTACTACTTGAAGAACTAGTACTTGCCATAGAATCCTTACCTTGAAAACCCATGGCTGTAATTTTTGTTTCATCTCCCGCATCAGAATCTAAATCATGTTGTGTAGTTGCAACAGTCTTTGGTTTCCCTTTGTTGTTGAACTTTTTGGGTCTCTTTTCAGGATGAATTTTCCAACAATGGTCTTCATCATGGCCATCTTTTGAACAGTGTTTACATGTGAGTTCTTCTCCCTCTTTCCCGACTGAAGCATTCTTTATTCCTTTTCCTTTGAATTTCCCCTTTCCTTTGTCTCCATTATGAAATAGTTTCTTGTTTCCCTCTTGAGGATCATTCCTCCCTCTTGCTCCCAAACAAGTTCCATGTACACAAACTTCATCTAGATTTGTAGAGTTAAACATAAGAATTGTGTGCCTCAAGTAGCTTTGCAATCCTCCAATGTATTTGAGTAAAGTTTCTTGAGAAGATAAATCTATACCCAAAATCAAATCTCTTCTTCTAAATTCTTAAGTGTAGCTTTGCACACTTTTCCCTCTAGTTTGTCTAAAATTTTTCCAATCCATAATAGCTTTCTACATGTATGCTAATGGATAAAATTGCCTTTTAAGTGCAACAATAAAATCATTCCAAGAGGATAAAACTTTACCATGTTTCTTCATGTCCTCTTGAGTTTTGGATTCCCACCAAATGAGTGTTGCACTTTCCAATCTAAGAGAAGCAAGCTGAATCTTAGTTTCATCATCTTTGATTATTTGTATCCTACAATACGCTTCAATCTAACGAATCCAATTATCCAATTTCTCAGCATTTACCTCTCCATTGTACATAGGCAATTCAAACTTAATATCAAGCTTAAGCAAAGGAGTTTGTGGAGGAATTTTACCATGTTCTTTTGGAGAATTTGGAGGTGGTTGTGAAATGGTAG
>ML794003.1:121988-168813 GCA_009831015.1 Picea engelmannii
TCCATTGTACATAGGCAATTCAAACTTAATATCAAGCTTAAGCAAAGGAGTTTGTGGAGGAATTTTACCATGTTCTTTTGGAGAATTTGGAGGTGGTTGTGAAATGGTAGAAGAAGTGGAAGATGGAGGTGAAGGAGGTGGAGCATCACCATTCCCTCCATTTCCTTTTGGAGTTTTATCACCACTATATTCATTACCTCTTGGATTATTTGAGCTTTCACCTTGGAACCGTGCATTCCTTTCTTCAAATAAAAATTTCACCACTTCTGTCATATCATAAAAATCTTTTCTGAAAGTTTCATCTTCTGAAGTAAGAGTTTCATGACTCTCCTCATGAGCCATACATGGTGAATGCCTCCTTGAAGCTTGAGGTGAATGTAAAGTTCTCCTTCTTGAAAGTTGAGAACTTGGCTCTACAAGTTGACCTTCTCCTCTTGTGATCTTAAACATTGTAAGCATCAGAAAACAAACACTTGCAAACAATCAAACCTTCAAAAACCTTTTCTCTGATACCAACTTGATCTGAAAATGAAAAAGTTTGTGTGTACAAATTTGCAAGTGAAATAGTTATGTGATTTAGGCAATTGGATAAAATTGCAAACACATAAACTTAATGAGTTTTTTTACTTAACATGAGCACCATAAACATACATAAACAACCATCATTAACAAGCACATAACACAACAAAATGATAAAGGACTTCACCCCTCTCTTGGGCTACATCTTCTGGTCCAACTTTCAATGGATCATTTTTATTAATGCTCAAAGTGTCAAAATCAATGCTTTACAATGCTCAGAATGAAAAATAGATGGCTTCAATGGCTCCAGAATGTCCAAAAACCCCTAGCTAAGCTCTTCCTGCACCTGGTTTGGCCAAAAAATGAGAAGAATACCCTACCTAGAAGTTTCTCCCCAATAGCTTGTTGTACCTGCTCGCCAAAACACACCCTGTCAAAACAGAACCTAGCTCTGTGTGTTTCCTGTGTCAAAAACCCAACACACGCACCATTATGCAAATTTAGGCAAACTTTTTCACCGTTAGGAGGACTGACACCTTTTCCGGTGGAGGTTACGGTCGTATGCCCCCCATGTGGCCACATTTGGCGCTAAACCTGGATCTGTTGGAAGGTCCACGCCAAAGGTCACATGGTGAGGTTGTATGTGAGGTGACCGCGGGCTTAGCAGTTGGAACATCCGCGTTGTTGGCCTTGGTAGAGTGGTAAGGTATATGTGACCGCAGGCTGGGGCTAAGCCTCAGCCCAGACTCCACCCAACCAAATGTTTAATTCACTTTAAATAATAGTTATGACCTTAAGGGTTAAGAAACAATCGTGGTCGGGCTGGTATCCCAACCCTTTCCAAGTCTCTGCGCATGCCCACATAGGTCGGGGGTTCAATTCCGATGGAGTCCCAAAAGTTTAAACCAACAATGGGGTGCCATGTGGCGGCCCTTGGCTGGGCCACGTGGCACCTTCCCATTTTCTCATACACTGACACGTGTCAGGACCAGAGTGGTCCATGAAACCCTGCCAACTCAGCACCTGCCATGCCATATTTTTCCCGGTCAGTTGTACGCCCCCCCTGCCACATCAACAGTACAATTTTCATAGTCAGCATGTACGGATTGTACGAACTGTGTACAGTCAGGATTTTGCCTGTTTGGAAAATTGGACAGAACGCGATATCTCTCGCATACAATCTCCGTTTTAGCCCGTTCAAGTTGCGTTGGGATTACGAGGACAAGATATACACAATGAATCCATTTTTGAGCAATTCAGAGAACTTTGTTTTTTGAGCATATTTTGATCCCTTGGATCACTATGCTAGTGCTATTGGTAGTTTGATGTATGCAATGGTTTGTAATAGACTGTACATTGCATGTCCAGTGAGAGTTTTGAGCAGGTATATGTAAAAACTAGGGAAGGAGCATTGAACTACTGTAAAGAGGGTTTTTTAGGAATTTGTGTGGCACTATAGATTATCAAATTTACTACCAAGGAAGACCTAGTGCATACAGAGTGTTGGATATACATGGATTTGTTGATGCATACTGGGTTGGATACCTAGATCGCAGAAGATCTACAAGTGGTTATGTGTTTAACCTATTTGGAGGAACAATCAGTTGGACGAGAAAGAGACAATTTGTAGTTACGTTCTCAACTATGGAAATTGAATACATGGTAACCACTCATGCAAGTAAGGAAGATGTGTGGTTACATAGATTGTGTTTGGGTCTAGGATTTGACAACACATTGTAAGCTTAGATTGTGATAGTGAGAGTGCAATCTTTTTGGCAAAGAACCTTGCTTATCATTCTAAGACAAAGCAAATTGATTTTCAGTATGACGTTGTGAGAGACATGATTGAAGACAAGAAGGTTGTTCTAGTGAAAGTGGACACTTCGAAGAATATTGCAGATTAATTGAAAAATTCCCTAAGTGATGAGAAGTTCTATTGGTGTAGAGGAGCAATGGGCATTGTTACCCTAAATTGTCGATCATGTAATCCTCATGCCCCCTGTATGCAAAGAAAAAAAAAGTGGGATAATGTTGGGTATGTATTGTATTCTTTGCACGATTATCTTCACACAATGTACATTGCGCTAGGTGCACCGAGGGGTCACAAAGGGGGCCAGAGTCCCCAAATGTTTTTTGGAGCTATTTTTGGTCCGTTCTTGTGCGGTTTTGGCCAACGATTTTTTGGCCCACTGTGATATAATTTTGGTTAAGGAATCTAATCCGGGTTGATGAATTAGGGTTTCAGATGCCATCAACTCATATGTATTGTATTGTAAGTGGCGAAGTTAATACAATGAGAGTTAGAGGTGCGGCTCTAAACATTTGTTGGTTTTCCCAGTTAAGGGTTTCTAGGGTAAATTTGTGAATACCATATATGAATGTTATTGTTTTCTGTCTATTTTATAAATAATATGTGTGTGCATTGCTATACTATAAAGGTTTAAAACCTACAAAACATTTTTTTTGAAGTGTGTGGGTTTGTGCATTGTTTACTTCTTTTTCATTCATAATAACTTGAATAAAGAGCTCATATACACTGAGCCAAATTTCATGAAAAATAAATTCATATCACTAAGAACCACCATGTTTGATATATGTAATGTATATAAACTACATGGACATCATATGGACTACATGATTGAGAAAATTATCGGTCCTATGAGTGAAGTCCTTGTTGCATGTGAGATGTGCCCACAAATTTCCACCTAATTCATTAATATTTGGCAAGTGGAATATATAAGTCTTTACAATAGATAAGTGGACTACACATAGTCAAGAGGCACATGGGTTAGGCTTCTTGGCTCCCAAATATTGTACATTTTCCCCCATTTCTAGTATTAATTAACAGATTTGGCTACTTTATGAAGATTTATGTTTAAAATTGAGGTAAAATAAGTTAAAACTTTTACAAACTTGAAATATGAAGTATGTTATTAAATATTTTCAAAAGTGTTGACATAAAATAAAATCATAAACCATATAGGAATATGTTAATGTTGAATACATCATGAACTGCTCACTATCCACAAAGTTAGTAAAATTGTTTTTGATGTTAGATAAACAGGATCACGGAGAAATATAAATAAAAACAAATGCAGAAATAAAACACATAAGATACACAATACAATAGAGACACAGATATATGTGGTTCACCCAGTGTGGGCTACATCCACCAGAGAAATTGTGAGGTCCTTCCTTTTATTACCCAACAAATGAAGGGATACAACCTACAACACACCCGCTGTAACTTCCTCTTTGTTAATGGGTAAATCGGTAGATGCGGACATGAACTAATCCCCCTAGATCCACCTGGATCTAGAAAAAAAAAGACGAAACAATAAGCTTTCCCTAGATTACGATCATTGAATTTAATTACCAAAGAAGAGATAGATAACGTACCTTATGAATCACTTCCTTATGTCTTTGTTGACCCTGCTTGGCTCCAATGCTCCTGTGAGATCAGATATGTAATAACAAAAATCAACCAACGTGAAAGAAACAATAGAAAAATTCAACGATAACCTAAACATGTGATCAAGGAGTCATGCAATAAAATATCAATCATTTTATGGGAAAGAGACATGCCATTGTATTATATTAATAAAAGGTAGAAGATACAACCGAATTGCCTTGATGTCACAAGTTCCCTTTCAGTGGCCCTTCGTTCTGACACACACATACATTTTCTCTTCCCTTTTGTATGAAGATTTCTCTCAAAATATTGATGGATGAATGGAGACCTCAAGCATCACTTGAAATATGATTCTTCACAGTCTTCAGTCTATTCTTTCCTCAATCTCTATGCTTCTTTATGCTTGTACCTCTAACATTTTCCATGAGAAGCCTATCATTATATAGGAGAATCTAAAGTGGTTAAAGAGATGAGGATGATCCCACAAAATCAAAGAACTCAGTAGGATCATAACCACACAAATGCCACTTCATATTTCTAGAAGATTCCACTCCTAGAAGCTGCTAGAACTTCTTTCCTCTTTTAGTTTCAAAGCACCGCCGTGACCTACCTATATATCAACTTGTGGAAATCCCGCAGATTGGCTATAGTACAACATGTGGAAATTAGGTATTTCCACACTGTGTAAAGGGAGATGCCCGCGATGGCCTTCCAAAAATACATCTTGCAAGGGTGGAAAGAGGTTTCTTTTCTCAGGAAAAATATTATATTGGGAACATGAACACATGTTTATGTAACCATCATTAGGGTGACCAAAATAATGTGTAATAGAATTCCCCTCAAAGTATGAGACTGAAACTCGAGATAGCCAAAATACTTTGTAAAATAAGCATGTATGTGTCAAGAAATAGGGGCACACCAATCAAAAACCTGCAAACAAGCATCTGTACAATATCATATCGTGTATGAAGTAGGCATTCCCATGTCTAGACTGTAAATGATTGAAATCATAAATGTAGGTCATGGCCACCAATTATACAACGTGGATCCATGTCAACAAGATTATGCATAGCCACTGGGAATACATTGTGGATCTATGCATAAAAAACTCAAGTATGAACATAGCCACAAGACATACAAAGTGGATCTATGCATCAAAACAAATCACAGATACTCCTCCGCAGCCTGGACCAAAAATGATGAAGTCCAGGGTCTTAAATCCATCGTTTTTTAGTACTATTATAGTCATGTAATTACAGATGTTGAAGTTGAATGTGAATAGAAACCACTTAATTACCATTCATTCATGAAAACTGTTAACAAGTGCAAGGGAAATCACCATCGATGTCAATGACTCCCAAGGTACCCCAATACAATCCAACAAGTGTGAATGAATGAGTTGAAGTCGAACACTTGACACAATATTTCAATCAGGGATCAATGAGGTGGATCCACTGTCGAAAGCAGAGATCCTGCCATTGAGGCTTGCAGACTCTAAGGTACTAAATAATTTCTAAGCCTTTTTCCTGGATAATGAGCTGAAGTCGACAGGAAAAGGCTCATCACAGGAGGGCCTTGATGTATCCCCCATCAATGACATGAAATAAGTAACAAATTTAGGATAGAGAAAAATATATATGTGACTTGGGACTGACACAAGGAAGGCCGACATGGTAATAATAGAAAATTACAGATGGTCGACTTGAAAGAAGGTTTCGGTTGAACTTCTCTTGAACATATGAATGACACTACAACGATCTTGGCAGTATTGACTCAAAGACGACCTAAGATATGCACTTGCAGAAGGTCAGACAAGAGACAAACGGATTACCCAACCCAGATTCAAATGACAAAGAGGGGTGTCATGTTCAAGAGCGACGCTTACTACCATAAATATAGATACAGAGACACATTCCTTTCCCAAATTCCCCCCCACCATTTCTGACATGTACCTCTTTATTTTTACGCAAGCTTGAGGAGGATAACATATGCATGTTGATGTAAGCTCATCCTTCAGACGAGTTCCTCGGAGTACATTTAACGAACCCTAAGAATGAGTGGTTCGGTCCCGTATGGGCCTGTCGATGTTTGTTTAACGAGTCCAAGGATAGAAAACTCGAAGGTTTTTCATGATTATAGAGTCTAGAAAAACACTTAAAAGAGAAATCTCTCAGTTCCTTTTTCGTAGAATAGTTCGACAGGACCGAAAAAGTGATAAACTATCGCCCACCAAACGTTTTCTTCAAATACTTTTGCGAGCGTGAAAAGAATAAGGTCGCTCGACAATCTTTTCGTTTTTAAGGAGCATGAAAAGAACTTAAAGAATTATCCATAGGTTTCGTTATTTTCGTGTTACCATGGTGAGTACGAAAAGACGACAAAATTATACTCGGTTACGTTCTCATTGGTTTTCAAGCCTGAGAATGAACAAAGACTATGCTCGAGGTTTTTCTAAAAAATATTAAAAAGTAATTGTACATGCGACGAAAATAGAATAAATCGTAAAAACTGTCCATAATTCGTTGTCCAAAGTCCTAAATTTCTTCCTGCAAGGAACAAAACACTTACAAGACCTTTAGAGTTAAAGGTTTTTTGACCAAAATGTATTTATATACAATAAAATATTAGAAAAAATGATAAAAAAGTAATAAATAGAAGTAAAAAGTCTTTTTTCACCATTTTATTTTCACTTGGTCAAAAACTTACCAAAAACCCTTGTTTTTTACCTCAACTTCGGCGACGGATTGTGGAGGCTACAGGGGATCATTCTACGAACGGGTTGCGTAAAAGAGGCAAGCATCTCATCTTCTATCTTTTCAACGGATTAATTTTTGTTTTTGATGGTAAAAAATCAAGATTTTTTCATGATTTGGGACTGCTAGTCGTGCGTTGGGGCCGCCTTGAGTGGCCTATAACGGGCCCTGCGAAAATCAACGATTTCTACAGGTGTGTTAAGGTGCACTCGTGGAAATTCTGCACTGTATTTGAAGTTTGGTCACGACGATCGGAAAACTAAAAATAAAAGTGAATGTTGACTCAATAAAAGTCCCAAAAAGTGTTGAAAAGGTGTGCTAAAGATCTTCTCTGTTTCCCATGCAGGTATTTGCTTGCAAAGATGTTGGAATGGAGGGAGCGTGAGAATGAAGAAGATGATATTATGGATTTAAATGATCTGGGGACCATGAATGCCCTCCGACAATGTGGTCTATTAAAATTCTTCAAAGTTCAGGGCATGAGAGCCCAACGAAGATTACTAGAATATCTGGTTCATATTTGGGATTCAGAACAACAAATGTTCCACGTGGGGGTTCATGTCCTCTCTTTGGATATTGAGGATATTTATTTCATGACAGGTTTTTCACATCGTGGGGCATATGTGACTTTGATAGGTGGCCGAGGTGGTGGATTTCCCATGAGTGAGTACATTCATGAGCATTGTGAACCTGAGGCTGAAAGACGTAAAGGAAAAGTAGCAATCCAAGATGTGAGAGATTTGACCCTCAGAACCATCTTGTTTACTGTTGCACGGATGGCAGGGAGTGCTTCGCCACACATGGCACTCCAAAGTTACTTCCAATATGCTATTGAATGCTTGGAGCCTCGAGTATTCAATTGGTGTGACGGTCTATTATGCAACATGAAAACTAAACTCACGAAAAGAAAGAACGGGGATCTCAAACAGTTCGGTTATGGTTCTATTTTAGCATCTTTCTTCTTCGAAAGAGTTCCACACCTACGCTTGCAGGTGGAATGGGGAATACCAGCCACGAGAGACCCATGAATGAAAATATGGTGTGATATGATGAAACGACATGTGGCGGGCTGAATTATGAAGTATGATGATGCATTCTTCAATTGGTTGGGACCGCAAATCTTGATGATTGACGATTATGCTTATGCTAGTCTAGACTTCCAGGGTGATCTAGATTTGGTTCTCCCTGAGGGATCTCAGTGGGGAGATCTAGGTAAGAAAGGCATTTGTGTTTTTACACTGTTTTTATGAGGTTTTAAAATATTTAATGTTTTTTTGTTTCCAATCGAAAGACTAATAAAAAAATTTCGATCATGCAGATGTAGGGCCACATCGACCCCCAGGGTCTTCTCCTATTCATAGGCGAGGAGAGGCACGCGTAGTGGCTGGATGGGATGCCGAGGATTATGATGCAATAGAGTACAACCTGGAAGGCTTGATGCCAGACATCCCTGATATATCCATCGAGGAGATCCCGAGGCATTATCAACGCCATACTGTAGGTGTATCCGGCTCACTCAGTCGGTTACTACGCAGGGTAGCGAGAGCAGTAGTATGCTATCGTGAGAGGCATCCATGAGGCCATTTTGTAGGGGCCATGGGTTCTATATTTTGATGTTTTGATCTTCGGATGAAATATATATATATATATATATATACACACACACACACACATATATACACACATATACACACATAAGGCTTTTACTGGTTTACTCTGCTCTTTGTACAATATGTGAAATGTGATTGGAATTACAAATGTCTCAAATGTTTGTCTAATACATAATTAGCTAGAGCATCAGTTAATGTATTTAGACATCTAGGAATGTGTTGATATTCAATATAATCGAAATGACATTCCAAGAGGCGGATTTGTAAATATACTCGTAATAGAGTAGGGCTTCAGATAGTATAGACATTGTTTAGCTGTAGAACTACTAGTTGCAAATCAAGTCGTATAATGAAGCGACGAATCCCAAACGAAATAGAACTACTCAATAACTTGATGACCGCGCTATACTCTACGATATTATTGGTCGCTCGACCGAGACAAACACCTTGTAGACAAATAAGTTCGTTTGAGGGTGCATAGATTGCCCAAGCAACATAAGCTAAATTCTGGGTACTACGGCTAGCACCATCGACGAAGCCAATATGAGGTAGTGAAAACACCGACATCTGGAGACCAAACACAAAGTAGGGTAAGTCACCAGGGGTAAAAGTAAAAAACCAGATACACACTAAAGTCACACACCAGAGTATGATACAGTTAAAATACAAGTGCTTATGCTGAGATAGGCTAAGCGTAGTACTTCTTCAAGTAAAGCCCATTTCTGGGTTCACTCAAAGGAGTGCCATCGTAAGCTACTAACTCGTATGCTCTCTTCTCTAACACAATATAAGGGCCTCGCCACATAGCTTCAAATTTTCCAGCTCCTAGCAAATCACGATCTTGTTCATAGAGGAGAACTAGATCTCCTTCAGAAAACGTGTGTGGCTTGACATGTTTGTCATATTGGGATTTTACACGTTTCTTCTGGGTTTCAATAACTAGGGTGGCATCGCGACGGGTTTCGTCCAATTGCGTAAGATACAACAGACGTTCCTCCTCAGCAGAGGTGCTTGGGAGAAGTTGGATGGCTAGTTTTAATGATGGAATTTCACATTCAATCGGTAGAACAACTTCTAAACCATACAGTAATTGGAAAGGTGTAAACCTCGTAGCTGACTTCACGGATGTTCGATAGGCCCACAATGCCGAGAACAACATCGTGTGCCAACTCGTTTTGTGAATTTTGATAATCCGTCGAAGCATGGTAATAAGTGCTTTGTTTATTGCTTCGACTTGGCTGTTGGCCTGTGGATAGTAGGGGGTTGAGTTTTCACGTCGAAGACCCAACTTTTCCGTAATCTCAGACATCATAAAGTTTCAGAAGTGGCTACCGTGATCGGTGATGATAGTTTGTGGGATTCCAAATCGTGTAATAATGTGATTGAAGATGAATAGGGCTGTCGTTTTTCCCGTGTTTTCGAATGTAGGCATCGCCTCGGCCCACTTCGTGAAATAATCTACGACTACAATAATGTACCCATGCCCACTGACCGAGTGAGGGTTACATGTCATGAAATAGATGCCCCATTTAGCGAAGGGTCCAACGGAAACTACAGGATGTAAGAGAGCGGGGTGGGATCTTATTTTATTGTTGTATGTTTGGCAAGCGTGGCATTTTTGGACAACGATAATACAATCTTTGAATAAATAAGGCCAAAAATATTTAGCTCGTAAGATATTTTGGGCAGTAGCATACCCAGACATGTGACCACCACATGCTCTAGAATGACAGTCATTCAAATCTTTTTCAGCCTCATTATATGTGAGACATCGTCGAAAAACAGAGTCAACTCCACGACGATAAAGAGTATCACCTAGGATGATATACTAACGGGCTTGGTAACGTATGTGATGACGGTCAGTACTAGACAAATCGGGCCGAAAATTTTGACTCTGGAGATATATAATGATATCTCCATACCAAAGGTCATCGAAACTGATCATAAAAAGGGATTCATCGGGTAATGAATCCTATGCTACATTTTCCGTCTCAGGACAGGGAAGGTCACATATCAATTCAACAAACACCAAGGATTTCTTGGACTTATCATGTTCAAAATCTAAGTCAAACTCTTGGAGTATCACAATCCATTTGGATTATTTCCCCCCTAGCAACTGGCATGTAAGAATGTGCTGCATAAGGTTGCAATTGGAAATCATGGTGGTCTTGCGTAAAAGGATATAGTGCCGAAAACATTGAACAACTTGAACAACTGCCAAGGCCAGTTTTTCAACATTTAAATACTTGGCTTCGGTAGTTGTGAGACTCTGACTCAGAACCATGGCGATGGTCGAATCCGAAGCAACGAGATAAAGGAAATAATTTCGACTATAATCGGGCGGGAAAAGTAGTGGGGTATGGGTTAAAGTTAATTTCAAAGCATTGAAGGCTTTGTTGGCAGTGGTGTCCCATATGAATTCATAGCCTTTCTTTAAAAGTCGAGTAAATCCGAGCGTTAACTCAACGTAGTTCGGGATAAAACGACGTAGAAAGTTTGCCTTCCCTTGTAAACTTTGTAGCTGGCGAAGTGAAGAAGGGAGAGGGACATTAAGAATGGCCTCAACCTTCAAAGGATCTACCCGGATCCCTTGACGTGACACAATAAAGCCTAAGAGTCGATCGGACTCCACACAAAAAACACATCTGTGTGGGTTTAATCGTATATGATAGAACCAACAACGAAGGAAAATGGCTCGGAGGTGGGCGGGATGATCACTACGATGCATGGAATGTGCTGGTAGGTCATCTAAATATGGTTGTACAATGTGCTTAATATCATGGAAAGCATAAGACATAGCACGTTGAAACGTGGCACCAACGTTCTTTAAACTGAAGGGCAGTTTTCGGTAGGCAAAAGTGCCCCAAGGACAGATAAAAGCAGTTTTGTGTTGATCCGCGGGTAAGATGTTTATCTGATTATATCCGGAGAAACCGTCCATTAGAGAGAAGATTTCACTTCTAGCGCAATCATCAACGATTTGGTCAACGAAGGGGGTGGGAAAGTTGTCTTTAGGACAAGATTTGTTGATATCCCTATAATCAACACAGACACGGATCATACCTTGTTTCTTGTTAACCAGAACGAGATTGGATACCCAATCAGTTAAAGCCACGGGATAAATAAATCCAGCTTTAAGAATTTTTTCGACTTCAAGCTTGATAGCGACTACTTTACGAGGGTGGACCGGTCAAAGTCTTTGCTGGATGGGTTTAGCACCTGGGTATGTCTTGATTTCATGTACAACAATATCGAGGTCAATACCAGGCATCTCTTCATAGCTCCAGGCGAAGACACCACATAATTCTTGAAAAAGAGATTGATACGTGGCAACTTCATCAGTGGAACACGAAGCTCCGATGTGCACATTTTCAACAAATCTAGGTTTGATAGAGATGTCAAGGGGGATGGTGGGTGAAATGTTGCTTAAGTTCCCTTCGTATAACACATCATGTGTGGAGTCGGGAACCGAAGTAATAATGACAATGGTTGACGGAGTCAAAATCCATTGGTAACTCTCGAGGTTGTGTTGTTCCAGGAAGAGAATGGAACGATGATGTCCATCGTCCCAAGGAGTGTCCTCCATGGACATAACTGACATAATCATCTCATCTGTGGGAAATATTACATGAAAAGGATCAGAAAATGAATCGCCAAGAGAGGGGGTAGAGGGGGATGCTGATTGAATGGCTTGGTAAGCAGATTCAAAAGGACTCAAGGGAATCTGGTCGTCGTAGTGAAGATAATCACTGGGTGTGGGTACTACCCACGGGTCAGAAGACACAGGAGTTTCACAGACGAAGGTGGATATCATGTTGATTGAGGCAACCAAAGGAGGTGGAACGTTAGGTGGTGGGATGGGGAAAGTACCCATTAGAGTGGAATCTTTTAGAAGACCCACAACGACATTCTCATATCCAGGGGGTGTCTTTGCAATGAAAGGTACGTTGCTGGTACATGTATCATAGTTAAAGAAGGCCAATTTGTCCACCGTAATTACTTTTCCCTGATGTGGAAAATGTATGACATGGAAAAGAGTGGACACAACTGCAGACATGGAATCAATCCAGCTGCGACTGAGTAAAAGGTTGTAATCGAGAGGTGCGTCAAAGACCTCAACTTCTACACTGACCGATTTGCCTTCTAACGTGATGGGCAACAAGGGAAGGACACCGTAAGGTTTAAATATAGAGCCATTAAAGGATTTGAGCATGTTGTGTGATTTATTTAAGAGAGGAGAGCCGATGGATTTCCAACAAGCAGCGGACATGACACACGTCGAGGCACCCTCGTCGATAACTGTTCTACAAATATTCTTGTCGGTGACAACAACTTGTATTTGAAATGCGAGCTGAGGAGGAAGCCTTGGAATGTGATCTTCCAAGTAAAAAATTATTAAATTTGTATCTATAGGATCGATTCCACCAATAGATTTCAACAAAGCCTTCCCTTGTGTAGGAAAAATCTGAAGGACTTCGAGGGTTGACATTGCAGACAGTGCTTGAGCCAGATCCTCTACAATACTGTAGTTCTGGGCAGCATGTGCATGAGGATTGAAAGCAAACTTTCGAACAACACCCTTTGGGGGAGGGCGAAGAACTGTATCCAGGCTTGGTCGTTCAATATGAAGAGGACCATTGGTAGGTGGAGCCGAGGGACATGGTTGAACCAACGAAGGTGGTATTTCGTCAAATTTCTCCTTGGAGGAAGAATAATCTTTGGCTCGAGTGGTAAGTGTGATGTCATTCTTCTTTGAATCACCAGTACACATCAGGACATAGGAAGTAGTGGAGGGGGAAGGTTGGTCATGAATGACCAATTGGGCCTGCTGTTGAGAAGGGAAGGGTTGCGACAACACGGCCAGTGTAGGCGGTTTCGAGGTCCCTTGAAGGAACTTGGTAACCTCGACCCGTCTTGGAAAATCCTTAGTGTAGTGATCATCACCACAGATAAGATAAGGGTATCAGGGTTTGCGCTTATGTTTATCATCAACAGGTTTTGTTTTGGTCTTCTCACATTGCAGATTATTTTTATCTTCCTTATTCTTACCCTTCCCTTTTTAGATTTATTCTTTCTGGCAGGGGTAGATTGAACAGAGTTCACCTCAGAAGTCTTGCCAGTGGGAGGAGTAGGAGACAGAACATGTTGAACATTAGAAGTAACAGACTTGTAGTAGGTGGTAGAGGCTTGTGCGGAGTGGGGCTGGGCATGGAAAGTTCCAATCACACCATCAGCTGCATGAGAAGAAACATGAGTAGTTGAAGTAGCAGTAGTATAAGGACGAGGTGCATCAGGGAGTAAATCGTAAAGAGTACTTGTTTGTGAGTAAACGATGTCAAGGTATTGAGCACAACTATTCGCCTGTTCTTCTGTGAAAACTCCACCCATGGCGATGTCACGAGAAATGTCATTCACGAATGATTTCGTGAACCACTCTGCCAGTAACTGATCGGGAAGCTCGAGTTTGATTAGACGTCATCTCCATCACCACTCATGAATGTGATCAGAGATATGAGTGGCTTTGGTTTGTTTGAAATAACTCAAAATTTCGGTTCTCATTTCGTAACGGATCGGTAACTGGTAGTGGGTGAGGAAAGCCATGGCGAGGGTGTTAAATTCAGTGAAGAATCCTCGTGGTAATTCTATATACCACTTCGCGGTTGAACCCGTGAGAGTTCGCTGAAAAAGACGTAATTGAATAGAGTCATCCATCAAAGTGTTGGATGAACACCAAAGGTGGAAAGTCATTACATGATTGTTCAGGTCCTCTCCCGGTTTACCATCGAACTTAGGAATGTCAGATGGTAGTTTGGCTGGTATTACAAGCCATTGAAGAGAGTGACTGATAGGATCATTTAAAATTCTAGACAGATCGGGGAGGTCCAGAGTGGCTAAGAAGGGTAACTGTCTATTCACATGGGGGTACTGGTGACTTTGGGGAGGAAGTCCCGTAGGTATACCAGTAGGACCGTAAGCAGTTTGCATATAATATGAAAATCTGGGTAGATGCTCTTGTTGGTGTGGAGGCATGTAAATTATAGGGTTTTATTGGTTAGGGTTGTTCCCTTGAAAAAGGACGTTGGGTCAAGCATTTGAGCCCCAAATGGGATTGGACAAACCTGGATATGGTTGGCCTGTACTAGGGGGGATGAAAGAGCTAGCTTGAGGCTGTTGCCCCCCAGTCAATTGAGGATTATTTTGGATAAGATAGTTCCAATACTGGTCCACAATTGTAGTTATTTTCTATCCATAGGGTGGGGTAGGTGGGGGTTTCCCTCCAATCGGGGGTTGCATCCCAATCGAGATTTGACCTCCAAAAAGGGATTGCGTTTGGCCTCCAGGGTGAAATTGTCCACCAACAAAAATTTGGTAATTAGGTGTGAAAGACTGGGTGGTTCCACTAGGGTCGGTTCCTCCAATAGGGGATGGAAGAGACCCTCTGGAAGGGGGCTGAGGAAGTGTCAGAATAAAACCAAGCACAAGATTGTTCCCAGAAGGAGTGAAAATGCTAGGAGTTTCGGATGGGACTTGGGTAGGAACAAGAATAGAAGCATTCAACGCATGATATACCAGGGGAAGTGTTGGGGTGAGTCTAGGCGAAAGCAGTGTGCCAATGGGGGCTTGGCTAGCCACTGTATTCTTGGTGGGAATAGTCGTAGTATTTGGGACCATTGTAGAATGGGGTGTCTGCAGGGGGATGGTCGAGTTGGGATCCACCGATGGGGTGTCGGAACCGCCGAACAGATAGGAAGTCGTAATGAGAATACATTATATATCATATGTTTCGGGCAACTCATACTCGAAGAAGATATCGACACTTGTGCCGGGGCCGAAAAGATCCCGTCTTGAAATGTGAGGAGACCAAAAAGGATCCTGACCTTCAGGGCCTATGAACGATCTGGTTGGTACTCCAGAAGTTTCAACAATAATATCTCCAGAATAATTTACCCGAAGAATACATCTCTCGAAACTGTGAGGAATTTGAGAAGTCTCTAGAGAATCAGAGCCTTCCACTTGTGGAATGGCGATGTATTGGACCTCACTCTATTGAGGAGAGTCCTCCAATGGGTTGGTAGGAAAGGGTTGAGAACCTCCCAGATCTTCTGGGGGTAGTCCTTGCATTCTACATGAGCGACATGGAGGGTCAATGTTGGCAGAGCTAAATATTTTACAAAAGAAAATCAATGGCCAACTTATGGAAACAAACAACACGCGCTAGTAAAATATAGGAATCAAAACCAAGTAAACAAGACCTTCCTATTCTGAAGTCACTAGTTGGTGATGAAATCCAACGTCGCGACGTCGAGATAAGAAGGGGCTGGGCTAGGGTGGAAAAGTTATGTTGACGACCTGCTTAACGAACTTACACCCTGGTGCAAGCTCCCACACATAATCATGGGTATACCCTCCAAGGAGCCCAAGTGAGTCTGGCCAACGTCGATTCCAGGTACTGTGAAGACTTACCCCTCCACAGTCACCTTGTGTAAGACTCTAAGACGATAGGCTACTAAATTTACCACAAATAACAATGATGCCTGGGGAAACAATCGACAGTCCGATCCACATGCAAGGGCAGGGTATCTAGCCCAAAATAAACTTGAGATGATTCCACTCATCATTGTGGGTATACCTTCAAGTGACCCCCGTAATACGTGCAATCTCTACACCGAGATCAACAAAGCAGGGTGAGTAACTCTGTCAATATCAATGCGACCTCAGGTTTGACCCTTGTGTGAGAATGGCTTCCCAGGACAAGATGTTGCAAATGGAATTTGACACTCCCTATCACAAGATACTGTTGTGTGTTTTGTGCTTTGGAGAGTGTGTCTCACTGCCTATTCCAAAGCTCTAGCCTAGCTAATGTTGGTGTAAAAGAGCCTTAGAAAATGTTACTAGTTGAATTTTAAAGTTTCACAATATTATTAAAGGCTGTTGTTACTCAAGAGGGAGACGGGAATGAAACCAATGTTGTGTAAGACTTTGACCCAACAATGTGTAAATGGAAATGAATGATACAAAATTTCACTCGATGAATTCTATCTACAGCAGGGAAATTTTTTTTTTCTGGAACAATGCAAACTACGATGTACAATTCCATTTTTAAATGTAATACCAAACAATATTTGACAATGTAATTTCACTATTCATTCTCTTTCAACATTTTAATGCCAATATTTTCTAAATAAATGATTGCTTATAAGAAAAAGACTTTAATTGGTTTTTTTAGAAACCAAAAACAGGGATGGAACTAAGAAAAGGTAAGCAACCAATGAAAATAAAATACTCAACAAACACCCAAATCGATCTTTCAATGAAGATAAAAACACAAAATGACAAGAAAAAGTTTCTTCAAATGTGAACACGAAATGTTTTTCTGATCATTAAGCAATCCAGAAGATGTAATCAACTTACTAATTCAAACCCAAAACAAGAGCTTTGATCGAGCAAGCACTCGGACTCAAATCCAGAGATTATATCCTTGTCGACCAAAACGAAGATCGAAAAAGACCAAAAGAGAGGTGTTCAATCTCCAAAATCAATCAAGATCAAGTTGAAACAATTAGAAGCATTCAAGAACTGGTAAAAAAAAATCTTTTTCTAGCTGATTGAAACAGAAACTGGGCAATAGTAGAGGTCAAGACCCAATCCAAGAAAGTTTTCAAATGTTGCTGCGGGCAGACAGTATAACACAGTGTGGAAATGAGTGATTTCCGCAGGCCAATAGTCATGCAGGTCGCAGAAATACCACACTGAAAAAAAACCACTAGGGTGCGGAAATGGAAGGTTTCCGCGGGCTACCAACAGGGTGTAGTGCGGACGCGTTCCATAAAATAAAAAATTTTGGAAAAAGACAAAGGTTCTCGGGAAAATTTAAAACCTAGTGAGTCTAATTGGATCTCCCACAGACTCAGAGATTGAAATAGAATGTAAAAGATAGGCTATAAGAAAATGACCACTGAAAAACCACAATCAAGTTGTACTTTCTCCAGCGGAGTCGCCAATTTTGTTAACGGGTAAATCGGTAGATGCAGACATGAACTAATCCCCCTAGATCCACCTGGATCTAGAACAACACAAGACATAACAATACACTTTCCCTAGATTACGATCATTGAATTCAATTACCAAAGCAGAGATAGATAACATACCTTATGAATCACTTCCTTATGTCTTTGTTGACCCTGCTTGGCTCCAATGCTCCTGTGAGATCAGATCTGTAATAACAAAAATCAACCAACGTGAAATCATAAATAGGAAATTCAATGATAACCTAAACATGTGATCAAGGAGTCATGCAATAAAATATCAATCATTTTATGGGAAAGAGACATGTCACTGTATTATATTAATGAAAGGTAGAAGATACAACTGAATTGCCTTGATGTCGCAAGTTCCCTTTCAGTGGCCCTTCGTTCTGACACACACATACATTTGCTCTGACCTTTTGTATCAAGATTTCTCTCAAAATATTGATGGATGAATGGAGACCTCAAGCATCACTTGAAATAAGATTCTTCACAGTCTTCAGTCTATTCTTTCCTCAATCTCTATGCTTCTTTATGCTTGTACCTCTAACCTTTTCCATGAGAAGCCTATCATTATATAGGATAATCTAAAGTGGTTAAATAGATGAGGATGATCCCATCAAATCAGAGAAGTTAGTAGGATCGTAACCACATGGACACCACTTCATATTTCTAGAAGATTCCACTCCTAGAAGCTGCTAGAACTTCTTTCCTCTTTTAGTTTCAAAGCGCTGCCGCGACTTGCCTATATATCAGCCTGCAGAAATCCTGTGGAATGGCTATAGTACAACATGCGAAAATTAGGGATTTCCGCACTGTGTAAAGGGAGTTTCCCACAACGGCCTTCCAAAAATACATCTGTCAAGGGTGGCAAGAGGTTGCTTTTCTTAGGCAAAAGATTATATTGGGAACTTGAACACATGTTTATGTAATCATCATCAGGGTGACCAAAATAATGTGTAACACTCTTATTTCTCTCACGGTATCCTCTCTCAGAATAGAATATTCGCAATGATGCATAGCCAAAATACATTTCCCTCATAAAAGAAGGTTGCCTTCTAGGGAAAAAAACCTTATCATAACTTCTACCATCAGATCTATGACCTTATAATGAACAATCCATATTTACAATGAAATTTCAATATACATTTACAAGACAATTTTTCCTTCGGGGGATTTTCCATTGAACTCCCGTCGGGCGCGCGCTTTCCCTCGGACCCCGGAGGGGGGAAAATCCCCCCGCATGGAGGGGTGTATAATATTTCGGGGTGTACAGTATTCATGGGGTATAAACACGACTGGAAACAAACACCTATGAAACATGAAGATAATTAGGCTCCACAACCAACATTTGATATCACAAATACTTCATAATCCTTGTTGGTTTCACAAATAATGTCTATTAACCATATATCAAAGTGCACTTGTGATGAAGTTCTTATATCTAAATTTAAAGAGTAGTTGTAATATCATAATATCTAGAATCAAAATGTAATTGTGATAAAGTTCTTATGTCTATATCTAAATTCAAGGAGTAGTTGTGATCAATTCCCAAAAAAGTTAGGATGTTGTTGATGTGTTTTCATGACACCCATAAACCAGGTGATTTGGGTCCATACTTGAAGCTATGTATCTCTCAAATGGAGACCAAAAATTTGAAATCTATAAGGTGCCAGAATAAACCTCACCTATTGATCATGAAGACCTGACAAGTTTAAAAAAAAAATTAGAATCAATTTCAATGTTGCAGTTCTTCTTCAAGCAAGTCCAATAGGGATGGTTTCTCTTTTGAACAAAAGTGAAGAGAAGAAAAGGATACCCAAAAGAAGGAAATTTCTTGTTTTCCTCCTCTCATTGTATATCCCTATGTGTTAGTTGTGCCCAACATTTTATGGAATAAAAAACAGAGTTCATATGCCCAAGATATTGTCAATTTTCTCCATGGGGGCTTCACCTTGTTGATCAATATCTTATAACATTCATTCATAAAGGGGGTTTTAAAATTATGGAAAATAAGGTCAATATATTATAGGTATTGGGGGGCGGGGGTATGTGGGGTATGGGGTGATTTATAGGTATTGGGGGGTATAAAAAGGGGCATCTAAAAAAATATATGGAATATCTAGTAAACATAGGGTTTTTTTAATTGGAAATATGTATTGGAAGGGGGTCCAAAAAAAAGATTTTGGGAGGTATTTTTCAATATCTAGTGAAATTATGGGTATTCTTTAATATCCCATGAATGCACGTGATATTCCATGGGTTCACTAAGTGGGGACCTTGTGATTTTCTCTCATCCACCACATTTCTGCAACCTCCATTTTCCCCTCTGCATGCCTTAAGTTATAACCCTTAACTCTCCATACTTAGTATCTTGTTCTTTGTGGAAAATTCCATGTATTAACTTCCACATTTCTAATACCCCACACTCCCATATTCCGCAATACTCCAACACTTAGTCATTTTTCTAATACCCCACACTCCCATCTTCCACAATACTCCAACACTTAGTCATTTTTCTAATACCTCACAATCCCATATTCCACAATTCATCCAATGAAAAATGCATCTTAGTCATTTTCAAGCCTGTCATATAATGTGGAATGCAAAGCTTCCTCCACCTCCACATTTCCCTATTTCTCTACACACTAATTCTCTGCATTGACCAAACACTTATTTTATTTTCCGATATGTTTTATGCAGAGCTTCCTCCACCTTTCATCACTAATTCCCCACATTGACCAAACACCTTTCATCACTAATTCTCCACATTGACCAAACACTTAGTTTATTTCCTGACTTGTTTTATCCTCCATCTCATTTCTTATCTTAAGTTTTATCCCCCTCCCCCCTCTGGCACACCTCTCAATACATACTCAAACCTATGACAAACACACACTCCAACCTATGATAGACACATGGAAACCCCTTGAAATTTGGACACGTGGTAGTGAAGTGGACCTATCTCTGAGTAACACTTGGAAGGCATGGGTTGGACACAAATGATTGAGTGATGAGGTGGTGACCAAAAACTACACTATGCACAAGCTACACAAGGTTCCATGGTTCTCTCTACTTCACACAAAAATAATATGGAGATGCCATTTGTTTGTAAACATAATATGAGTACCCTCACAAAATGCATGTGGGATAAATAGGGTAGATTTACAAATCAAGGGACAAGAATTCACGTGAAGAATAGATCAATGATTGTTGAGTCCCTCTCTTCCAGAGGCCATAAATTGAGATCCCAATATCCAAATTGAGAAAATGAGAGCCCGTTGGAAAGATAGAGCCGTGAGGAATAGCCTGTAAATAGTTTCCATGATTGTAATGACAACTATCATTCCCTAAAAATAAAAACACAATCGTGAATATTTATGTCTTGGTAGCAAATTACTTTTGAAAATGGTTTATTAAAAGAAATTTATGAACATCAAAAGTGGGTCCTAGTTGGGGGGCCTAGATATCTAAGTTCACATTTATAAAGGGATTTTAATAATTATTGATAATTTATTGCAAAAAGGAGAAAAAAATATTAACCCTAAAGCAACTCCAAGAATATGAAGAGAATATTATATAATGAGATAAGAAGCATATTCATGAACATTTTTTAGGTAGCGATTTGTTGGAAGTGAGTTTTTCCTTTCCAAAATTTGTGAATTATCCTGCTTGACTTTCTCCCTCATATTTCCTTTTGTTTGATTCTTTCCATAAGGTTTTCCATGTATGTTTTAGCAATAGGGAAATCTGGGTCTGATTGACTTTCTCTATATTCTTCCAGGTAATCCCCACGATGTTCTAGGTCAAGAGGAGAAAAATCCATGCTTGAATAAAGAAAATGTAATTTATTTCAATTTACATAATTTCCATTGAGATGTTGTTGAGGTTGTTTCAATCCTCTTGTTTAAGACATTATTAAACTTGTTACACTTGTGATATTATTATTAATTTCTCCCACAAAGAATTATTCAAGTGTTATTTTGTTTTTATGAATTTGTGTAGTGATGATATCAATGGATTATTGAGCACATAATGCTTTTCAAATCCTTTGGGGTTAAAGAAGCAGTCATTTAAAGTTATTTGATGACCTGCCCATTTTTTCATTTCATCTAGCAAAGTTATAGTTGATTATGGGTTCACATTATTTTAAGAGGAAGGAAAAATATCCATTGAAAGAAAACCTGTAGATAAAAATAATTTCCAGTCATATAGATTTCTTTTTATTGAATGAGATGATGTGCAAGTTACAAGTAAATCTACTATATAAGAGTTTTATTGGAAGATTCGTTGGAATTTCTATTAAGTACTCACCCATTGTATTCATCCAAGGTCATAAGAAGAGTCTCCCATATATGATTTAGATTATATCGAGAAAAACACGAAGGAAGAGATATAAAAAGGAAACACATAGAGATATTGCAAGAAACACAGTAATATAGCTAAACTCATATTCTATTAATGTCTGTTTGAAATACAAAAGACTGTAAAATGTAAATCATGTTAGCACTCCGTAATTTCTCAGGATGAAGGAGAAATTGACAGAGGTAACCACAAAACCACTTGGATTCAAGGATCTAGCCCTCCAAGACTCATAGAGGAATCTCTCTATATGATTTAACTTTGTTGAGATGAGATATTAGGCTAGTTATGAGGATAGAAGATTTGTTTTTAGAGTTTATGGTTGAGACAACAAAAGAGGGCCATTGAGAAAAATGGATTCAAGAGGTCAAAGATGATTAAATTAATGAATAACAAAGACATATGTAACCAGGCAAGACAGTCACATCAGTGGATCCTTATAATTTATGAGATGGGAAAAGAAGAAACAATGAGAGTTCACTTCAAATGTCGAGCAAAGCTTATCTGAATTCTACTTTTAAACTTGGAAGAAAACATAAATATTGTTTTGAGCTTGTAAAGGGTGTTGAGAACAAATCCTGAACATCTTCTTCTCATAAACAATACATAAAGAAATATTATGTAAAACAAGAGAATAACACGTTACAATAAGAATCACTTCACCGCATGACCTTGAAACAAGAATCTGGAGGCAAAATATCTTTGTATTCATCCAAAAAGTCACTTATAACCTATTGAACATCTTTACAATAGATGGGTATGTCACCATACCATTCTCCCCTCTAGGTCTAACTCTATGTCAAATTACATTCCATCTTTTATAACTTCTAATTACATCTAGATCCTACAAACTAGGGGATCATATCTCCTCCTTGACTGTTTATAGATATTTTTTTCAAATAACTAATTAATACAAAATCACAATAGAGATCTCATCTCATCTCCAACATCATACCATATATCCTTAGTCTATTACAATATATGGATTTTTACGACTCAAAAGGGTAAAAATCAAAATAGCTTCCTACTGATTAGGATCCAAAAGGTAGGGAAAACAAAATCCCAAGAAAAGAGATAAACTTTGACTTTCTTCAAAGACCAAATATAATTCGATATCAACCTTGACAACAACATCTTGGAGATGTATTGGCATTGGAAAATTATCTTGGAGATCGTGGAGATCATTGAAAAATATGTTTGTCCTGATCTATAGGGATCTCTCTGTTTTCTGTTGATGACAGAGGTTTCGATAGCTAAGAGACCAAAACAGGGTGTATTTAGCTGCCGATATCCTGGGCACGATTTTCGGCAACTAATGATGGATTTTGCAACTGCCCTTAGCTGGTGAAAACTGTAATTTCTTCAAAACTTAGTAAAAAATGGTTTAGTTTGATCTTCAATCCTGCTTCATCAATCATGGTCACCTCCTCTCATACCAAGGGCAGCTTCAACCAAGGTATCAAGCCTGAGGTGAGCTGTGGGTTTGAGTTTTTTGTGAACAATCTTAAACCTCAATACCTTGTTCATGTTCTTCAATTTGCCATTCTATTTGAGAAGTTTCTTGTTTTTTTGTTTTGTAGTTTCAGACTTGATAACCAATTGATCTAATGCAGATCCAATTTTGAGGGAGGATTTCCTAAGAGTCTTATTTTCTTTCTTTAGGTGTATTTCTAACACCTTGAACTCAACAATTTCCTCTCTCAGTTTCTGGACTTTAGTTTGTTTGTTGACTTTCTTCTTTGATGGTGTTCCGGTTTCTTCTGGGGTTTCCATTTCTACAGTAGATGGCTCTGCTTCCATTTCTACAACCATGGGTTCTAAATCAGAATTAGAGTATGGTAGGTTTAAGACATTTGTTGCTGTAGTTTTCTCTTTATCCTCTGCCTGCTTCTCAAATTCTAACTTTTTCTTTGCTTTCTTTGATTGGGAGGGAGAAACCTTGGTGGAAATTTCCATAGGAGACAATGCTCTTCTTTTCCTTTTGCTGGTTTTTGGGGAGGTTAATTCTTGTGAGGGAGTTCCTCCTTTATTGGGCTGAACCTCTTGCCCAAATTCTTCCCAAAACAAGAGAAATTCCCAAGTTTTGTTCCTCCTGCTAAGATCTTATAAAACTATCAACTTGATCAGCCCATGATGAAAAAGACTATTGTTGGCTTCCTTAGGCTTGGCTTGAACTTTAGAAGACATATTGGGAAGACTCTTGAGAAGGTAAAACGACATGTTGAGAGGCTGCTTACCTGTGAAATGGAGGAGCAATCTAAAGTGATAGAGCATGGTTCTTCCATACCTCCCCTCGCAGGTGTTTTAGACCTGAATCATCTTTAGCAAAGTTTGCCATTTCTCCTCCAAATAGCTCTCGGGGATATCCTTTTTCCACTTCATATGTTGTGTTCTTCTTTGAGGAAAAATCTTAAATCAACTTGGTTGAGGTAGTCTTAAAGCACCTTTCTACTTCCCCAGGCATCTTTGTAGCAGCTGCAACACTGGTCTCATCAATCTGCATTATCATAGGACCAAGATGAACCTTAAAGCCATCAAACCCCTTGGAAAAAGCTTATGTAATACCCTGATGGTACCCTTGGATCTTCTGAAAGAACCGATAACATCTAGCTTCCTTGAAAAGTTCATAGGCCTTAGGGTGAGCTTCAAGGTATAAAATATCTTGCAGTTCCCTCCTCAACAGGGCACCTCCTATTGTGAACTTCATTACCATACTTTCTGAAGACACCTAATATAAACTATGCAGATAATAGGGTGGTCAGGGTATGTGAAGGTAAACGATAGATTCAAATGAAAATGGAGGTGGTGGTAAAACAATAAGAAACGAGGATAGAGTTAAAAGATTAAGGGTTTGGGGTACCTGTGTGCAACTTTAAAACAATCACAAACCGACCATTGGAAGATTCAAAGCATAGGAAGGCTCATGACCGTTCTTTCAGGATCAAGTGAATTGGATGAGAACGATCTAGGTTATGATTGCTTGATTTGATCAATAGATGAACAAATCATAATTCTTTTTGAAAATTGTATGAATGATATCCGTGATTGGTTTCTGGCAGCTTAACAACAAATGATGGTTTGTGTACAATCGCAGAAATGAGAATGACAAGACCCCTTTTTTAAACGCTTGAGATACGAGACTTTTTGAACCTAACGATAAGCGTGTATAAGTCGTTTAGCTACCGAAAGTTTTAACTTTTGGTAGCTAACGACTATTTTAACTTTCGATAGCTAACGACTATAAGATTTTCTCTTTTAGCTACCGAAATTAAACTTTCATGCCACAACTAGACTATAACCAAATTCATGAATCCACTGCTTTAACCATTCTAAACATTCAAAGACTCATATGTATGCATTATAATTCCAACTTACCACTTGCCAACTTTGGATATACCTGGACACCTCTTTGAAACACAAGAAACACCACTGGACCATTACTCCTGATCATCTTATCATGAGTACATTCTCAAAATGATCAGAGCAAATTTCCAAATAGGTAACTGGAGAACAAAAGACTATACTATAGGACCCTAACAAAGCACACAAGCTATCTAGAATGGTGGTAGATTATCCCTGAAGAGAGAGATGTGCCAACTACACTCATTCACAAGAAGCTTATTACAACGAGGTCAAAAAGGCCTTTTAACATAAAGAAAGAATAAGAAAACCCTAAACATCCAAAACCCTAACCCCAAAAGATGAAACACTAAAAGGTTTGTGGGCCCCGATGTGGTTAGTTGATATGTCAACTTCTTGAGGACATAATTTTTTCATACAATATCCATTTGGGGCACTCAGTATCCCATCAGAAAGATCTAGTTGAGAATTAAACATTCTGAATGGCCTATCATCTTCCTTTCAGTAAATATTAGGTGTTTCAACGACAAAAAATTGTCGTTTAGGGCCTCAAAACGGCCTGAGAGTTTGGGACCCAAAAAATTGCCAAGATGTGGAACCATTCTGAATTAGTGGAACAAGTGGGTGGCCACCTGTATCTACTTGGATCAATATATCAAGAGAAGATTACCACCTCTATAAAAATGCAAGAGAATCTTTCTTGTTTCCAACAAGAATTACTCTCAATGTTGGTTCTTTTTCTCTATCAGGAAAAATAGATCAACATATGTTTAGCATAAACAAATTTCAATTTCACAAGGAACATTGTTTTTGAAGTGTGTAGGTTTGTGCATTGATCACTTCCTTTTCTTTCATAATAAATTGAACAAAGATGTCCTATACAATGAGTCAGATGTAATGAAAAAACACATGTTTAACACTAAGAATCACCATGTTTGACATATGTAACATTTAACTACATGGACATCACCTTTGTGTGTTTGATTTATTAGAGATATAGATACACTGAAAAATTAAAAGGTAATATGATCAAATGAGATAAAAGTCGATAACTTATCAAAGATCACTCTTAGTTGAAGGATACGAATAGCTCTAAAACTCAAATTCAATGATAAATTAATGAATCACTCTATAAGACTCTAATTTTTTTTTAATGAAAAACCCAATGCATATTAGAGAAATTTTGTAGCAACAACAACAACTAACATAGCTTGCAAAATTAAAACAACAACTAACATAGCTTGCAAAACTAAAATAATTAATACTTTATAGTATTTGGAAAAGATATTATACAAAGTGGCTATACAATTAGTAAGGTACAATTATTGTCAACATTGGTGACATATAGAAAAGACAACTAATTAGGGACCATATTTCATGAAAAACATGCATATTTGCAACTTGTTGGCAGCCCTACACGATTTCGTTATTTGAACAAGAAATTACATTTTCTGTAGCTGCCTTCACCTCATCTTGTAAATATTATCATTTTGAGATAATTACTGGATTAGATAAGGTTTTCATTAATTCTTTAAGTTTTCATTTTCGTTTTGTTTTATGTTTGATTCACGATTGAAAGAATGAATCAAACATGAAAACTTAGCTCCATATTATATTTCTATACAAGGCATTCCTTTTAAGGGTCATCATGCTTATATCCAATTTAAATTCAACACTTGATTTACTTATCTTTCAAATGTTTTGGATATTGATATAATTTTTATATGGTTAGATGGTTTGCATTTGAATTATGAGGAATTTTTTGTTTTGATATATTTAAACCCTTTGCAAAAAACTATAGTCGTGCTAGTAGTCATGTTAATTAATACACAACTACTGTACTCTGTAGTTAACTCACCTTGTTGGCACAGTGAACTAATGAGCCTCTCATTACGGGTATAGGTTATCGATTCTGTGTGCCAGACTTTCATTACTAGGAATGGTAAAGATCTACGACCAAACCCTCGATGTTCATGCTATGATAACACACAACCTTTGTTATGGTTTTTTCCTCTTTATTCATTCGGCTCTGTTCCTATCACCCCTTCTATCTAAACCTAAAACTGTTATGAGTCATCCCTGTTACATTCTATTCACATTTGCTATGGCTCTTGTTGTGCGTCTAGAGCCCAATGGATATCAGGCATTGCTATCACACGACGATGCAATTGAAGATTTAAAAAGTCAAGGATGGGATGCCTTCCTTAAAAGGTTCGAAGGCCATAACCTTCAGGTAGCGAGGGATTTTGCACAGACTTTCGATGGATGTAGAGCGAAAATTGGTGATACCTAGTTAGAGGTAACCGAGGAGTTTGTGAGTGAAGCCATAGGGCTTCCATCCACCCGCGAGAAATGGTTAAAAAAATAAAAGATCAAAGAAGCACATTGGAGCCTCTTCATGACCTCCAAGAAAATCAATTGCTGCGTAAATGGTATTCCAATTTCTTTGGTTAAATCTAGGTGGCATGGCCTTTTGTTGATCCTCAAACAGTTCGTGACCTGTGAGGGTCGTTATGGTTTAGTTTTCCTCTAGCATATACGACTGCATATGCATTTCATTGGCTTTAAATTAAACATGCCTTTCTATCTGTTGAGAAGCCTGTAAAAAAATGTCTAAATGGTATAAGATACAGAGCCTCGACTCTAGTATTTTCCACCATGGCTTGATTAAAATTCTATTGATTCACCATTTGAAAACCGTGGGTGATTGATGGGATGGATTTTTAACAAGAAATGGTTTTGCTATGACCATTCCTATAGAAATCCCTAATTTGGGTGAACCACTGATGAAAAAACAGTCTAACATTCCAAATAATGAACCAGACTCTCTAAAAAAAAATCCTCCAAATGAGGTAATGCCAAGTCAGTCTTCACATGAGCAACATGCTGTTGAATTCGAGTTAAGTGAACCTCCTATGCCTGAACTAGATGCTGGCCAGAACGGCACTGTGAAACCCGATGTAAAAAAATCTTACAAACAGACAAAACAAAAACACACAACATTAGGGTTTCAAAACAAAAGAGAAGATCGTTTTATTTCGAGAAAATTGAGGAATTGAAATGACACTCATTTGATCTCGATCGACGCGATCGAGGTCAATGAGGTCTCGGACTCTGAAATATAAGATTTCTTAGCTTTAGAAGACCTGGATTGTTAAATATTTGATCCTGCTAAACCCTTTGACTTTGTTACCAGTCTTCCACCATGTCTTAGGGGTAAGGAGGGGTTCCCTAGTATTAGTCTTGGTCAAGGGAAAATAACAGGTAAGGTCGATACAACCAGGTTTGACTGTACGCATCATCAACATATCGTTCCTCCTGTACAGTGCGATGTTTGTTTACACTGGATTGAACAATATTACATTGATATACCCATCCTTCAGGCTCAGATTAAAACACTCACAACTCAAAGAGAATTGCTGAGACAAGAAAATCTCGACCTCAGAGTAAACACAGACAGGGGGGCTAAATGCCTTAATAAGATAGGGAATATAGTGATAAAAAACACAAACAATGTTAAAGCCATAATCAATTCCGAGCTACCCTGATCCATCTTTAGTCAATTGTTGAAATGGTAAAATGATTTTCCTCTTATTATATTCATGTTGTCTATTTTGAATCGAATCAGTTTGAAATTAGATTTTGTTTGCAAAGATAAGACTGGCTACATAATCTTTCAATTCTGTAGCCAAGTCATTTTTAAATATTTTTTTTTAGAAATTAGTTATTAGAAATTGTCTAACTTATCCTTTTTTCGTTTTCAGGAAATAGTAGATCTTGATACTGATCATCTGGTGGAAACATGTTTGATTTTGCATTGGAATGATTGATTTTTCCTTTTTCGTTTGCTTTTGTAAAAACTTTTATTAATTTTTGAGAAAAATCAACTCAGTTATGAGTTGTTGTTAGCCCTCTATTTTTGTAAATATTTTTGATCTCATGAGATCTTATCCTATCCTAGGATATAGGAAGATGGGACTTCAAAACACTTTAAATACTCTTCATTTTAGAAGGGAAAGAGATCTTTTCCTGGAATAGGTTATGGACAAATGATTTCAGAACTTCATGGAACAACTTATAACAATTCGACTTTAGACCAATGTGAATGTTGTCCCATTTATGTTTTGTCTCTATTATTTTGGAATAATAATGCGTTATATAGCTTTAGTCTCTATGACATGTGATATTCCATTTTATTTGATATTTTAAATGTTGTCTTTAATTTTTGTTTCAGTTAATTATCACTGTGATCAACATATCAATTGTCAGATCATGATTTTTATCTGATGTTAGTTGATTGATAATATGAACATTTCACATTAAGATTTACATTACTATGATCGTTCATAATTATAAGATCATCATGTATATTTGTCTATCATTTTGTTCTCATATTTCTTGCTGCCAATAAACATCTGGAGTTTGTTCTGGAGACACCATTAAAAAAACCTGTCACAGATTTTTCTTACAGGTAGAACAACTGGAGTATCGGACTACATAGAAGACATAGACATGACATAAAATTCAGGTTATCTTTATTTCTATTTAATTTCCGTCATTTTATGTAATAGTGAAACATGGATGTTCTAGATTGGCTTTGACCATCTGTACATCCTTGTTTCATAACTTAGTTAATTCAAATTTTATTAGATTTATAATTAGAAAATAGAAAATACAAAAATGTGCTTTCTTTATCTGCTTCTGAAAACAATTATCTTTACATTGATTTTGCAAGGCTTTCATTAAAACTTGCAACATGTAAATTCTGTTCATAAGTGATATGTTCATATTTTCTTTTTCTGTTTAATATATTTGTAAATAATTAGATTAAAGTTCATAGATTATTATAGTTTTAGCATTAGATAGCTTTCCTCTTTTCTTTTCTTTAAGACCTTAGCTGGCTAACGGAGCCATTAAACCCGTCAAAATAGGTTATACCGAATGGCTTGGGTTATTTAGACAACCTTGGACCGGATCTATTCTCCCAGTTGACGAGATGTCAAATTTTCCGTCAACAAATGGCGACAGAAGGAGGGCCTGAGGTCAATTTAATGGTTAAATGTTTCATCCCTCAAACTTTCATAATTCCAAATTTATAAATCCTTCTCCTGTGTCATCTTATAATGCACTATAAGGCAGAGTAGATGACAAGCTAACTATTTGGGGTCAAATTCTTCAATTTCTTAATTTTTCATGGCTCCTGCCCAAATCACTATTTCCAACAAGACAACAAATCTCTTTTCAGAACTCACCTTTGATTGTGAAGGGAACACATCTGCAGTAGACCATATCTCTAAATTTTTTTATAAATGTTTAAGACATAATATCATTGATCCTAATGTTATATGCAGATTGTTTGCACTCACCTTCCGAGGTTAGGTTAAATATTGGTTTGAATCTTTTCTAGCTAATTCTGTTCATTCTTTGTCTGAGTTTGTAATTGAGTTTTTATCAGATTTTAACAACTATGATGATCATGAATTAAGTTGCTTAAGAAAAGAAAATGGTGAATCATTCAATGATTTTACAATTAGGTTCATTCATGTTTGTACTAGATTCCCTTTGAAATAAATGTCGCTTATTAATGAGTGGTTTGAATATCTCGTTTCTCTCTCAGACAAACAAGATCAATTGATTGTTAACCAATCATAATTGAGCACTAACACTCAATCTCAAGATGGTTCAAATTTTGATGTTGATCTTGAAGATTTTGAAGCACCACAATTTTTGTCAACTTCTTTCATTTTGGAAAATCATGAGCAACATCATCTTTTACAAAATGCAATTGTCACCTCTAATCATTCTTTGTCAACAATGTCTCCTCTTGTCAAAGAAGGAACCTTGACTTTAAAAGATGATAGTTGTCACACTCTCATAGATTTTATAACTGTTTCTAAAGTAAAAGAGGTCGAATGTGAAGTTGATAATCATGTGGATGATAAAGCTTCCCCTAATTTAGTTGAACAGGTCCATGATCAATCAGTAGGAGGCAAAATCATTAGTCGTACTATTAATCAATTTTCTATCTCTAGTGATCTGCTCTCAAAGTTTCCCTTACACAATGAACCAAATTGTCTCTTAGAAACTATCTCGTACTCTTTAAAAGAGAATACAACAGATGTTGATCAGTTTATACAAGGAGAGGGAACAAAACTAGATTTCGAAAAGCATATACCTATCATTTCAAGAGATGCATTTCATCTCCTCAATTCTTCTACATATTATTTCTTGTACCCTCATATTTTTGATCCTAATGTTGTGCAATTGTGTGTTCCATATTACCTTGGAGAGAATTCAACATTATATAATCAGGTACAAATTAATAGAGATTACCGAATAGAAGATAAAGAGGAAAATAATTCTGCCCATGAACATATTAATTTTTATTCTCATGAATCATCTGTGGGTAAATCAAGAAATCATTGGAAAGAGTCTCAAATTGCATCTTCCATTGATTCATCTCAATTTGTGTTTAAAGAAGGATCTAAATTTTTCCATGATCAATTATTTGAGGTTGAAAAGTATAATCGGCCAAATATTATTACCAATGATGATTATTCAAAAATGTTGGTCGTTCCATTTAGTTCACCTCAAATAGCTAATCTTGAAATATCTAAGCTCAATGAAAAGTTTCAAGAGAATGAGACACTTCTTTTTCGATCGAGAATCGTGATAAGTTCTCACCATCTTGATTCGACCTTTTTACAAGATTCTTTCCTTGATAGTCTAATACTTTATTCTCATCGGGAATATTTGAATTCTTTCAAACAATCCCATATTAGTAGTTGCATGCATTATGATAGGATTGCAGATTGGTTGGAGTATTCATATCTCGAAAAGTTTCCAGGGAATGGTAAGATTATTTTCACTTTATTTAGAGATCAAGGAGGTAACTTTGACACACTCATTTTATATCCTTCAGATGGAGAAAATATGGAACGAAAGGAAAATTGTTGGGAGGATGGGGCGCTTCGGTCTAGGCCAATGGTTATGTCAGGTCCCCATAACTCTCACAAGCTTCACAATCTCATTTTTTCATATTTTTGTGACCCATATAATGACAAAATTGCAGAATGGTTGGATGATTCATACAAAAAGAATGTTCAAGGGAATAGTAATATCATGCTTGCCTTGTTTTTAAATGATGATGATAAAGGTAAGTATGATATATTTTTGTCATTTTTTGATATACTACCATTCTTGCTAGTAATTTTTTATTTTGTTTCCATTGCAGGATTGGAGTTACTCCGATGGCTACATTGGAAGCATGACTTCACGTAGTATTTTGATTTGTTTAGTAGTTAGAGTGGGTTTTCTTTTAGCTTTATTTCTCACTGTTTCTATTTTTAATAATGAAGTCATGAGCACAAGTGGGTGAACCAAGAGAACCATAATATGACTGTTGTCAGGGAAGTCCACTTTGATGCTTTCTCTTAGCTTTTCAAAACACAGTATCATCATGAAATTTTTTAAATGAAAAGTAAAGAGATAAGTAAATCTGAACTGTAAATTCAACCCTGACCCAAGGTGCCACGAGTAGGACTGCATTCATATTAATGAGGATTTTTCTATTTTCTTTTAGTCTCTCAAGAGATATTTCGCGTGATGATCTTAGATCCACCCTCTTGTAAATATTTCTAATTTTCTTTTTTGTTTTTCATTTTGGTTCTTTTCATTTTGCTTGTTTTTGGTTTGTTTCTGAAAAATTATGTCTGTGTCACCATTTCATTTGTGTAAGGAAAATCATAATTTTTATCCAAGAGCAACAACTGACTACTTTTCAAAGCAACATGTTGTAACTTGTTAAACTCAAATCAGCAGAAGAAAGTTCCTTCTCAAAACAATGTTGCTGGTTTCTTTTCAAAATCTTGAGAGGATAACAATTATCATTAATAAACTCTTAACATTGTCCCTGTTTTTAAGAAAACAACTCAATTATACCTTCCTGTCCTTGAGATGATTTCGTAACATGAATCTAAGTGTTCAGATCATGGTAAAGATCATTTAAAAAACAAATGACTTATATGAGATCATTTTCTGTGTTCAAAATCTGAAATTTTCAGTATCACCCCGCTCTCTTGAATATCATAATTTTTTTTGCAAATTTATAAATTAATTCTAGAGAGTTGAAAGCATTGCAAGGCGTGGGAAGTGTTTGTGAACCCGCCGAGACATTGAACAGGTCTGCTGGTAGCGGTTAAATGCATCCATGATACCAAGGCAACTTCGCTGGGGTACTGAACATACACGCTGGCAGCGAATCAATGCCGTGTTCAAGAAAATTATCAGGTATATCCCTTAAAATTAATCAATGAATAAAGATGTTCTTCATCATGAATGGATGACTTTCTGACAGGATAGAGGTATTAGAGTGGGTTAAATGACATCCCTGCTGAGGCTATGGACACCTGCTTCCAGCAGTGGCTATGTCAACAGTATCGGAGTCAGTTGCATAAACATCGTTCCTCTCGTAATCTAGATCTGATACCAGATTATACTTTTGATGGAAAAACATCTGATGTTGGACTATGTTATTCCCTGAGTTTTTCATGCTTGATGTGTTGTCAATTGCTTCTCAAATATTCATTTTTCTGATTCATCCTAACATGAAATTTTTGTGATGCAAAGATAACTGCTTCGCCCAGTAAGTCTCCATTGTTTGCAGCCCTACACGATTTTGTTATTTGAACAATAAATTACATTTTCTGTAGCTGCCTTCACCTCATCTTGTAAATATTATCATTTTCAGATGATTACTGGATTAGATAAGGTTTTCATTAATTCTTTAAGTTTGTGTTTTCGTTTTGTTTTATGTTTGATTCATGACTAAAAGAATGAATCAAACATGAAAACTTAACTCCATATTATATTTCTGTACAAGGCATTCCTTTTAAGGGTCATCATGCTTATATACAATTTAAATCCAACACTTGATTGACTTATCTTTGGAATGTTTTGGATATTGATATAATTTTTATATGCTTAGATGGTTTGCATTTGAATTATGAGGATTTTTTTGTTTTGATATATTTAAACCCTTTGCAAAAACAATAATCGTGCTAGTAGTCATGTTAATCAATACACAACTACTGTACTCTGTAGTTAAATCACCTTGTTGGCATAGTGAACTAATGAGCCTCTCATTATGGGTATAGGTTATTGATTATGTGTGACAGATTTTTATTACCAGGTATGGTAAAGCTCTACGAACAAACCCTCGATGTTCATGCTATGATAACACACAGCCTTCGTTATGGTTTGTTCCTCTTTATTAATTCAGATATGTTCCTATCGCCCCTTCTATCTAAACCTAAAACTGTTATGAGTCATCCCTGTTACATTCTATTCACGTTTCTTATGGCTCCTATTGTGCGTCTGGAGCCCAATCGCTATCAGGCATTTCTATCACACGACGATGCAGTCAAAGATTTAAAAAGTCAAGGCTGGGATGCCTTCCTTAAAAGGTTCGAAGGCCATAAAATTCAGGTAGCGAGGGATTTTGCAAATAATTTCGATGGATGCAGAGTGAAAATTGGAGATACCCAGTTAGAGGTAACCGAGGAGTTTGTGAGTGAAGCCATAGGGCTTCCATCCATCGACGAGAAGTTATTCAAAAACTCAAAGATAGAAGAAGTACCTTGGAGCCCCATCATGAACTCCAGAAAAATCAATTGTTATGAAAAAGGTATCCCCATTTCTTTGGTTAAATATAGGTGGCATGGCCTTTTCTTGATCCTCAAACAATTTGTGACCTGTGAGGGTCATTATGGTTTAGTTTTCCTCTATCATATACGACTGCTTATGCATTTCATTGGCTTTAAATTAAACATGCTTTTCTATCTATTGAGAAGCATGTACAAAATGTCTAAAAGGTATAAGAGAGAGAGCCTCGACTCTAGTCTTTTCCACCACGAATTGATTAAAATTCTGTTGATTCTCCATTTGACAACCGTGGGCGATTGTTGGGATGGATTTTTTTAACAATAAATGGTTTTTCTACGACCATTCCTGTAGAAATCCCTAATTTGGGTGAACCACTGATGAAAAAACAGTCTGACATTCCAAATAATGAACCAAACTCTCTAAACATAAATCCTCCAGATGAGGTAATGCCAAGTCAGTCTTCACATGAGCAACAAGTTGTTGAATTCAAGTTAAGTGAACCTCCTATGCCTGAACTAGATGCTGGCCAAAATGCCACTGTGAAACCCGATGTAAAAAAATCTTGCAAACAAACAAAACAAAAACACACAGTATTAGGGTTTCAAAACAAAAGAGCAGGTCATCTTATTTTGAGAAAATTAAGGAATCGAAACCATGCTCATTTGAGCTCGATCGACGCGATCGAGGTCAATGAGGTCTCAAACTCTGAAATATAAGATTTCTTGTCTTTAGAAGACCCGGATTGTCAAAGATCTGATCCTGCCGAACCCTATGACTTTGTTACCAGTCTTCCACTGTGTCTTGGGGGTAAGGAGGGGTTCCCTAGTATTAGGCTTGGTCAAGGGAAAATAATAGGTAAAGTCGATACAACCAGGTTTGACAGTACGCTTCATCAACATATCGTTTCTCCTGTACAATGTGATGTTTGTTTACACTGGATTGAATGATATTACACTGATATACCCATCCTTCAGGCTCATATTAAAGCACTCACAACTCAAAGTGAATTGTTGAGACAAGAAAATCTCGACCTCAGAGTAAACGCAGATAGGGGGGCTAAACGCCTTAGGAAGACAGGGAATATAGTGATAAAAAACACAAACAATGTTAAATCCATAATCAATTCCGAGCTACCCTGATCCATATTTAGTCAATTGTTGAAATGGTAAAACAATTTTCCTCTTATTATATTCATGTTGTCTATTTTGAATCAAATCATTTTGAAATTATATTTTGTTTTCCAAGATAAGATTGGCTACATAATCTTTCGATTCTGTAGCCAAGTCATTTTTAAAAGAATGTTTTTAAGAAATTAGTTATTAGAAATTGTCTAACTTATTCTTTTTTCGTTTTCAGGAAATAGTAGATCTTGATGCTGATCATTTGGTGGAAACATGTTCAATTTTGCATTGGAATGATTAATTTTTCATTTTCTGTTTGCTTTTGTAAAAACTTTTATTAATTTTTGGGAAAAATCAACTCAGTTATGAGTGGCTGTTAACCCTCTATTTTTGTAAATATTTTTGATCTCATGAGATCCTATCCTATCCTAGGATATAGGAAGATGGGACTTCAAAACACTTTAAATACTCTTCATTTTAGAAGGGAAAGAGATCTTTGCCTGGAACAGGTTATGGACAAATGATTCCAGAACTTCATGGAACAACTTATAACAATTCGACTTTAGACCAATGTGAATGTTGTCCCATTTATGTTTTGTCTCTATTATTTTGGAATAGTAATGCATTATATAGCTTTAGTCTCTATGACATGTGATATTCCATTTTATATGATATTTTAAATGTTGTCTTTAATTGTTGTTTCAGTTAATTATCACTGTGATCAACATATCAATTGTCACATCATGATTTTTATCTGATGTTAGTTGATTGATAATATGGACACTTCACATTAATATTTACATTACTTTGATCGTTCATAATTATAAGATCATCGTGTATACTTGTCTATCATTTTGTTCTCATATTTCTGGCTGCTAATAAACATCTGGAGTTTGTTCTGGAGACACCATTAAAAAAACTTGTCATAGATTTTTCTTACAGGGAGAACAACTGGTGTATGGGACTGCATAAAAGACATAGACATGACATAAAATTCAGGTTAGCTTTATTTCTATTTAATTTCTGTCATTTTATGTATTAGTGAAACAAGAAAGTTCTAGATTGGGTTTGACCATCTGTACATCCTTGTTTCATAACTTAGTTAATTCAAGTTTTATGAGATTTATAATTAGAAAATAGAAAATACAAAAATGTGCTTTCTTTATCTGCTTCTGAAAACAATTATCTTTACATTGATTTTGCAAGGCTTTCATTAAAACCAGGTAAAATAATAGGTAAAGTCGATACACCAGGTTTGACAGTACGCTTCATCAACATATTGTTCCTCTTGTACAATGTGATGTTTGTTTACACTGGATTGAATGATATTACACTGATATACCCATCCTTCAGGCTCGGATTAAAACACTCACAACTCAAAGAGAATCACTAAGACAAGAAAATCTCGACCTCAGAGTAAACGCAGATAGGGGGGCTAAACGCCTTAGGAAGACAGGGAATATAGTGATAAAAAATGCAAACAATGTTAAAGCCATAATCAATTTTGAGCTACCCTGATCCATGTTTAGTCAATTGTTGAAATGGTAAAACGATTTTCCTCTTATTATATTCATGTTGTCTATTTTGAATCGAATCAGTTTGAAATTAGATTTTGTTTGCAAAGATAAGACTGGCCACATAATCTTTCGATTCTGTAGCCAAGTCATTTTTAAATATTTTTTTTTAGAAATTAGTTATTAGAAATTGTCTAACTTATTCTTTTTTCGGTTTTAGGAAATAGTAGATCTTGATGTTGATCATCTGGTGGAAACATGTTCGATTTTGCATTGGAATGATTAGTTTTTCCTTTTCTGTTTTCTTTTGTAAAAACTTTTATTAATTTTTGAGAAAAATCAACTCAGTTATGAGTGGTTGTTAGCCCTCTATTTTTGTAAATATTTTTGATCTCATGAGATCCTATCCTATCCTATCCTAGGAGATAGGAAGATGGGACTTCAAAACACTTTAAATACTCTTCATTTTAGAAGGGAAAGAGATCTTTTCCTAGAACAAGTTATCCACAAATGATTTCAGAACTTCATGGAACAACTTATAACAATTCGGCTTTAGACCATTGTGAATGTTGTCCCATTTATGTTTTGTCTCTATTATTTTGGAATAGTAATGCGTTATATAGATTTAGTCTCTATGACATGTGATATTCCATTTTATTTGATATTTTAAATGTTGTCTTTAATTGTTGTTTCAGTTAATTATCACTGTGATCAACATATCAATTGTCAGATCATGATTTTTATCTGATGTTAGTTGATTGATAATATGAACATTTCACATTAAGATTTACATTACTATGATTGCTCATAATTATGAGATCATCGTGTATACTTGTCTATCATTTTGTTCTCATATTTCTGCCTGCCAACAAACATCTAGAGTTTGTTCTGGAGACACCATTAAAAAAACCTGTCATAGATTTTTCTTACAGGTAGAAACACTGGAGTATCGGACTACATAGAAGACATAGACACGACATAAAAGTCAGGTTAGATTTATTTCTATTTAATTTCTGTCATTTTATGTATTAGTGAAATAGGAAAGTTCTAGATTGGCTTTAACCATTTGTACATCCTTGTTTCATAACTTAGTTAATTCGTGTTTTATTAGATTTATAATTAGAAAACATAAAATACAAAAATATGCTTTCTTTATCTGCTTCTGAAAACAATTATCTTTACATTGATTTTGCAAGGCTTTCATTAAAACTTGCAATCTGTAAATTCTGTTCATAAGTGATATGTTCGCATTTTCTTTTTCTATTTAATATATTTGTAAATAATTAGATTAAAGTTCATAGATTATTATAGTTTTAGCATTAGATAGATTTCCTCTTTTCTTTGCTTTAGGACCTTAGTTGGCTAATAGAGACATTAAACCAATCATAATAGGTTACACCAAATGACTTGGGTTATTTAGGCAACCCCAGACCAGATCTATTCTCCCAGTTGATGGCATGTCAAATTTGCCTGTCAACACAACTCTTCTAAAACTTATTATTAGCTTTAAAAATCATCACTAGATTTAATACATTTATGCATTATGGTTGATAATCATTGAGGATACCATAATATCTATAGGTATGCATGATGACAAAGTGGTAATTGAGCAAATTATCGCTCCACCATGTACGATGTTTCTTGCACGAGTGGGCAATTTTTTTTCGGTTAATTCACTTATATTTGGCATTTAAGTCTTTTTACAATATATAAGTGGCCTATTCTCACTCACCAATTTATAATATATAAGTGGCTTGTGTTGGATAGTTGGTTGTCATTGATGTTGTTGTACAATTGGTTGTCATTGATGTCAACAAGCAATGGATGTCATTGATGTCAACAGATGTGATGGGTGTATTTGGAGAAGTCTCCAAAGTGGTCCCATTATGGTGTATCTCTAAGAATGGCCCTCACATGAAGACACTTTGAAGAAGTATACAAGAAACCCAAAGGTGTGGTCATGAAGCCAGAGGTTGTTTGAGGAATAAGGACATGAAGGCCATTGTAAATGCAAGTAACACACTCATAGATGGATATTCCTTGTCATGTTTTTTCCATGGTAGGTGGAACGTCACGTATTTCCTCAAGGTTGAGGAGTTGTGAGGTCATGAATTTGGAATCCCAAAAGATGGGTTAAGAAGCCCCTAATTGGTTACAAGTCATTGGCGAATCTGAGGTAGCAAGTCTGAGGTTGTGAAGGAAGCTCGAAGGTGAACTTTTCAGAGTTACAGAAAAGGTGGTAACCATAGTTTTTGAGGTTATCTGCAAATTACATATCAACAGGGCACAGATGTATGCGGTCCATAGTGGTGCAAAGTGCATATATCCATAGGTAGTAGAGGAGCAAGTCACGGATCTGTGAAAATCTTGTAAAAGTTTGTGAAGTGATGCTTGTGACAGTTTGATATATATTGGTGATATGATACATGCTTGAGGCATGGTATGGATATTTGGGCATATGCTAGAGCCACATCTTTGTGTTGTTGGTACATGGTTGAGATACACACTTGATATATGGTGGCACATGTTTGAGGTACATCTTGGTTACATGTTGATGATGTTGTGGTCATGCCTTTGGTATCTTGTTGAGGCATTAGTATATGTTTGAGGAAAATATTTGGTGCATGTTGTGAGGCATATCCTTGGCACATGTATGAGGTGCATATCTTGGTGATGTTGAGGTACCCATTAGTGATGTTATGGTACATGTTTCAGTACATGGTTGATGCATGATATAGTACATGTTTAGTACATGGTTGATGCATGATATGGTACATATTTAATACATGGTTGATGCATGATATGGTATATGGTTGATGTACATGGTATGGTACATGTTCTGGTTGATGGTTGATGTACATGTTTTGATGATGGTATATCAATGGCGGTGACAATGATAGTGTCAACGACAGTGACAATGATGGTGACAGTGATAGGGACATTGATAGGTTGGATGATTGGTTGATCATCAATGACAAGTTGGTTGATGTGACAGCGACAGGTTGGTTGATGTTACAATGATAGGTTGGTTGATGTGACAATGATAGGTTTGTTGATCACTGATAGTGACAATAAGTCTACACTTATATTTCAGGGTGACAGGATGGGGTGAGGAAAGGGGGTTGTATCCTCCTTCCAGTTGGTGGGGGAGAACTCAGGGATTTGGAGCTTCCTTCAGGTTGGAGCCTATAAATAAAGGGGTAGTAGCCTCCTTCCGATTGGTGCCAGAAAACTCAAGGAGTTGGAGCTTCCTTCAGGTTGGTGCATGTAAATTAGAGAGTCGTAGCCTCCTTCCAGTTGTAGTTGGAGAATTTAGGGAGTTGTAGCTTCCTTTAGTTTGGTGCCTATAAATCAGGGGGTTGGTGCCTCCTTCCAATTGGTGTTGAAGAACCAGGAAGTTGGTGCTTCTTATGAATGTAATATTTGATATATAAGAAAGCATTTTGTGGCTTTCTCCCATTTCGTTTTCCACATAAATTATAGTGTACTGTGCATGTGGTTATTTGATGTGATAATACTGCTTATGGTTAAATGCTCATAATGTATTGAATGAAATCATAAATGATATACTGCTGATAAAATTTGAAGTTTATATTGTGATTGAAAGTGGTAAGAAGTGCTCATATTTATTCACCCCCCTTGTTAGTATTCCAACAATTGGTATCAGATCAGGTCCTTCAAGAAAACATTCTAACCACTGGAAGGAAGATCAAGAGAGCAAGAATTTTCATAGGAATGGAATACCACAGTTCAATGGTCTGAATGGTCTAAAGTATGAGATGTGGAGAAAAATAATGATTTTTTTTTTACAGGCCCAAGGATACGATGTTTGGTACTCAGTTGTTACAGGATACACTGGTTCAAATAAAGAGAAGACCGAATCCAACAAGGAATTGGAAACAAATAACAAAAGTGCAATGGATTTCATCATGGAAGGATTACCTGGTGTTAGCACTTGGTAAATTTCCTAGAGGTTGAAACAGAAGAAATCTACAAAGGTAACTTTATCCAACCACTTTTAAAGCTGGGATCTAGCCCTTCCAGCTTCAGAGAGGGATCTCTCTATATGATTTAGCTATGTTTCTAATTTTAGATATTAGGCTAGGTAAAGAAATAGGTCGTTTTTGTTGTAAGAGTGTTTTATGAATTGGTTGAAACAGTCTACACATCCATTGGGCTATGGGGTCTACGTTTAAATAAAATATGAAATACAACTAGAAACGTGAAAGGAGATTTCCACGGGGCGAGATAATATACTTACTGGATATTTTAGTAGCTTAAATGATGGACAGAAGAAAAGCTGAGAAAGATAATTTCAACTAAGAAGCAGTTAAGAATTCCTTAATTGAAAACACCAGAAGATAAACACTAAAATCTTTCGAGTCAGAAACAGGGTATCCAAGATAAATCCTGCAACATTCGTTACTCTTAAAGATTAGTTTCAGAAAACAATATGATCACAAAGCAAGAATAAAATTCAACTTAGAGAATAAACATCACCAGTGAATACACGCAAGAATCCTGTAAAAGTGCCTCCTTTTTATTAATGGCAGATCTCTTAAAAAATGTTACAGTCTGATAGCGTCAGGGTGTGAAGATCAACCACCCTCAATACTTCGAAAGGTGAAGTATTTATAACTCAAATTACAAACGTTCCTATCATAACTGATCAGGACATGCTAATTCTATTTTTAGCCTAACTAATTTAACAAATCAAACTGCTTGATGACTTGGTGCAACTGCACGCGGATTTTTGGGTAGACCGTTGATGAAGCCTTCGCATGACCTCATCTGACTGGACAGGTGACTGGACTTGGACAGATCATCTGTTAATCGAGCAGATCGTAGAGTTCCTCCCATCTGAGATGACTAGGCACAGTGACTTTGAGCAGTCTCCGATACACTTCGTCCATTTTCGTATACTTGGCGAATGTGGGCTTAGTGAGGAATATGTATCGAATCTCATGTTGGATATTGATGTCCAACTGAAGGGCATCCAGGAATGATTTGCCGATGATGCTCCCTTGTATGCCAACAAACTTTGAACTGTCCTTAGACACTTCAGACAGTCTCTTTTTGTAATCTGGGAGTGTCATCAGTTTATCATTAATAACCTTCAGACTGGGGAGACCTTTCTTCTGGAGAGCCTCGATCTTGCTGAAGAATTTTTGTACCCCTAGGTCCATGATCTGAACCTTTTCTTCCAGTTGAATAATTAATCCTCTCTTAGTCAAAACTCTTTTGACGTCAAGGATAGTCTCTGTTCTGTCTTCTATTTTCAGCTCTTCTAGCTCTTCTTTGGTCTTAGAATTGAGGAATTTGATGATATCATTTTCCTAAGTTGGTCTATCACCCAATTCTACTCTGATCTTCTCAATGGCCTGTTTTCTCCTCTGGACCAACTCATTCTACTCAAACATAATTTGGATCATGGGCCATATCTCATTTATGGACTTCGTGATGTCTATCCATACATTCTCTTTGACCTCAGCCAAAGTCTTCCCTGCCACTGTTTTCTTTTGGAGCTGCTGTGGCTCCTTCTTGAGCTGCTCAGTTACCTGCTTTTCTTTGGAGAGACTGGTCTGGAAGGAAGTTTTGAGTTCCTGTAGGTTCTCAACTTCCTTTTTAAGCCTACTGATCTCTGTCTCCTGCAGGTTCATATTTTCCATGGATTTGGCCAGGTCGACTGTCTTCTCTTGGGATGTCACTGGGATTGCGGATGGGACTGCTGTCACTGCTGCTGTGCTTGCTCCTGAAATTGGAATGGCACTCAATGGAATGACTTCCATTGGCTTCATTTGCTCCTTTTCTTTTAATAATCTCTCCATCTCAGCTTCCATTTCTTTGAGCTGTGCATTCTGCTCCATGAGCAGCTTGAGCATTTCATCCTTCTCGCCTTCTTTCTCTGCTATCTCCTTCGCCTGTGATTCCTCTGTGGGCGGGAGCTTCAGTTGTTTCCTCAAGGAGGCAATTTCTGCATTCTTCTTCATTATCATCTCCTCTGCATCTTTGACGTTCGAAGGATCATAGTCGATCTTGAGGACCAGCTCCTCCAAAGTCTTGATTCTATTGTCCTTCGCAAAGGACGATATCTTCTCCAGCTTGAGCTGCGTTTGAGCATTGTTGAGCGACACCTGCAATTTGGCTATAGAAGCAGAAGCATGTGCCAATGTATGGAATACCATCTCCCCTGTCTGCTTGTGCAGATCCATCTGATCTGCTGGGTGCATGTCCTTTGTCTGGAATTCAAAGGTGGCACTCTTGTAGTCTGTGATTACCTTGGGGTCTGGTACCTGCGCTTGGAGGAAGGCCATGTGCATCCTGCCCTTTTCTGTGTCAAATGTAGACAACAACCTATGCTGCGCAGTCGACGTCTGCTTTCGAAATTGAGCATAAGTACTACTGGTAAGGGTTTGATTCTTTTTCTTAATCAACTCGTACTTCTCGAAAATGCTCAACTTGGGCCCAGTCTTGCCCGACTGAGTATCCAGTGGGGAGTCTGAGGATTTCCTTGGCACTGCTGGGGTGATGTCCTTATGTAGGCTTGAGCCGAAAGGTGGGATGACAGACTTGACCACTATGGTAGGCGGGGTTTCTTTCTCCCTCGTAGGGCCAGGAACTGAAATTGTCTTGGGCCTCTTGGTGTGCAAGTGGAACTCTTCAGACGACACCTCCATGACAGGCGGAGACGATTCTTGTCGAGGCCTTTTTTCCTTAGGGACCTATGGCGTGGTTGTGGGTGGCATAGTGGTTGGGGGAACCTGTTGTTCCACTTCGACCAAGGTGTCAGGAACCCACACAGTCTGATTGGCGAATTTCTCAATTTTGGGCTTAGCTTCATGAGCGTACGGGATGTTTCTGTTCTTCAACATTTCAGAGATGATCCCATAGGGATCATAATGCCATGGGAAGCTTAAGAAAAACTTCATCTCTCTCAGCATCCGGTTCGCTTCTTCTCCGGCACCATGACTGTTGCAGATGAAGGAGCCAATCTGCCCCTTGATTCTAAGCTACTGCTTTTTCTTCAAGGATACAAAATGGATGTCATCTGAATTCATGATCTGTCTTATATACTCTAACGCAAAGGTTCTTACCGACACATACTTGGGCATCTTGTAGGGTGCCAACTCGCACCCAAATACTCTGATCTCGGTGTGGTTTTGATACAGGTACCAATCCCCAGTCTTTGTGTTGTCCGAGAGATGCAGGATTCTCTAGATTTCATCGTTTATTCGAGGCTCGGACCTGCCGCTCAACATGCTAACCACAGGGTGGTAGAACAGATCGATGAATGCCGTGAAGCTATATTCTGTGGAGTTATGATTCAGCAAAGAGGTCCATACTGTGACTGGCTGAGGCCTTCCATCTGCGTCCATTTTCTGCATGGAAAAACTAAACTTATCTACTTGATAGAAAACAAACATGTAGGCCAGTATAGACGAGTATCTGAACATGCCTTCCGTGCTGAAATTCATGAACTGTTCGTGAATATTATCTGCCAAGAAGGTGCTGAAATCAAACTAGGTGGTGGGCTTTTCATCAGTGGAGAAAATGGATAGAAAACCTAGAATGGGCTCATCTACCCATTGGTCGGACTAGTACCCTAACAGAGCACAAAGGGAGGAAATGACCTGGTTTCCCTTGGTGGAGAAAATGGATGATGGGTAAGGGGGATTTGTGGAAGGGAATTGAGCGGAGGTGGGAAGGAAAAGCTTGAATATTTGAGCTCTCTGGGGAAAAGTCATCTTCTGATACAACTCTGTAAGGATTTCTAGGTTGAAAGGAGCCGCAGAGTCTGCACGGGGAATTTGCATCATCTGGTTTATGTCTTCGGGCGTGATGAGGAACAGGGTGTCTCCGGATGATGATATGACGGCTCTCTGTTCGGGAATATAGTGAGCTTGGCATTTAAGTGCAAACTTGGGAAAATGGTGGATCTGGGGAAAGAGGTATAGGGGTAAATTGGACTCCCAGAGTCCAATTTCATCGCTCTGGTCCAGGAAAACCTCCCTGAGCCATGACTGGAGGTCTGAGAAATCGAAATCGCATTTGGTATCTGCGATCAATCTGTCTTTTTCGACCAGTGGGATCTTGTCTAGGTCGACAGGAGGTGGGAGAAAATGATTCTCCTCCCCTTCTGCTTGTCTTGGCTTTGGCACCATCTCTGCAACAATACCTGCAATAAACACGAAGTTAGTGGGGTCGACTGACTGTGGATGAAGGCGACAGGATGTAACGGAGGAGCAAGCTATGAGTTTCTCTGGTGCGACGAGTGAACCGCGAAAGTAGGGGAAAACGATAATTTTATTTAAAAATGGGGTCGGTTGGGCGTGGGAGACAGGTCAGCTGGATAACAGATAGGTTATCCAATAATAAATGGACAACGGGCCACTTGGGGGTGAGATGGTAGGTGACGGTGGCAAAAACGTACGGACGGGTGACGTGGTTGTTAGGGATTGGAGGTAAAAGTCGCAATAAGGGGCTGGTCATGAGTGAAAAGGGGTAGGGGACTGACAGTAGTTATGGGATGGGACATAACTCGGGAACAAGTGGAAGATGACGTCCATAAGTGACGGGGGGGATGTCAGATAGCAGATGGTGATGGGACTTCGGGACTAATAAATTTATACCACGTATGACAAGGGGCCCGCCAGAGGGTGATAACCATTTCGGACCCCCCCCCTCGGTTAAAAACAAATCATTAGGGGGGGTCCGAAATCCATTTTGGGCCATTGATCTGCCCGCCTTTTTCTGAGCCGTAGATCTAAACGCGCTCTTTATCACTCATTCCGGACCCCCCCCTTCCATTAAAGGTAGAACAGATGGGGGGGTCCGGAATCCAATCTGGATCGTTGATTTAAGAGCTCGTCCCTGGGCCGTTCAGATGTGCGCAAGTCTTATTACCGATTCTGGACCCCCCCGGTTAAAAGCAGAACGGTTGGGGGGGTCCGGAATGCTCTGTACACCGTAGATCTGAGCACCGCGATCAGGACCATTGATATGTGCAGGAAGCATAAATCATGAGCGGAGAACACATGTGCTGGGAAAACTTAGGATAAATTCATTTTATGGGTTTTTTTCCCAAACTTTTCAAATAGACACCACCAAGGGACTTCGGCCAACTATCTTTTAGGCATTTGGAACATGGTGCAATCTTGACATCAAGTTGGTTTTATTGGAATGGAACAATAAAGAAACTAACCTATGTTCTAACCTAGTTTTCTATGAAAGTTAACCCAGATTAAACTGTTGGGTTAAGAAATTACTCTACCTTAGGGCTATCTGACCAGGATTAGACAGTCTGGCCAGATTTATTCACTAATCTAACCTAGACACTTTGGTTAAGATTAAACTGTTTAGCCAAATCATTCACTATCCTATCAACATTAAATTTAAAAAGAACTTGGCCATGCTTGAAAGGTATGGACCAAGTTACCATTATTGCATGGGGCTTTATTTCAATTCTTTTATGCCCTCTTTTTCTT
>ML794003.1:168879-181865 GCA_009831015.1 Picea engelmannii
TTTCTTTTTCTTTTTTCTTTCTTTTTCTTTTTTCTTTCTTTTTCCTTTTTCTCAAATTATTTGCAGAATGAAAAATCATTTGTCAACAAAAACACTAGAGACAGATAATATCCCAGTCACCAGTTGATTCCTATAACTTATAGCATGATAACACCTGGTTCAATAGAAGTCACAATGGGACAATGCTCATTAGCCAATGAACTTTAGGACAATCTACATAATCTCTACTTTGAGGAGTCTCATATTATCATAGAGCCAGAGCATGCTGATCAGAATAAAGAAGAGGCTGAAGTAGAACAAGAATAAAGATGCTCATCATGTCAGACAGATTCAAAAGAACAGGGTGTGAAGAAGGCAAAATATATATTGAAACAAAACTAATCAGTGCTTTAGATGAACTAAAGAAATAAAGAGAAGAAAACAAGTCACTCAAGAAAGAATTGATCAAGCTAAAGGAAGGAGATTAAAGTTTTAAAGAAGTCCAAGTAGAAGAATCCAAAAGAATTGAAGAAACATACAAAAATCAGTTGGAAGAAAAACATTGTCTAGAAGATGAAATTACATCACTAAGAAAGGAAGCAGGGCAGAAAGAAGAACTTCAGGAAAACAAGATTGAAGAAGAATTTAGTCAAAGAGAAAGAAGACTTGAAGAATAAATCATCTCCTTAAAAATTCAGCTTGAGGAAGCAAAGATAAAAAAAATAATAATGAAGATCCAAATGACGAAGAAGGAAGAAGATTGTGATAAACTTGAAGAAGAAGTAATCTTATTGAGGGTTGAAGTCGACAAGATTAAAAAGAAATTGAAGAAATATTTAGACAAAACAGGTTTTGGATACATCGGTGAGGCCTCATGCAAGGAAAATGCAAATCACAACAAGAGCATTGAAGTAAATAGAAGTTCCACACAACCTGTACATAAAGTTGAAGAAAAACACTCCAGGTTGCAAGAAAGAAAGAATGAAGAAAAAGGTAAGAGTTATGCAGAAGTACTCAAGGGAAGGAATCATTGTCAACAATAATAAAAGAAGAATGATTATAATAGAGACACATATTCAAGAAGACTTTCCACTTTAAAACTGCAAGTAAGCTTCAATCATGATGAAGGAATCAACAAAAGAGAAGATCGTGATCAACCGAGGCATGAATTTAGAAGGACTGCACTGCAAATAAAATCATTCACTCCCAAGTATGAAAGTTTATTTATGGTCATTAATTTATTTGTACTAACTTTGGACATAAGGTTGTAGATTGTAGAGAATATGGAATATGTGTACAAGAAATACCTATGTGTCTCCCCACAACATTGAACGTTACAAATGCCACAATTATGGTCACATAGCTCGTAATTGTAGAAGCATTATAGAGCCCTCCATGAAATAAAACATCGATGTCAGATACATGAAGGTTTGGAGAAGAAAAGAAAGAAAAGAAGAGCAGGTAAAAGGTCCCAGAGATCGTAGGATTTTTAGTAGTGCGAGAAAGAGAATAAGAGAAGGTGAATAAAGAACAAGCCCAAGAGATTGTACTCTCAGGAAATGTAGTGCAATATCATGATGAATCTACAGTTAAAGAGGAAGACGTCAAAATTCAGGAATATTATGAAGAGGAAGATTACTCCGCATTAAGGCAACTTCCTCCACCTTTTTGAGACATCTAGATTGGAGACTTCCAATAAATATGAATATTGAAGAGGAGGAGTCTAAGCAACAACTCTACAGATCAAAGAACTATCTTTCGAGCAGTTTGAAAAAAATGCAGAGTTTCTTGTAATAGTTTGGTTTTGGAACACATACCCATGCATATATCAGTTGGCAGTTACACATGCAGAGGTTCATGATTGTATTCCACGTATGTATTCAGGTAGGTATATATTCAGTACAGGTTGTTCTAGACATGTAGTATATGGTTTGTAGATAGAGAAGATCAGTGGACACATTTGATTCAGTTTGAAGAGCAGGGATATGTGATGATCAGTTGCAACATAGAAGCCTTCATAATAGTATAATGATAGATGGGTCAACATTGTGGAGAATTGAGTAGCAGAGTTATGAAAAATTTGTGACATATGGACATAGATGGATTCATGAGATGCTTAGAAAGTACATAAGACATGAGTAAGAGAAGATGCATAAAAATGGATTAACAATTGAAACCGTTAGCAGAAGCCATACAATCAAATGGAAATTTTTCAAAAGTATGGTCATTGATGTCTAAGCAGTGAACATGAAAAGTATGAAGTCAAGTAACTTTCAATGCTTTTTTATATGTCAAATAATTACAAGAAGAAGCACCAATGGACAAGTAGCCCTAGAAGAGAGGAAAGGAGGAGTATGCAAGAAGCCCCATATTGATCTACACAACATATTGCAGAAAAGTCAAGAGGATGTAAATTGTCAGAAAAAAGAGATAAGAGAAGAGATTGTTCAGAGAAGGTATATTGTCAGGGGGAGTTACCCTTTTATTAAAGGGGGAGAAAGATAAAGATCCAAAGAGTAATAATAGAAGCATGAAGACAGGGGGAGCAACCCCAAAGGGAGATACCCTTTTCCATTGATGTCAAAGGGGGAGAGAGAAAAATGAGGAGATAAACATTGATAAGGAGAGAAACATGCAGAGAGAAGCATTGATGAGGAGCAATGGTCACAGGGGGAGTAGGAGTGTTTCCATCAATGCCAAAGGGGTATATTGTTGGATAGTTGTTTGTCATTGATGTTGTTGGAAAATTGGTTTACATTGATGTCAACAAGCAGTGGTTGTCATTGATGTCAGCAAATGTGATTGGTGTATTTGGAGAGGTATCCAAAGTGGTCCCCTTATGGTGTAGCTCTAAGCATGGCCCTCACAGGAAGACGCTTTGAAGAAGTCTACAAGAAACTCATAGGTGTGGTCATGAAACCCAAAGTTATTTGAGAATAAGGACATGAAGGATAGAGTAAATACAGGTAACACACTCATATATGGATGGTCCTCATCATGCCATTTCCAATGGTAGGTGGAACGTCATGTAGTTTCTCACGATTGAGGAGTTATGACGTCATCAAGTTGGAAGCCCCAAAGATGGGTTAAAAATCCCCTAATTAGTTACAAGTCATTTGAAAATATGAGGTTGAATCTAAGGTATAAATTATGAGGTTTCCAACAAAGTTCGAAGGTGAAATTTTTAGAGTTGTAGAAAAAGTGATAACCCTAGTTTCCGAGGTTATCCATGGGTTACAAGTCACCAGAGTATGGATGTACGTGGGCCACAATGGTGCAAAGTGAAGGTATCCACATGTGGTAGAGGAGCAATTCTCGGATCTGTGAAAATCTTGTGAAAGGTTTTGAAGTGATGCTTGTGCCAGGTTGTTGATACCCACGTTGGTCTGTTTGTCTATGATCTAAAGCACCGGGTTCTGAGGTATGTTTATATGCATGATTTGATTGATATATCTTAGTGATATGGTACATGCTTGAGGCATGGTATGGTGATTTGGGCATATGATAGAGACACATATTTGTGTTGTTGGTACATGGTTGAGATACACACTTGGTATATGATGGCACATCTTTGAGGTACATCTTGGTTACATGTTAATGATGTTGTGGTCATGCCTTTGGTATCTTGTTGAGGCATTGGTATATGTTTGAGAAACATATTTGGTACATGTTGTGAGGAATATTCTTGGCACATGTATGAGGTGCATATCTTGGCGATGATGGTACATGTTGAGGTACCCCTTAATGATGCTATGGTACATGTTTCAGTACATGGTTGATGCATGATATGATACAGGTTTGGTACATGGTTGATGCATGATATGGTATATGGTTGATGTACATGGTATGGTATAGGTTCTGGTTGATGGTTGATATACATGGTTTGATGATGGTATATCAATGACGATGAAAATGATAGTGATATCAACAATGGAAGTGACAATGACAGGGACAATGATAGGTTGGATGATTTTTTTATCATTAGTGACAGGTTGGTTGATGTGACAATGAAAGTGACAGGTTGGTTGATTAGTGGTAATGACAGTGAGTCTACACTTATAATTCATGGTGGTAAGACATAGAAAGGAAAGGGGGTTGTAGCCTCCTTCTGGTTGGTGCTGGAGAACTCAGGGAGTTGGAGCTTCCTTTAGGTTGAAGCATATAAATCAGGGGGTCGTAGCATCCTTCTGATTGGTACCAGAGAAATCAGGGAGTTGGAACTTCATTCAGGTTGGTTCCTATAAATCAGGGGGTCATAGCCTCCTTTCAGTTGTAGCTGGAGAATTCAGGCAGTTGTATATTCTATTATCACATAAAGTTGTCAAGGGTCGTAGGTGTGTATCAATATACCCATTTTTGTAGCCTTGCCTTTTCTCTCTATCTTTCGTAGGCCAGGTCTTCAAGTCTTTCCCTTTTGTTGTTTGAACGACTTGGTTTCCCTTGAAGTCTTTCATGAAAGGTCTTGGCCTGAAGCTCTCCACTTTACCTTAAATCTAAGCACTTATCTCTTTTTCCTCAGTCATTGATCTTTCTGTTTTCACGAGATCGCCACTAGTCGCCCAAGCCTTTGTTTACAAAGTCCGCAGCCATAAACGCTAAGTCAAAAAGATCGAGCAAGTTTTAATCTGGTCCGTAGATCTCATTAGGAGAGATCAACGGTGGGAAATAATTGTGGGAATCGAGAGTTCGAAATGTTTATAAGTCGTTCATCAAAGGTCTGAACTCCTGAAACCCGAAATTAGCAAGGACCGTTATTTCATAGGGAAACGTGGCCCAGGATCAACGATTTCGCAGACTCGAAAATCAGAAAGTGCAGAGATAAGAGTTGTTAGAACTCGCGAAGTCCAAAGTCATGAAAAGATCGCAACCGTTGATCAAAGGAGGGATCTGGACCATAGTTTTGGGCCCGAGGAACTCACAAGTTCAGGAATCGGGACTTCGAAATAATGTCAAAATGGTTTGTTAGAAGCCCGAAGTGTCGAAGTGGCGGAAGCCTGAAGTGTCGAAGTGGCTGAAGCCTGAAGTGGCCAAAGCCCGAGGTCAGCGTAGGCCGTCCGATCCAGTAGGATAGGTGGCAGCAAATCAACATTTCGCTGAATCGCGGAGCAGAAAAGTCAAAGGGAAGAATCATAAGGACTCGTGAAGTGCGAACTCACGAGTCGATTCCAACCATTGGATCACGAGGAATCATGGACCGTCGATCTAAGGCAGGCGCTAAATCATAAATCAGGAGAAGGGAGGTGAGTATTCCTTTAACTTCCCGAGATGCGAAATCCTGATACACACCTTTTGGGTAAGCGCTTGGTCACAGCCGGAGGTCATAACAATGAAGGATAGGTCCACAAAGGAGGTTAGCACCCACAACGCTCGTATTGATCACAAAGGAAGATTTGCAGAGCCTTGAGGCATCGAGATTGACTTGAAGAAGTCGTAGGAACTGCCTAGAAGCATTCATGGGTGTCAGGACTCGTCCTGATCCCCATGAAGGAAGTTATTGAAGATAGGGGCGACAGTTAAGACCTCATCTCACCCCATAAATGGAAAGAGTTGCAGAGAGCAGCCATGAAGGCAGACTGTCCAATCGAAGTTTCATCTTGGACAACTTTTCCTGCAAAACTCATAACTGAGTCGGGCTCACGAATGACATGAGAAGACCTGCACAGTCTGATAGAGCGGGTGTCGACTGGAAACTTTGAATGCAGGGGCCCGATCACGCTCTTGGTGGTTGCAACATGAAATTTTTATATTTTGTTAAGGTGGAATGGTTGAGATAGGCTCCGTGCTATTGTAATATTTTGATGAAGAACACTGGTTCTCTGGTTATGTATTTGTTTTTGAGACATCTTGGTTAATCTAAGTCAGATTTATTGCTCCATCTTATTTACATCTAATACTGAGAGAGTTCATCATTGACTGATTCACATGGATTTGTTGTGACTGTATTATGATGAATGTTTGATTATGATGATGTTATAATTTCTTTCAGTTTCTTTGAGATTTGAATTCAAGAGGATCTTGCGTTTAAGTTTTTCCTCCTTAGGATGCTGAAAGACCTGATGTCCATAGCAGACCTCTACACTCTCCTCACCAAAGTCTTCCCTCTATTCACCCTTACTCCAACTTACTGACTAAAGTTGATTCCAGACCTCAATTGCTTATGCATGCTAGTCCATATTTCTGAGTTAGAACGTTATTATCATTGATTCTTCTCCGTTTGACCACCTAAAACTCATTTACATGTAATGTATAAATTGATGGGTACTAGGATTATCCTCATTACAGTCTAAGGGTGATTCCTAGTGCTAACATTAATGGCGCTGTTGTCGGGGACAGATTTGAGCAGATTGAAGAGCTCCCTGGGAAGAATGACATAGATCTAACTCTTGATGGTAGACAAGAGAGGGATACAAAAATTGACTGTAATCATCTACCTAACGACTCCACAATCAGAGACTCCACTGGGGAGGATCCTACTGACAAAAAGATGAAGGGAATGACTAGGTATCAACTTATGAGCTTCTTCGTGAATTTTTGTTATTCTTTATCAACTCATTTTTGTTTTTCCCTTCACATATAAAGAGGATCATATTGTGTTTTTTTTATTCGGTTGATCACTAACCTTCCTTTATATATCCATCCTTGGAAGAAGAAGACCCGCTTTCTGCCTGTGTTGTAGATGTTGATATTATATCCTCAGATCAACCTACTCATAAAGATGAGCTTCATATTGAAACCCCTCTTGAACTTAATCACCCTTGCAACCCTGAGGAGGTTGAAACTTATCCATAACCTCCTCAAATATCATCACATCATGTTGTTACTATTGAGCCTTGCGATCAATGTGATAAGCCTCATATTCATCCCACTAGTTTTCAAACTAGAATCAAAGACAAGATGTTCAAACCCTTGAGGCTACCACATTACTTGCATCCCTATCCTCTTTATTCCTTTAAGTATCTCCCTCTCTTTTCTGTAGAGGATCATGTTATAGATGAGAGCCATGTGGCGGCCTTTGAGAACTTTGTTGATCAGTTGGAGATTGTTCATGAGGATGTTACCATGAGGTTGTTCTCACATACCTTGTTCGAAGATGTTGCTGTGTGGTTTAGATGTCTAGGAGTCGATTCTATTGGTTCTTGGATCGAGTTATGCCATGCATTTTTAAAGTGTTGGGGTGAGAAAAAGTCCCTTGATCAGTATTGGTTTGAGTTTAATGCCTTGAGGAGAGGGGAGGAGGAAGCCTTGGCTATTTTCAACAGGAGGTTTTACAGTGTTTACCATAGTATGCATGTAGAGATCAGACCCACAGAGACTGCTGCCATGGTGTACTATGTCATGGATTAGCATTCAAATCTTGTCCTTCTCCTGAGAGAAAATAATTATTCATATTTAAGACACCTGTTTGAAGATGTTGAAGGAGTGGAGGAGAACCTCTGAGCTTGTGGCAGGATTCAAAGTCAGTATCATGCCAAATGTGAGCATGAGACAGGTTTTACTTATCGTCCCTATGAAGGAAAGAACGTGGATGATTTTTTCCTTGAAGCAGGTATCTCAGACAACCTTGTTTTTGAGGAACTCACTGTCTCAAACATTGACCTAGAGATGTTTGTGGTTGACAAACACTTTGGTGATGAATTCTTTGATAATAGAGAGCATCCTAAAACAAGACATTTCGAGTGTCAAGAGTCAAAGGTTTGTTATGAACATACCAACGATAGTGATGAACAAATGTTTTCTATGCTTTATATGGAACCTTTTATCACTATTCTGGTATATGATGATGATTCTGATCCTTGTAAATGCTATGGAGGCGTTGAAAGGAATTTTCATATGCAGTTGATATCTCATCCATCACCCACAGATGAACATCCCCGTCTTGATGAAAATCATGTGTATGATCATCTAGAAGCATCAATTACTACTGTTTTTGAAATGGATATTTTCACAGTTGTATTCTTGATGAAATTACTGTTTTAGAGATTGATCATAGATATGAAGGGAAACCCATTTTTGATGGATATTATAGTGATGATGAGCAACAGAATATCCCCACGGTATATGCAGATATGATCTGTGATCAACCCACAGGTGGTTCTGAAGTTTCGGAGCAACTATTTGACCCACAGATGCATGTGTCTGTCATTCAATCAAGTGTGCCTGTAGAGGACATCAAACAAACTATCAACAACTTTGAAACAATGAAGGTAACCTTTCATAAGTTAATCATGCATTGCCTTCAATGTCATGACCTTGTCGATGAGTACATAGAGTTACACTTTTCAAATGCTTTGAAGCATGCAGGCTTGATCCTTCTATAAGCATTTGGAGGTAATATGGGCGATCATAAGAATGAAATTAGTCAACTGCCACACTTTCCTTGTTTTTTATGGATCATCTATAGTGAAGCAAAGGAATCGGTTATCAACAGTTTGAATGACTATGGTGGAATTTTTCTTTCACCTAGCATTTTGTAAAAGTCAGTTAGTCTAGGATTGTATATAAATAAGATCCTTCTGGAGCATGTGTGTTTGCTTTCCTTTTTTAAGTAGAATAGTGTACATGTTGGCCTTCAGTGAAATGTTTTGAGCATGAATCCATAGCCCAGCAACTAAGGCATTGGAACTACTTGTTCTTGGCAGCTCATAGGGAGCATGCCATCCCTTGTGGAGCCAAATGTTATCACATAAAGTTGTCAAGGGCCGTAGGTGTGTATCAATATACCCATTTTTGTAGCCTTGCCTTGTCTCTCTATCTTTCGCAGGCTAGGTCGTCAAGTCTTTCCCTTTTGCTATTTGAACGATCTAGTTTCCCTTGAAGTCTTGCATGAAAGGTCTTGGCCTGAAGCTCTCCACTTTACCTTAAATCTGAGCACTTATCTCTTTTGCCTCGGTCATTGATATTTCTATTTTCCCGAGCTCTCCACCAGTCTCCTAAGCCTTTGTTTACAAAGTCCGTTTTAATCAAAAAGGTCGAGCAAGTTTTAATCTGATCTGTAGATCTCATTAGGAGAGATCAACGGTGGGAAATAATTGCGGGAATCGAGAGTTCAAAATGTTGTGATGTCATTCGTCAAAGGTCCGAACTCTCGAAACCCAAAATCAGCAGGGACCATCATTTCATAGGGACACATGGCACAGGATTAGCGATTTCGCAGACTCGAAACTTGGAAAGTGCAGAGACAAGAGTTGTTAGAACTCGCAAAGTCTGAAGTCGCGAAAAGATCGCAGCCGTTGATCAAAGGAGGGATCTAGATCGTATTTTTGGTCCCGAGGAACTCACAAGTTTGGGAATCAGGAATCAGAAATCGGGACTTCAAAATAATGTCAAAATGGTTTATCAGAAGCCCGAAGTGCCAAAGTGGCTGAAGCCTGAAGTGTCGAAGTGGCTGAAGCCTGAAGTGCCAAAGTGGCTGAAGCCCTAAGTGCTGAAGTGGCCAAAGTGGCCAAAGCTCGAGGTCAACGTAGGCAGTCCGATTCAGCAGGACAGGTGGCAACAAATTATCATTTTGTTGACTCGTAGAGCGAAAAAGTCAAAGGGAAGAATCGTGAGGACTCACGAAGTGAGAACTCATGATTCGATCCCAACCATTGGATCACGGGGAATCGTGAACCATCTATCTAAGGTAGGCGCGAAATCAGAAATCGGGCGAAGGGAGGTGAGTATTCCTTCAACTTCCCGATACGATAAATTCTGATACACACCTTTTGGGTAAGCGCTTGGTCACAACCGAAGGTCATAACAATGAAGAACGGGTCTACAAACGAGCTTAGCACCCACAACGCATGTATTGATCACAAAGGAATATTTGCAGAGCCTCGAGGTGTCAATATTGACTTGAAGAAGTTGTAGGCACCGCTTGGAAGAATTCATGGGTGTCAGGCCTCGTCCTAATCCCAATGAAGGAAGTTATTGAAGATAGGGGCGACAGTTGAGACCTCGTCTCACCCCATAAATGGAAAGAGTTGCAGAGAGCAGCCATGAAAGCAAACTGTCTAATTGAAGTTTCATCCTGGACGGTTTTTCCTGCAAAACTCATAGTTGAGTCGAGCTTACGTTTGACATGAGAAGACCTGCACAGTATGACAGAGCGGGCACCGAGTGGAAACTTTGAAAGCAGTGGCCCGATAACACTCCTAGTGGTTGCAACAATTTTCAGTATATGTATGCAGTTTTGATATTTTGTTAAGGTGGAATGGTTGAGCTAGGCTCCCTGCTATTGTAATATTTTGATGAAGAACATTGGTTCTCTGGTTATGTATTTGTTTTTGAGACATCTTGGTTAATCTAAGTCATCTTTCTTGCTCCATCTTATTTGCCTCTGATACTAAGAGAGTTCATGATTGACTGATTCACATGGATTTGTTGTGATTGTATTATGATGAATGTTTGATTATAATGCTGTTATAATTTCTTTTAGTTTCTTTGAGATTTGAATTCAAGAGGATCTTGCGTTTAATTTTTTCCTCCTTAGGCTGTTGGAAGACCTGATGCCTATAGTATACCTCTACACTCTCCTCACCAAAGTCTTCCCTCTATTCACCCTTACTCCAACTTACTGACTGAAGTTGATTCCATACCTCAATTGCTTATGCATGCTAGTCTAGATTTATGAGTTAGAACATTATTATCATTGAGTCTTCTCCATTTGACCACCTAAAACTCATTTACATTTACTGTATAAACTGATGGGTACTGGGCTTATCCTCATTACAGTCTGAGGGTGATTCCTAGTGCTAACAAATTCCTTTAGGTTGGTGCCTGTAAATCAGGGGGTTGGTGTCTCCTTTCAGTTGGTGCTGGAGAATTTGAAAGTTGGTGCTTCCTATGAATATAATATTTGATATATAAGAAAGCATTCTGTGGTTTTCTCCCATTTGGGTTTCCATGTAAATTATGGTGTATTGTGCATGTGGTTATTTGATGTGATAATACTGCTTATGGTTATATTCTCATGATATATTGAATGAAATCATAAATGATATACTGCTGATAAAAGTTGAAGTTCATATTTTGTGATTGAAAGTGGTAAAAAGTGATCATATTGATTTCCCCCCCCTCTTAGTATTCAAACAATTGGTATCGGAGAAGGTCCTTCAAGAAAATAGTATAACCACTGGAAGGAAGATCATGGAGAGAAATAATTTGTATAGGAGTGGAATACCACAGTTCAATGGTCAAAATGGTCTAAAGTATGAGATGTGGAGTAGAAGAATGAAAACGATTTTACATGAACATGGGTATGATGTTTGGTACTTATTTGTTACGGGATACACTGGTTAAAAGAAACCAAAGACCACAACCAAGAAGGAATTGAAAAGGAAAAACAAAATTGCACTGGATTCCATCATGGAAGTATTACCTGGTTCAGTAAAAGTCAAAGTGGGACAATGTTCATCAGCCAAAGAACTTCGAGACAAGCTACATAATCTCTACTTTGACGAGTCTCATCTCATCATAGAGCCAGAGCATGCTGATCAGAATAAAGAAGAGGTTGAATCAGAACAAAAAGAAATATACTCATCATGTTAGAAATATCAAGAAGAAGAAGGTCAAAAGAAGGCATAGTAGATATTGAAACAAAACTAATGAGTGCTTTAGATGAACTTAAGAAATAAAGAGTAGAAAACAAATCACTCGAGAAAGAATTTATAAAGATAAAGGAAGGTGTTAAAAGTTTTAAAGAAATCCAAGTAGAAAAAGCCAGAAGGATTGAAGAAACATACAAAAATCAGTTGGAAGAAAACAATGTCTAGAAGCTGAAATTACATCACTAAGAAAGAAGGCAGGGCAGAAAGAAGAACTTAAGGAAAACAAGATTGAAGAATAATTTAATCAAGGAGAAAGAAGAATTGAAGAAGAAATCATCTCCTTGAAAATTCAGCTGCAGGAAGCAAAGAGAATAGAATAAATAATGAAGATCCAAACGACGAAGAAGGAAGAAGATTGTGAGAAACTTGAAGAAGAAGTTGTCTTATTGAGGGTTGAAGTCGACAAGATCAACAAGAAATTGAAGAAATCTTCAGAAAAAACATGTTTTGTATACATTGATGAGGCCTCATGTAAGGAAAATGCAAATCACAACAAGAGCATTGAAGCAAATAGAAGTTCCACACAACATGTAAAGAAATTTGAAGAAAAGCACTCTAGGTTGCCAGAAAGAAAGAATGAAGAAAAATGTAAGAGAAGTACTTGTTAGTCAATTCTATTGCCAAAATTCTGTTACATTAAATTCTGTTTTCAGATTTCTGTGGTGAGGAGTTTTGAATTTATTTGCCGGATAATCCACAGTTGGTTTCATTTTTGTCATCGACGTTTCGAATCTGAATCGTGATTCATCATCAGGGCTAATCGTCAATTTCAAAGCTTGTTGATCTTGGTCAATTAATAGTAGATGCAGGACAGTTTGAGATTATAATTAGGTTGGCTATCTGTAAAACCCTATTTTTAGAACTAAAACAAAATTAAAATCAATTAGAATTAACAAAATGATGATAATTAATAATATTTCATAATTCTAGGTTTTTGATAATATTATATATAAGTCTAGGGTTTTAAGGGAATTTATTAGTGTTGAGTTTATAAATATAAAGGCCTAGGGTTAGAATTAGATTGATTTTTATTGATTATTAATAGTTCTAGGGTTTCTTAAATGAGTTTAATATGATATAATAGGGTGAAATTATGTTTTTTAATATGATTATTGTATTATTATTAGGTCTAGGTATTATGTTTAGTTTAAGAATTAGGTTTTAAGTGATTATAATAAAACTAGGGTTTCTATAGGATATAATAGTGTAAAATGAAATGTTATATATATATATATATATATATATATATATATATATATATAAGCTAAGGGTTTTAGAAATTTTCTAAAATAGGGTTAAATTATGTTTTAATATGATTTTGTATTATTATTAGGTCTAGGTGTTATGTTTAATTTATGAATTAGGTTACAAGTGATTATAATAAATCTAGGGTTTCTATAGGATATAATAGTGTAAGAT
>ML794003.1:181915-202563 GCA_009831015.1 Picea engelmannii
TTTTCTAAAATAGGGTTAAATTATGTTTTAATATGATTTTGTATTATTATTAGGTCTAGGTGTTATGTTTAATTTATGAATTAGGTTACAAGTGATTATAATAAATCTAGGGTTTCTATAGGATATAATAGTGTAAGATTATGCATTTGTTATGGTTTTTGTATATCATTTTTAGGTTTGATAATGTTATATATATATAAACTAAGGGTTAGAAATTTTCAATAGGCTTAGGATACTATGTGGTAGGTTTGATTTATAATTTAGGTCTTAAGTGATTAGGAAGTGTAATTAGCAATGTATAAGATAATCTAGACTTGGAAAGGTAAAATTGAGTATTAGTATATATAGTGTCATGGGATTAGGGTATATATACCTTAATTAGTGATAAGTGTAGTAATAGGTTTCTATAATTAGAATTTTATAGTGGGTAATATAAGGTTAGTTAGACCTATAGACCTATGAATTGACACAAAAGTAAACCAAAAACAAGCAAGGAAAGGGAGGCGGTGTCAAACCTAATTTGATCTATGAGGTTCCCTAAGTTGGTTGATTAATGGGTGCCAAAAGCTACTTACCTCCAGGCCACCATCTCTGTTCATGTTGTTGGGGTGCTTGATTATCTCTAGAGCTTCTCTTAAGCGTCTCTTGTAGTAATGGTCCTCTTTTGCTAGTATCTTGGTATCCTCAAGGCAGACATGGTGTTTGGTCTTAAGTGAGTGTTCTGCTAAGGCTGAAGTGCGAGTGCATTCATTTCTAATGTCTACTTCATGTTCCTTGATCCTTACCTGAAATGATCGTCTGGTTTCCACAATGTAACATTTCCCGCATGAGCAAGAGACCTTTTATATGCCTTTTCCTTGTTGCTGGTCTATGGGGTCCTTTACCGACTTCATTCTTTTTCTGATAGTAATTAGGGGTTTGAAAGAGGTTTTAATTTCTTTCCTTTTTAAAACCTTTGCAATCTTGTCCATGACACCCATAATGTAGGGAAGAGAGGCTTTTAAGTTGAAGGTTTGATCATTTTGGGCATGAGTCCTTTTATCCTTCTTATCTATTGCCTTTTTGATGTCTCTATATCTATATCCAATGTTCTTAAAGACCTTAGTTAAGTGGTCTATTTCTTCTTTCAATTGATCTTTGTCGGAGATTCTTGCTGCCCTTGTGGCCATGGTGTTGAGAACCCCCATATTTTGTGAGGGATGGTGGTGGGAATCAACATGAAGGTAGTTGTCCATGTGAGTTTTCTTTCTGAAGACCTTGTGTCCCAGTGTACCATCTTGTTTTCTAGTCGTACGTCTAGGAAGGGTATGCTATTGTTTTCCTCTAGTTCCATGGTGAATTTTATGTTCTCCGAAATACCATTGAGGTGCTCAAAGAATCTACCCAGTTCTTCTTATCCATGAGGCCACTTGACATTAGTATCATCAACATACCTTTTCCATCTAGATGGTTTGAGGGGGTATGTTTCAAGGGCATTTTTCTCGAACTTCTCCATGTAGAGGTTGGCTACAATTGGGGATAAGGGGGATCCCATGGCTACTCTGCTTGTTTGTTCGAAAAACTCTCCTTGGAAGCTGAACAAGGTTGATTTTAGACAAACTTCTGCTAGTTTGGTTGTTTGAGGGTTTGCAACCTCATTTATAACTTGAATGGCCTCATTTAACGGGATCTTAGTAAAGAGTGAAACCACATCAAAGTTGATGATCATATCTTTTGATTCAATTTTCTCCCTTTTTATGAGTTCCACGAAGTCTTTTTAATCCTTCATGTATGAGTCTGTCTTGCCAACTAAGGGTCCTAGGATCCTTGCCATGTACTTGGCTAGTTCATAGGTTGGGGAGCCAATTGTGTTGACAATTGGTCTCAGAGGAACTCCTTCCTTGTGGATCTTAGGGAGTCCATATATTCTAGGGGTGATTAGGCAGCTTGGAGTTAGCCGTTTCTTCATTCTTTCATCTAGGTTGGAGGCTTTTATGGCCTTCTTGACTTCCTTGATGACCTTGGATATTGGGTTGTTGTCCAACTTTTTATAACTGCCAGTCGTGGTGAGATGCTCTATCATTTTGGTGTTGTAATCCATTCTGTTCATGACTACTGTAGCTCCACCTTTATCCGCTTTTAGGATCACAATGTTTTCGTTGTTTATGAGGTTCTTGATGGCTTCGTGTTCCTTTTTGCTGATGTTATTCTTTGGTGGTTTTTCATTCTTGTAATTAGTAATGTAATTAGTAATGTACTAGTTTTAGAAATATCAACCATACACCCCTTGTTTTGTACTTTTTGCATACTTTCATTGAGAATCACCTAAATGACACCATTATGCACAAAACCCATATTTTGCATTATCTATATGCCTCTTCATTGGGTCATAAATGACATGGAAAGTTAGACTACCAGAACTTCCAATCAACTGCAGAATTGCCAATAGTTACAAAATTTCACAAGTAAGTTAGGAAACAAACTCATATGCCCCAAATAATAATTAGTACATGGAATAATCATCTTTTTAACATTATTATGCATTTGAAGTTCATATGAGTGAATATGGGTAATTATGGGTGAAAATCAGATAATATGTGGCAATGTAGGTGTAAATGAGTGAAAGATAAGAAAGAAAGTGATACAAAACTAAGTAAAATAATCCTTTAAACATGTCAAATACGGGGCCCAACATATTCCCTACACTCAAGATCTTTGATGTCCTCATGCAACAAGAATAATTCCACATAACTAATAGTATTTTTCCTTCTTGTTACTTTTTCTTTTGAGTTTCTGGCAAGTTATGTGATCAAAATCTGGACCAGGGGTCAAATTTTAGCTAAAAAATAAACGTTCTCAGAATTGCCTCAAAACGAACGAGAGCGTAGCCCTCATCATCATGAACCCAACGCAATTTGTTTCGTCTCAAATGGACGTCGGGAGCGAGAGATATCACGATCTGTCTGAATCGTCAAACAGGTAAAAAAATGGATGTTGACTGTGCAGTCTGTACAGCCCGTACAGATGTTGATGTGGCATGTCCGTAGGATGACGTGGCAGAGATGAATTGATAGGTGATGTGGCATTCATTTATTGGCAGATTTTGGGCGAATCATTTGGTGACACGTGGCATTTATTGGTCAAATGGTGTGGTGCCACGTGGCCCAGTCATGGGCTGCTACGTGGCACCATTTTTAGTTGGTTGGTTGTAAAATTATATGTAGTCCATGGGGGTCAAACCCCGGACCTTCGTCCATAGTGGAGCACCTTCGCAGAGCGTGGGCTACCAATAGCCCGCGCGTTGGTTCTTATTTCATATGTGTGTTTTAATGTATTTAAAGTTGAATATTGTATTAAACGGCGGGGGGTCGGGCCGGGGCTTAGCCCCGACCCGTGGTTCTATTGTATTAACATGCAACCAAAACACGAAGTTTGGCGCGGGAGTATGGTATGTTCAGCCCCCGATCACACTCTTTTTACATATGACCATACCCTCCAACGGCGCGCGCGCGGGGTTTTAAATATAGCCCGTGGTCCTTTGTATTGTGCCATGTGACCACAACCGGAGCGCGGGGGGGTTTTGAAACAGTTGTAACGGTTATCTCTTTTTTCTATAGCACGTGGTCACATAAGACCCATATGCCCAACGGCTTGGCGGTTGGGGGTTTTAGTTCCATTAATTTTTCGACGGTTTGCACCGTTTTTTGGTTATGCGTCGGTGCTGGGTTTAAACACGAATTTGGAGTGTGTTCTTGGTTCAATCACACAGAGGTGCGTTTTGGCGAACCAGAGCCAGCAAGCTTGAAGGAAGAGGATGGCAGGAGGCTTATCTTTCTCATTTTTTGGCCGAATGAGGTGCCATAAAAGCCCAGCTAGAGGTTTTTGGACGTCCTGAATCCATTGGCACTGTTATCAAGGCCATTTGAAGACTTCTTTTGTAGGTTTTTAGCCATTGAAGTTTCAGCAAGCTCCAGGGAGCTTGAAGCCCTCATTGATTGAGGACATGTTTTGGTGAGCCTATGTTTGTTTTCTGTGATTGAATAATCATTTTTGGCTAATTTTTATGCTCTGAACACATTGGGACAGGTTTCAGAGGATTTTGAGGACTTTTATAGGTGTTTTTTCCAAAGAGAAGCTCAGGGAAGCTCATGGCCCCATGTAGAAGAGGTCATGCCTGGATGAGCCATGATCCGTTTTCAGAGTTTTATTAGTCATTTTTGGGGTTTTTATGTGTTCTGATCCCAGAGAGCCAAGTCCATTAATGGAGGCTCAAGGAGATGTAGCCCGTAGAGGGGTGAACTCCTTTATCATCTTGTTCTTGTTGTGAGTTTGATGGTTTATTTGCTGCAAGTTATGTTGCTGTGTATTTATTGAAAGTACATCTTTAACCATTTAAAAGAACATATCCTCACACATAAACATTTAAAAGAAGAAGCATAAACTTGGCACATAATTTATCTTGCATATTTTAACACATGAAACAAGGTCCTGTAAAGTTTATTTTAATGAAGTAGAGGGTGCTTGCATAGCATAACAAGTCAACCTTCTATTTTTAGATCATTATGAATGAAAACAAGATGAAGGCCCGCAATCTATGAGATCGAGCAACTCTTGTTCTTTAACATGGTGTTCTTTCATGAGCACAACAAAAATATTTGAGAACCTAACATTTATATGGTAAGACACTTGCGTAGGAAATGTGAGTTTTACCTTAGGTTCTTTAGAATGTATTAGGGATAGGGGTAACAAATGATGGTCAGTGAGCAATGGAATATGGAGTGCAAAAGGTAAGGGAGTGGATTATGAAAAGGTTACTTCAAAAATATTATTAGCATGAATTTTCATGTAAAATGAATACTCAAAATTAGATCTTGCTTACCCAACTTTACCTTCTTCTGGTGGTCTAAGAGACAAATATTGAACTCTGGCTCATCTGATGTATGTTGATATGACTCTGGTGTGTTGATATGAGAGGAAAATACTTTGGTTGTATCCTGGCTGTATGACGTGGAAAGAAAGATGCTAGATATAGTAAGCTTTGAAAATGATAACCTATTGCTGGATAAGTTTGTTGATGACAATGAAGAGTACTTTTGTTGCTGAAGAAGATAATTGATGTTGATGCTAAAGATGAATTTGAATCTGCTAAATGTTATTGAACTGCTGCTACAAAAATGATTTTATTCATGCTTGAAAACTTGAAAATTGAAAAAATGCTGAAAATCATTGATGATAGGTAGATGAACATCTCGTAATGATTTGAAATCATCTCCAAGTTGCGATCTAGCCTTGGGATGCGTGCAACCATTAAAAACTACAAATTGGTTACAAAAAGATGAAAAATTGGAAAATGTCAAAAATCATGGTTGATAAGTGGATAAGAATCTTATACTAATTTTCAATCATCTCCAAGTCACAATTTAGTCTTGGGATGCGTGCAACCATCCAAAACTACAAATCAGCTACAAAAAAATGGCTGTAGCTTTTACAAATATTTTGACAATTTTTATAAAATTAGTTTGAAAAATTGTCGATGCATCCCTTTTCATATATTTTCGGCAAATTATGTCTGCATTGTACTCAATTTGTTGTATGGGGAAAAAAACCCATGTCTCAAAATTTCTTGGTTCAACTTCAATTATTTATAAATGACATGTAAAAAGTGCCACATGAAACAAATTGCAACATAAATATGCAAATTATGTAAAAATATGTTTCATAATCATACCTTTAAATACCTGCAAATGCATTTTATGAGAATCTCGTCTGTGAGTTACTCAATTTTTCAGTTTCTACAAAAAACCCATGTCTTGAAATGTTTTAATTCTGCCTCATTTGCTTGCAATCTTTGTACAAAAAATGCCTCTAGGAAAATAAATATGGCTGTAACAACCTTTCTATAGCTGCAAAATTACTTTTGGTTGATCATACCTTTGACTGAAAGTTGGAGGTTTATGGGATTGATCTAGTTTAAATTTGTTAGGTGAAAATCCTTGTGACTTACTTTTTCCATGCCCAATCCACACTTTTGCTAAACTATGTCTGCAATCATGTGAACCTACAATTTGGCTATGGAGTTTGAAGACAACTACAAACTGTCTTAGTTTATGTAGCCCTTAATTTTCATCTTTGAAAATGAAGTTGAAGAAAAAATGAATGTGGAGTTCCATTTCATTTGTAGAATATCTACAGGTTCCATAGATCATAGAACATATCCACCTCTCCCCCTCACTTAAATCATTACATGTTCTCATGCAACATGAAGTAGGGATGAAGGCTCTCCTTTTCAGAGAAAAGGTTAATCATTTTCATGCACTCATGAGCAAAAACAAATATCAACAATATACATCCAATTCGATGGACAATCTTTTTAAAGGAGCAATTTGCCAGAGAATTTTAAGGCAATCTTGGGTGAGTTTGGACACTCTTCAAAAAGGGTTATTAGATATGAGTAACACTAAGATAGTTTATAATCAATAATGATTTATTTGCATCAGTTAAATAGCAAAGAGTTATAATAGTAATAGAACTAAACCTTATGGAGTCTTTATGTCAACATATGATTGAGGATGAAAACCAATAGGTTGTCGTCTTCTTTGCTCATTTCAAGAAGAAATACAATGAAAATTGTAGGCTTCCCAACACTGTAAAATCAATCATCCTTTTCAATAATCGTAAGCAGCTCATCAAAGGATATGCCACACTGTTCAGTCTCCAAGTCCTTTGTCCCAAACTACTTGTTTAGGGCTTTATTCCACATGTTCGCTGCATCATCTGGTTGCATCTTATTCCATATTGTCATGACAAAGACAACCAAGTGAGCATCCAAGGGTGGTGGATAGTTGTCTGTCAAAGTGTCAATCTAACTGAAAATCATGTTATGGTACATATATGGTTTACCAAACATGTCGAGAACATATGCCCATGCTGTAATAACATTGAATTTTGCACGCAAATCAGAATGTAGTGGAAGGAGTGAAATATGTGGATTAGAGGCATCCTTCTGCTGCTCACCCAACCGTTGTTCCTAGGGAATCATAGCAATGATGTCCTAGCACCCACAAATTTTAGAGATTATGCTCCCAAGCAATGAAATAATAATCCCAGATCACCATATATATGGGGTAACAAAGACATAAAGGTCCATATATGTCCAATTGTGCGCTTTACTGGTCCCAATATGAAGAAATCCACTGTCAAGATTGCTACTGTTACTTGTGGTAAAATCCATCCAAACCTCGTTCTTGTAGAAACATTCTCCTTCCCACTCTGCTGAGTTATTGACACTAGGTTCTCCGACAAATAGAGACAACAAATTGACAACGTTTTGTAAAGAGTGAGACATTGTTCTGTATAGTCCAAGATTCAATCTTATGTATGTGAAATTCAATTTCATCTAGTGAAGGCACAAAATATTCTCCACAACAATAAGAAGTTCACACGAGCAAGCATGGTTACTACATCCGAGCCTCAAAGTCGTGAGAGTTTTCCTCGACTCTTCAATCCATAATTAATCATAATTAGTCCAGGAATGTCTGATTTGGTTGGATTTTCACCATCATAAACATTTGTCATAAATCCAAGCATTTAGGCGCATCTCTGGCTTGGATCTCTATAACAAACAAAATAGATCACGGGTTTCAAAACCCGTCTGCAATTTCTGTGAAATATCAGTTTAGAAAATCTTTTGTATCACTCAGATCGTGCATAATTGGAGAAAAATGGCCACATGGAAATGAAATTGGCCCGTTCCCCACAAAACCCATGTGGCAGATTTTTGAAATTCATCTGCAATTTCACGTAACTAACCCTGAAAATATGTTTGTCAGTTTGGCAGCGAAATCTTCAGAAATATCAGTTGAAATAATCAACCATATCTCCCAGATCGCTCAAAGTTTTGGCAAACCCATTAGAAGGAACCATTATGGGCTCGTCCTCCAAAAAACCCACGTGGCGGATCTGTAATATTTTCCTCCATTTGTGCACAATTGGCCACAAAAATATTCCTCTTCTGGTTAACACGAGTTTCATGAACTGATTTGAATTTCCATGTATATCCTTCAAAATCCAGAAAGCACAAATTTGAGACAAAAACTGTATCTTTCAGACACTCTTTTGCATTACAAATTTCCCACTATATGATAACACCAACCTGGTCAACAAATTGATCATTGCCTTTGATCAAAGATGAATAAAATGTTTGCAGCAAAATATGAATAAACGGTTAAAACGAGGAGTTTTCTTGAATTTCTTTGCAAAAAGTGATCTAGAAGGGAGAGGATTCTCAACTTAAAGTGCTTCAGTTGTGTTTGGCAGTATCACTTCCACCTGCATTATTTATTTCTTTAACATTTGCACCAAATGTGCATCCATTCTGAACATAGCATTGTCATCAAAATCACTATCTGAGTCTTTAGAGCCCCCAAAGTCTCTAGGCTCTTTCCCAATCTTCTTTAGAAACCTTTTTTAGAAATCAACCTTTACAAATTCTTTGAAGACAAACTACCAATCCTTGTAGACATTACTCATTTTTGAAAAACATATTTTTATCATGACTAGTCTTGAAGTAGCCTCTCTTGGATTTTGAAAAAATTAAAAAGAAATTTTCTTACAGACTTTGAGTTTCGCTTTTGTTACTTGTGGACCAATGTATTATGCTTCTTTGTGCAGGTCTTCCACTTCTAGGATGATATAGTTTTGTCAGATTTGTCTTCTTGCAAAAATTCTTCTATGGAGATTGTATTCAAATACTTTATCAGAGATTTAGTAGGATTTCTTCAAGTCTTTAATTGGAGAACTGTCTTAAGGTTTTTATAACATAATTTATCTTCAAATCTTGAAATATGTTCTGGAGTTGTATTGATATCAAGTGTCTTCGTTTTGATTTATGCAACTTTCACATCAAAATTGAATCCTTGCTAATAGCTCTTGGAGGTCCATTCTTTGAAGGAAACTAACCATTTGCATTTTTTTTTATGCATTCATGTCAAGGATGAGTTTTCCATGTCCTTCATATTTAGTAAATAATTGATAGGATATATTATAGTACTTCTTGGAACAATGAAGAAGATGATGAAGGAGATCTAGCCCGCTACCATAATTGATGTTCGAAGAACAAATTCTTCTTATTATTTTTATCTATTTATTTCTACATTACTCTACCCTACTTGAGAAAAAGAAAAACCTCTTCTCAAGTATAAGAGTATTTCCAATGTAACCATGTGCGTAACAAGATCAAGAATAAATTCATATCCAAGTATGGAATATGTACCTTAATAGCTGCTTGGATGTGAGGAACCAACCAAACTGTTTGATTTAGTACCCTGAAGTGTTGAAGACAGGAATAATTCCTTGGATTGATGATGGTCTGGAACCATTCTTCAATGTTATCACTCATCCTTATACTTTCTTCTTCATTTTTACTGACTTGCATGCCTTCCTTTGTCATACCCTGTAGATCTTCAAACATTTGGCTCTTCCATAAAGGATCTAGGTAAAAATTTGCAAGAAACTCTCCAATATCATGTTCCAATGCCTGCTCTCCATCGAATGTTATCCATGTCTCTTTGGTCTCCTTTGAAGATTAGCATGGATAATCAAAGAAGACTTCTATATATGGTTGTTGTAAATCTGGTTCATGGAACTTTGGATTCTCTATCTCTCCTTGAGATGCAGCTTTGTCTCCAATTGCCACTAAGATCTGAGAAAATTCTTGAAGCAACATCCTCTTTCACTCAAACATTCTTGAGATTTCTTGGATTCTTCTTGTTGGATATGCTAATCCATGTCTCACACATGGATTAGTGTATGGGGGGTCTTTTGAACCAAAAACTAAAACTTCTACATAACACAAATTTCGAAGCAAAGCATGTACTTGGAAATCTCATGCTACTAAGATCTTGCTTTCACCAAGTTATCTATTGACATGAGTATGCATCAAACTTAAATGAAAAGACTGAAAACCAAACTGCCAATGCTTATTCCCTTTAGCATCTCCCGAGCAACGATGCTAAAAATGTCAATCAATTCTATTGTCAGAATTCTATTACATTAAATTCATCAATCCGATGTCCATAGACTTCTGAGATTCTCGAAAAAATGTATGCAGGAGTGGGAAACTAAATATAATCCAAGGAAGCTGAATCAAAATGATTTGCTTGACAAGACACTTCCAAGAATCATAGTCAAGGATACAAGTGCTCTGTTACAATGATAAGTTAGCTACTTCATGGCTTGACTAATTCTTGTAGCTTGATCAAACTGAAAATAAACACTGCAGAAATGAAATGCTACAGAGTTCAACTGAGGTCAATGGAATTATGTTTCAATTATTAACCACATTCCTTTGATTGATATCAAGAGCATCAATTGGTTTTGTGATCACTTATAAAACTTAGCCTTCGACGCCTAACTCTATAGAGAAAACCACACTTGCAGAAATGAAAGAGCATAAAGAAATGAACAGGAAATGCAATGAACAACTATTGCAATAACATCACACAACAGAAAGAAAACTTATTGGGCAATGTATACCAAAGAGAGGGGGGATTGCTTCTTTTGGCATATATTGCCAAGATGGACTACAATAAAGAAATCTTGATCTACTACAATAATAAGCTCTTTATTCCAGCATCAAAATGATTACAATGATCTTTCTCTTCCTCTTCTTCAACTCTCTAATTCTTAAACTACTAAACTATGAACTATCTAGCTTTCCAAGCTGAATGATATCCTCTCATATTTATACATAGAGATTCTTCTTCTTCACAAAAGGAAGTGGAGTTACAACAAGATGAGATTAGATCTTAAACAAGTGGATCTCATAACCAACAAATCCTAGATCCTAAACATGTGGATCTATCCTCCACCAAATCTTGGATTTGATCTAAGATAATTTGAATAGGATAATAACAACATTTTTCATGAGTTCCATGTGTCCAAATTCGTGGGTATGAGCCACAACTTCCTTAAACCACTTAGCTACATAATTGCAGGCTAGCATGACTATTTTAGAAATATCAACCATACAACCCTTTTTTGTACTTTTTGCATACTCGAGACTCACCTAAATGACACCATTATGCACAAAACCCATATTTTACATTATCTATATTCCTCTTCACTGGGTCAGAAATGACATGGAAAGTTTGACTACCAGAACTGCCAATCAACTGCAAAATTGCCAACATTATGCAGAATTGCCAACAGCTATAGAATTTCACAAGCAAGTTAGGAAACAAAATCATATGCTCCAAATAATCATTAATACATGGAATATTCATATTTTTAACATTATTATTCCTTTGAAGTTCATATGAGTGAACATGGGTAATGATAGGTGAAAATAAGATAATATGTGGAAATGGAGGTGTAAATGAGTGAAAGATAAAAAAGGAAAGACATACAAAACTAAGTAAAATAATCCTTTAAAACATGTCAAATCTGGGGCCCAATAGTACTCAAGGGAAGGAATCATGGTCAACAAAAATCAAATAATAATGAGTATAATAGAGACACATCTTCAAGAAGAGGCTCCACATTCAAGCAACAAAGAAGCTTCAATCACGATGAAGGAATCAACAAAAGAGAAGATCATGATCAACTGAGGCATGAATTCAGAAGGATTGCACCACAAAGAAGATCATTCACTCATAGGTATGAAAGTTTCTTTTATGGTCATTGTTTTATTTGTACTAACTTTGGACATAAGGTTGTGGATTGCAGAGAATATGGAAAAAGTGTTCAGACAATAAATACCTATGTGGATTCCCACAACATTTAATGTTACAAATTCCACAATTATAGTCACATAGATCAGAATTGTAGAAGTGTGATGGACCCCTACATGAAAGAAAACATCAATATTAGATGCAAAAAGGTTTGGAGAAGAAAATAAATACAAGAAGAGCAGGTGAATAAAGAGCAAGTCCCAGAGATCGCAGGATTTGCAGTAGTGCAAGAAAGAGAAGAAGAGCATGTGAATAAAGAACAAGCCCAAGAGATTGTACTCTCATGAATTGTAGTGCAATATCATGATGAATCTACAGATAAAGAGGAAGATGTCAAAATTCAAGAATATTATGAAGATGAATATTACTCTGCATTAAGGCGGCTTCCTCTACCTTTCTGAGCCATCCGACTTGGAGACTCCCAGTAAATATGAATATAAAAGAGGGGGAGTCTAAGAAACAACTCTACATATTCGATAACTATCTTTCGAGTAGTTTGAAAGAAGTGCATAATGTCTTGTAACAATTTGGCTTTGGAACACATATCCATACATGCATCAGTTGGCAGTTACACAGGCAGAGGTTCATGATTGTATTCCACATATGTATTCAGGTAGGGATATATTCAATACAGGTTGTTCCACACATGTAGAATATGGTTGCATATAGACAAGACCAGTGGACACATTTTATTCGGTTTGAAGAGTAGGGATATGTGATGATTAGTTGCAGCAGAGAAGCCTTCATAATAATACAATGATAGATGGGTTAACATTGTGGACAATTGAGTAGCAAAGTTATGAACAATTTCTGATATATGGACATAAATGGATTTGTGAGATGCTTAGAAGGTACATAATACACGAGTAAGAGAAGATGCATAACAATGAATTGACAATTGAAACCATCAACATAAGCCATACAATTAAAGGATAATTGTTCAAAACTAAGGTCATTGTTGTCTAAGCAGTGGACATGACAAACATGAAATCAAGTAACTTTGAATGCTTTTTGTATATGTCAAAGAATTACAAGAGGAAGCACCAATGGATAAGCATGTTGGGTATGTGTTATATTCTTTGCACGAGTAGAAGTGTCTGAGCGTATGTGCCAGGTGCACAAAGAGGTTAGAAGGAGGGTGCAAGGGGGTTCGGGGGCAGGGCCCCATAATTTTTTTTTTTTTTCATCGGGACCACATTTTTTGGGACTGCATTATATTTAGTTGGTTTTTCGGCACATGGTTTCTTTGTCGATGGTTTTCTATTTCCGGTTAAGGAATTAGGGTTTTGGACTAATCCAGGTCATTGGGTTAGGGTTTTGGATGCCGCTGGCTCCTATATGTATTTTGTATTGTAAACATTGTAACACAATGAATGAATATAGAATATGGTGGTTTTCCCGGTTTCGGTTTCCAGGAGAAAAATCTCTATGTAATGTTTTTATTTTCCATTGTATCTTTTTTGTTCTTTTTCTGAATATCTGTTTGCAGTAGATATTGTACAATGTTAGGATTTACAAAGCATCCCTATAAGAGAGGAAATGGAGAGTATGCAAGAATCCCCATATTGATTTACACAACATCTTGCAGAAAAGTCAAGGGGATAGAAATTGTCTGATCCAAGTGGATATTGGTGTCCACCCACCTATTCCAACTGGCTCCTCTTGACCATTTTTAGTTCAACACGTTCTTCTATACTTATTTGTAATTACAGGTTCTACACTTTCAGGGCTGTATGAATCCCTACACATCTTCCAGGTGGATATTGATGGCCTCCCATCTAATCCAACTAGCTTATTTTGTATGTTTTCATGTCAACACGTCTTGTTGTACTTCCAGGGCCATTTTGGTTCCCTAAACATTGTTTTTTTGGCTCTCCACATTCAAAATGTATATAGAGTTAGAGTTTGAAGGCGTAATGTGTATTTCTCTGAAATAGATTTCCAACGAGCTATCACGTACCTAAAACTGAGGTCGTATGCAAAAGTTATGACCTCAGGAAGTTGAGGTACCAACTTACCCATAGGGGCCCACATAAATTTTGGTGTTTCATCTCCTAGGATTAGGTTTTTGGATGTCTAGGGTTTTGGCATTCATGAGTAATATAAAAAAGGCTTCTAGAGCATCATTATAATCATTCTGCTCAGACGGATGCACGTAGCAACCACATCTCTTCTCAGAGATAACTACCACCATTCAAGCAAGTGTTTCAGTTCAACAGTTTCAACCTATTTCATTTATTCAATAGAAGATATTGTTCACTAGATATTTGTGTTGTTATTCATATCTTTGTGTTTATTGTATTCATTCTGTTAATTAGTTCATTTCGCTCCTAAATCCGGATCAGTGGTATCAGAGCGGTTTGCTCTTCATTTATTTTTCTTCGTGCATGTCCTCGACAAGATTTGGGTACAAGAAGTTGGGACTTGAACCAATCGAGCCGTTGCAAGATTGGTCGCGCTGATCCCGAAAACAAACCATGGGGGACGAAAATAAATATGATGGAGCAAGAGATCCTTTTAAAATGTTGATCAAGGAAGCCCTCGCGCGACAAAAGAACGAAATGATGGACAACTTTGCGTAGATCCTTCGACGACTGCCCATAGGAGAAGCATCTTCATCAAGCGACCATGCAACCCCCTTCAAGGTACATGTAAATTTTGATATTTCATTATTTGAAGGATTGATAGATGCGGATGCTGTAGATAAATGGTTGAATTTGCTCGAAGGGTATTTTTCGGTCCACAATTTTTCCGATAGGGAAAATATTACTTTTTCACTCCCGAAGGTTGCCCCCCATTTTAAGGACTGGTAGGATACTTACTTTGAGAAAAGGGCCATAGAGGAATCAACAATATTTGTGGTTTCCCCTACATGGGATTCCTTTCGGGATGCCATTAAAGAACAATACTACCTCGTTGGAAGCTACGAGGACCAATGCACCCGATGGACCACCTTGCGTCAAGAAAGGGACCAGACAGTACCATATTTCACCAATAATTTCCATACTTTGTGCACCAAATTGGGTATCAAAGACTCAGGGCGAAATCTGGTGTTCTAATATCACGACTGTTTTCATAGATACATTCAAACATAAATGGATTTTCTAGACATCGCGTCATTGGGTACGGTTTGTAGATATGTTGCCAAGATTGAACAACAATTTAAGAAGAAGAGGCAAGAGTTTGGATTTGCAAACTCCTCATAGCTGAAGCAGAGAAAAGGCGGCCCCGACCCACATGAAAAGGAACAGAGAAAAGATGGCTACTCTCAGGACAACTTGTCCAAGCCACAACACAAGAAGGGCAATGAAAAGACAAAGAAGGACACAGAAAAATGGTGTGAATACCATAAAATCCCTTGGCACAAAATTGAAGAATGTCGCTCCAAGAAGTCACTTGTGGGCAAGCTAAAGGTGTTCAAGTCCAAGGCCTATTCTGACTCCAAATAAAATCCAGAAGGAAGGAGGTGGATTATCAATGTTGAACCTAGTGCCACTGTCACTACCACCAAAGTCTAGCCAAGCAAGCCAAAAGAACTAGAGGAAGGGGAACACAAAGGGGGCTCCGCTTCATTTCATTGTCGATAGCAGCAGTCAGAAGAACTTGATATCAATATAGGTTGTCAAGCGATTAGAATTTCCGATGATAACACACCTGTAGCCCTACACCGTCGACTAGCTTCACCAAGGAAGAGATCTTCGTGTCAGCCAATAGTGTCATCTGTTGTACGACATCAAGCCTTTCAAAGATGAGGTATTATGTGATATTTCTCCCCTTGAAGTTTGTGATGTTATTTTACGACAACCATATTTGTGGAAGTGTCATGCGCCTGCGTATGAGTCTAGACCCCACATTGTTATTATTACTTTGGGTAGACAATTGTAGAGGATACCAGAGGTAGCGCTGCCTACCCCTATTTCTTTAATCTTTTCTAAGCAATGTAGTAAGGTCATTTCATAGACCGAGAAGTTTGTCTTCTTTGTGATCCATGCTCACATAAGTAGAAGCTCATCACCACATCTGTAGCCTCTACACAGAGCCTCTCTTTGTAGCAGAAGGATGGTGATCTGACCCCTGATGCACCTCTTCCTAATGGACCAGTCTATCATCGCTCACTGATGAAAAATGACGAAATAGAGCTTCTTCAAAAGGGTCACATCAGACCCAACTCATCCCTTTGCGGGAGCCCAATTGTACTGGTGCAGAAGAAGGATAGGACCTGGAAACTCTACATTGATTATATAGCATTAAACAAAATCACAGTCAGGAATCGATACCCAATTCCCAGGATTGATGACCTTCTTGACCAACTCAAGGGGGAAAAGTTCTTTAGCAAGATTGACCTAAAGTCTGGATACCACCAGATTCCCATCGAACCAACTGATGTATGGAAGACAACCTTCAAATCCAAAGAAGGTCTCTTCGAATGGTTGGTCATGCCCTTTGGCTTAACAAATGCACCAACCACTTTCATGAGATTGGTGTATGATGTATTGAGATGCTTCACCAACTCTTTTTTGGTGGTATATTTGGATGACATCCTCATCTTCATAAAAACTTGGGAGGAGCACATGCGCATATTCAATAGGTTTTGAGCACTTTGCGGCAACACAAGCTATATGCCAACTTGAAAAAAATCTCCTTTGGCATGAACAAGGTCCAATACTTGGGATACATTGTTGATGAGCATGGGGTACATGTTGATCCAGCTAAGATCCAAGTCATATGTGACTAGCCATCCCTGACCACACTCACCGAGATTCAGAGCTTCTTGGGACTGGACAACTTCTACTGACGGTTCATGTTGGACTTCTCCCATATTGCATGGGCCCTCAACCAAGTGACCAAGGGAAGTGGCAGGGAAAAGTTCATGTGGGGGAAAGAACAACAACGAGGATTTGATGATATGAAGCATCGCTTGTGCTCAACTCCAATACTCTCCTTGCTTGATTTGCAACAACTGTTCGATATTGAGACTGATGCATATGACTATGTTGTAGGCACAATTCTCACTCAACACGGTCATCTGGTGGCATACCATAGTGAGACACTCTCAAATGTTGTCCATAAATACCCCACCTATGACAAAAAAATGTATTCCATTGTCCAAACCTGTCTTCAATGGAAACATTACATTCCGGGAAAGGAGATGATCATCCACATTGATCATAAGCCTCTGTAGTTTGTACAAACACAGGGGAAATTGCATAATGAATTCCATCAAAAGTGGTCCACCTACCTGCAACAATTCCATCTCAATATCAGGTATAAGACATGGATCTCAAATCGTATCACTGACTGCCTCAGTCGACCTCCCGTGGCTGCACTCACCACTGTGCTCCATTCCTGTGGACATGAGGCATCTGAGTGGCCCCAACTTTATCAACAATATCCAGACTTTGCCACCACCTATCAACTCTTGAGTACAAGTGCGACTGTTACTGATTTTCACATTCAGGACTAACTATTATTCCATCTAGGACATCTTTGTGTTCCTATAAGCGAGCGTGCAAAGATGATTTGGGAAGCCCACTACAGTCGGATGGCATGCCATTTTGGCATGGAGAAAAGTGTGGTCGTTCTACTGAAACATTTTTATTGGCCAAAAATTCAACAGGACGTCAGCAAGTATATAAAATCTTGCATTGCCATTGCCATTGCCAAGCCAACCATCAAGAAGCAAGGCTTATACACCCCTCTTACTACTCCTGAGAATCCTTGGGAATCCATCTCAATGGATTACGTGTTTGGACTTCCATCCACCAAGAAAGACAATGATTGCGTATTTGTGGTCGTTGATCGATTTTCAAAGATGGCCATCCTCACAGCCTACACGAAGAATATCACAATGACATATACTACCAATCTCTTCTTTGAACAAGTATGGGTCTATTTTGGGATACCACAAATCATCATCTCCGACCGGGACAACAGGCTCCTCAACACATTTTGGTCGAGTCTTTGGTCACTGTTGGACACCAAGACCACTAAATGAACTTCTTTCCACCCCCAAACAGATGGCCAAATAAAGGTCGTCAATCAGATGATTGTGCACATCCTATGCATGTACACTCCAAGCATCCGCATACATGGGATGAGAGTCTCCCCTATGTTCAACATAGTTACAACATGGCTCTCCATAACTCCACCAACCATAGCCCATTTCAGGTGGGGTTGGGATTCCAAACCTTGGGTCCCATTCATGTTGCACTACATCTATCCACCACACAGACCAACTCTTCCCATGTTCAGTTTGAGACCGACAAAGTCACCAGATTAATTGAGTGGATTCAACACATCCGCTAATAGGTCCATGGGATTTTTCAACAAGCCAATGCTAAGTACAAGCAACGCCATGATCAACACAAGGTACTGCACCAGTTCCAGGTTGGAGACAAAATTTGGTTACATTTGTAGAAGGAGCGTCTTACAGGGCCCCATTGGAAGCTCTGCCCACTTCGATATGGGCCTTACACTATCACCAAAGCTGTGAGTAGTAATGCTTTTGAGATCAACACTCTACCCTTCCTTGGCTTGCACACAATGTTCAATGTGGACCTCCTTCATCCATATATCCCACCATTATTAGACACCTTAGAGATCGCAGAACAACTGACACCAACAGAGATCAACCCTAACTGCATGGAACAAGCATCCATTGATCAGATAGTGGACACACATGTCAAGGGAACTCGCCAGCATAGGATCCATCTTTATCGGGTTGTCAAGGTAGGTCAACTCCTACACCAAGGAAAGTGGCTCACCTGGGGCCAAATTCAAAAGAAGTTTCCTCACCTGATGGGGGAACTCAACACAATGGAAACCATTTCTTCCTAAGGGGAGAGGATTTATCCAGGTGGATATTGGTGGCCACCCACCTATTCCAATTGGATCCTCTTAACCATTTTTACTTCAACATGTTCTTCTGTACTTCTTTTTAATTGTGGGTTCTACACTTCCGGGGCTATCTGAAACCCTACACATCTTCCAGGTGGATATTGGTGGCCTCCCATATAATCCAACTGGCTTATTTTTTATGTTTTCGTGTCAACACATCTTGTTGTACTTCCATGGACATTTTGGGGCCCTAAACATTGTTTTTTTTGGCCCGCCATAGTCAAACTGTAGACATAGTAAGAGTTTGAAGGCATAATGTGTAGTTCTTTGAAAGATGTTTACGCCTAAAATGGAGGTCATATGAAAAATTTACGACCCCGAGAAGTTAAGGTACCAACTTACCCATAGGGGCCCACATAACTTTTGGCGTTTCATCTCCTAGGGTTAGGTTTTTGGATGTCTATGGTTTTCAAATTCATGAGTAATATAAAAAATGCCTTTGGAGCCTCATTGTAATCATTATGCATAAACAAATGCGCGCAACAACCACATATCTTCTTAGAGATAGCTACCACCATTCGAGCAAGTGTTTCATTTCAACAATTTTACAATTTCATCCTTTTTCATTTATTCAATAGAAGATATTGTTCACTGGATATCTGTGTTGTTCTTCATATCTATGTGTTTATTGTATTCAGTCTGTTAATCAGTTCGTTCTGCTCCTAAATCCAAATCATTGTCAGAAAAAAAAGATTAGAGGATAGATTGTTCAAAGAAGGTATATCCTTAGGGAGAGTTACCCTTTTATCAAAGGGGGAGAAAGATAAAGAGAAAGATATGAAGAGAAATTACATAAGCATGGAGATATGGGGAGCAACCCAAAAGGGGGATACCCTTGGGCATTGATGTCAAAGGATGAGAGAGAAACATGAGGAGAGAAACATTGATAAGGAGAAAAACACGAGGAGAGAAGCATTGACGAGGAGCGATGGTCATAGGGGGAGTGTGAGTGCTGCCATCAATGTTTGGAGTATGAGTGTTTCCATCAATCCCAAAGGGGGAGATTGTTGGATAGTTGGTTGTCAGTGATGTTGTTGGACAATTGGTTGTCATTGATGTCAACAAGAAGTGGATTTCATTGATTTCAATATATGTGATTGGGATATTTGGAGAAGTATCCAAAGTGGTCCCCTTATGGCATATCTCTAAGAATGTCCCTCACAGGAAAACACTATGAAGAAGTCTACAAGAAACCCATAGGTGTGGTCATGAATCCTGAAATTGTTTGAGGAATAAGGACATGAAGGATAGTGTAAATGCATGCAACACACTCATATATGGATAGTCCTCATCATGTCGTTTCCAACAGTAGGTGGAACATCATGTAGTTCCTCACGGTTGAGGAGTTATGAGGTCATGAAGTTGGAAGCACCAAATATGGATTAAGAAGCCCCTAGTTAGTTACAAGTCATTGGTGAACCCGAGGTTGAATCTAAGGTAGAAATTCTGAGGTTGCGAAACAAGGTCGAAGGTGAAAGTTTTGGAGTTGTAGAAAAGGTGATAACCCTAGTTTCTGAGGTTATCCGAGGGTTATAGATAAGTAGGGCGTGGATGTACGTGAGCCATAGTGGTGCAAAGCATAGATATCCATGGGTGGTAGAGGAGCAAGTTGTGGATATGTGAAAATATTGTGAAAGGTTGTGAAGCGATGCTTGTGCCAGGTTGGTGTGTTTGTCTGTGATCTTAAGCACCATGTCTATTACAAGTTCTTAGGTATGTTTATATGCATGATTTGATTGATATATCTTGGTGATATGGTACATTCTTGAGGCATGGTATGGTGATTTAGGCATATTCCAGAGACACATATTTGTGTTGTTGGTACATGGTTGAGATGCAAACTTTGTATATGGTGGCACATGTTTGAGGTACATATTAGTTACATGTTGATGATGTTGTGGTCATGCCTTTGGTATCTTGTTGAGGCATTGGTATATGTTTGAGGCACACATTTGGTGCATGTTGTGAGGCATATTCTTGACACATGTATGAGGTGCATATCTTGGTGATGATGGTATATGTTGAGGTACCCCTTAGTGATGT
>ML794003.1:206940-245069 GCA_009831015.1 Picea engelmannii
GGATCTGTAATATTTTCCTCCATTTGTGCACAATTGGCCACAAAAATATTCCTCTTCTGGTTAACACGAGTTTCATGAACTGATTTGAATTTCCATGTATATCCTTCAAAATCCAGAAAGCACAAATTTGAGACAAAAACTGTATCTTTCAGACACTCTTTTGCATTACAAATTTCCCACTATATGATAACACCAACCTGGTCAACAAATTGATCATTGCCTTTGATCAAAGATGAATAAAATGTTTGCAGCAAAATATGAATAAACGGTTAAAACGAGGAGTTTTCTTGAATTTCTTTGCAAAAAGTGATCTAGAAGGGAGAGGATTCTCAACTTAAAGTGCTTCAGTTGTGTTTGGCAGTATCACTTCCACCTGCATTATTTATTTCTTTAACATTTGCACCAAATGTGCATCCATTCTGAACATAGCATTGTCATCAAAATCACTATCTGAGTCTTTAGAGCCCCCAAAGTCTCTAGGCTCTTTCCCAATCTTCTTTAGAAACCTTTTTTAGAAATCAACCTTTACAAATTCTTTGAAGACAAACTACCAATCCTTGTAGACATTACTCATTTTTGAAAAACATATTTTTATCATGACTAGTCTTGAAGTAGCCTCTCTTGGATTTTGAAAAAATTAAAAAGAAATTTTCTTACAGACTTTGAGTTTCGCTTTTGTTACTTGTGGACCAATGTATTATGCTTCTTTGTGCAGGTCTTCCACTTCTAGGATGATATAGTTTTGTCAGATTTGTCTTCTTGCAAAAATTCTTCTATGGAGATTGTATTCAAATACTTTATCAGAGATTTAGTAGGATTTCTTCAAGTCTTTAATTGGAGAACTGTCTTAAGGTTTTTATAACATAATTTATCTTCAAATCTTGAAATATGTTCTGGAGTTGTATTGATATCAAGTGTCTTCGTTTTGATTTATGCAACTTTCACATCAAAATTGAATCCTTGCTAATAGCTCTTGGAGGTCCATTCTTTGAAGGAAACTAACCATTTGCATTTTTTTTTATGCATTCATGTCAAGGATGAGTTTTCCATGTCCTTCATATTTAGTAAATAATTGATAGGATATATTATAGTACTTCTTGGAACAATGAAGAAGATGATGAAGGAGATCTAGCCCGCTACCATAATTGATGTTCGAAGAACAAATTCTTCTTATTATTTTTATCTATTTATTTCTACATTACTCTACCCTACTTGAGAAAAAGAAAAACCTCTTCTCAAGTATAAGAGTATTTCCAATGTAACCATGTGCGTAACAAGATCAAGAATAAATTCATATCCAAGTATGGAATATGTACCTTAATAGCTGCTTGGATGTGAGGAACCAACCAAACTGTTTGATTTAGTACCCTGAAGTGTTGAAGACAGGAATAATTCCTTGGATTGATGATGGTCTGGAACCATTCTTCAATGTTATCACTCATCCTTATACTTTCTTCTTCATTTTTACTGACTTGCATGCCTTCCTTTGTCATACCCTGTAGATCTTCAAACATTTGGCTCTTCCATAAAGGATCTAGGTAAAAATTTGCAAGAAACTCTCCAATATCATGTTCCAATGCCTGCTCTCCATCGAATGTTATCCATGTCTCTTTGGTCTCCTTTGAAGATTAGCATGGATAATCAAAGAAGACTTCTATATATGGTTGTTGTAAATCTGGTTCATGGAACTTTGGATTCTCTATCTCTCCTTGAGATGCAGCTTTGTCTCCAATTGCCACTAAGATCTGAGAAAATTCTTGAAGCAACATCCTCTTTCACTCAAACATTCTTGAGATTTCTTGGATTCTTCTTGTTGGATATGCTAATCCATGTCTCACACATGGATTAGTGTATGGGGGGTCTTTTGAACCAAAAACTAAAACTTCTACATAACACAAATTTCGAAGCAAAGCATGTACTTGGAAATCTCATGCTACTAAGATCTTGCTTTCACCAAGTTATCTATTGACATGAGTATGCATCAAACTTAAATGAAAAGACTGAAAACCAAACTGCCAATGCTTATTCCCTTTAGCATCTCCCGAGCAACGATGCTAAAAATGTCAATCAATTCTATTGTCAGAATTCTATTACATTAAATTCATCAATCCGATGTCCATAGACTTCTGAGATTCTCGAAAAAATGTATGCAGGAGTGGGAAACTAAATATAATCCAAGGAAGCTGAATCAAAATGATTTGCTTGACAAGACACTTCCAAGAATCATAGTCAAGGATACAAGTGCTCTGTTACAATGATAAGTTAGCTACTTCATGGCTTGACTAATTCTTGTAGCTTGATCAAACTGAAAATAAACACTGCAGAAATGAAATGCTACAGAGTTCAACTGAGGTCAATGGAATTATGTTTCAATTATTAACCACATTCCTTTGATTGATATCAAGAGCATCAATTGGTTTTGTGATCACTTATAAAACTTAGCCTTCGACGCCTAACTCTATAGAGAAAACCACACTTGCAGAAATGAAAGAGCATAAAGAAATGAACAGGAAATGCAATGAACAACTATTGCAATAACATCACACAACAGAAAGAAAACTTATTGGGCAATGTATACCAAAGAGAGGGGGGATTGCTTCTTTTGGCATATATTGCCAAGATGGACTACAATAAAGAAATCTTGATCTACTACAATAATAAGCTCTTTATTCCAGCATCAAAATGATTACAATGATCTTTCTCTTCCTCTTCTTCAACTCTCTAATTCTTAAACTACTAAACTATGAACTATCTAGCTTTCCAAGCTGAATGATATCCTCTCATATTTATACATAGAGATTCTTCTTCTTCACAAAAGGAAGTGGAGTTACAACAAGATGAGATTAGATCTTAAACAAGTGGATCTCATAACCAACAAATCCTAGATCCTAAACATGTGGATCTATCCTCCACCAAATCTTGGATTTGATCTAAGATAATTTGAATAGGATAATAACAACATTTTTCATGAGTTCCATGTGTCCAAATTCGTGGGTATGAGCCACAACTTCCTTAAACCACTTAGCTACATAATTGCAGGCTAGCATGACTATTTTAGAAATATCAACCATACAACCCTTTTTTGTACTTTTTGCATACTCGAGACTCACCTAAATGACACCATTATGCACAAAACCCATATTTTACATTATCTATATTCCTCTTCACTGGGTCAGAAATGACATGGAAAGTTTGACTACCAGAACTGCCAATCAACTGCAAAATTGCCAACATTATGCAGAATTGCCAACAGCTATAGAATTTCACAAGCAAGTTAGGAAACAAAATCATATGCTCCAAATAATCATTAATACATGGAATATTCATATTTTTAACATTATTATTCCTTTGAAGTTCATATGAGTGAACATGGGTAATGATAGGTGAAAATAAGATAATATGTGGAAATGGAGGTGTAAATGAGTGAAAGATAAAAAAGGAAAGACATACAAAACTAAGTAAAATAATCCTTTAAAACATGTCAAATCTGGGGCCCAATAGTACTCAAGGGAAGGAATCATGGTCAACAAAAATCAAATAATAATGAGTATAATAGAGACACATCTTCAAGAAGAGGCTCCACATTCAAGCAACAAAGAAGCTTCAATCACGATGAAGGAATCAACAAAAGAGAAGATCATGATCAACTGAGGCATGAATTCAGAAGGATTGCACCACAAAGAAGATCATTCACTCATAGGTATGAAAGTTTCTTTTATGGTCATTGTTTTATTTGTACTAACTTTGGACATAAGGTTGTGGATTGCAGAGAATATGGAAAAAGTGTTCAGACAATAAATACCTATGTGGATTCCCACAACATTTAATGTTACAAATTCCACAATTATAGTCACATAGATCAGAATTGTAGAAGTGTGATGGACCCCTACATGAAAGAAAACATCAATATTAGATGCAAAAAGGTTTGGAGAAGAAAATAAATACAAGAAGAGCAGGTGAATAAAGAGCAAGTCCCAGAGATCGCAGGATTTGCAGTAGTGCAAGAAAGAGAAGAAGAGCATGTGAATAAAGAACAAGCCCAAGAGATTGTACTCTCATGAATTGTAGTGCAATATCATGATGAATCTACAGATAAAGAGGAAGATGTCAAAATTCAAGAATATTATGAAGATGAATATTACTCTGCATTAAGGCGGCTTCCTCTACCTTTCTGAGCCATCCGACTTGGAGACTCCCAGTAAATATGAATATAAAAGAGGGGGAGTCTAAGAAACAACTCTACATATTCGATAACTATCTTTCGAGTAGTTTGAAAGAAGTGCATAATGTCTTGTAACAATTTGGCTTTGGAACACATATCCATACATGCATCAGTTGGCAGTTACACAGGCAGAGGTTCATGATTGTATTCCACATATGTATTCAGGTAGGGATATATTCAATACAGGTTGTTCCACACATGTAGAATATGGTTGCATATAGACAAGACCAGTGGACACATTTTATTCGGTTTGAAGAGTAGGGATATGTGATGATTAGTTGCAGCAGAGAAGCCTTCATAATAATACAATGATAGATGGGTTAACATTGTGGACAATTGAGTAGCAAAGTTATGAACAATTTCTGATATATGGACATAAATGGATTTGTGAGATGCTTAGAAGGTACATAATACACGAGTAAGAGAAGATGCATAACAATGAATTGACAATTGAAACCATCAACATAAGCCATACAATTAAAGGATAATTGTTCAAAACTAAGGTCATTGTTGTCTAAGCAGTGGACATGACAAACATGAAATCAAGTAACTTTGAATGCTTTTTGTATATGTCAAAGAATTACAAGAGGAAGCACCAATGGATAAGCATGTTGGGTATGTGTTATATTCTTTGCACGAGTAGAAGTGTCTGAGCGTATGTGCCAGGTGCACAAAGAGGTTAGAAGGAGGGTGCAAGGGGGTTCGGGGGCAGGGCCCCATAATTTTTTTTTTTTTTCATCGGGACCACATTTTTTGGGACTGCATTATATTTAGTTGGTTTTTCGGCACATGGTTTCTTTGTCGATGGTTTTCTATTTCCGGTTAAGGAATTAGGGTTTTGGACTAATCCAGGTCATTGGGTTAGGGTTTTGGATGCCGCTGGCTCCTATATGTATTTTGTATTGTAAACATTGTAACACAATGAATGAATATAGAATATGGTGGTTTTCCCGGTTTCGGTTTCCAGGAGAAAAATCTCTATGTAATGTTTTTATTTTCCATTGTATCTTTTTTGTTCTTTTTCTGAATATCTGTTTGCAGTAGATATTGTACAATGTTAGGATTTACAAAGCATCCCTATAAGAGAGGAAATGGAGAGTATGCAAGAATCCCCATATTGATTTACACAACATCTTGCAGAAAAGTCAAGGGGATAGAAATTGTCTGATCCAAGTGGATATTGGTGTCCACCCACCTATTCCAACTGGCTCCTCTTGACCATTTTTAGTTCAACACGTTCTTCTATACTTATTTGTAATTACAGGTTCTACACTTTCAGGGCTGTATGAATCCCTACACATCTTCCAGGTGGATATTGATGGCCTCCCATCTAATCCAACTAGCTTATTTTGTATGTTTTCATGTCAACACGTCTTGTTGTACTTCCAGGGCCATTTTGGTTCCCTAAACATTGTTTTTTTGGCTCTCCACATTCAAAATGTATATAGAGTTAGAGTTTGAAGGCGTAATGTGTATTTCTCTGAAATAGATTTCCAACGAGCTATCACGTACCTAAAACTGAGGTCGTATGCAAAAGTTATGACCTCAGGAAGTTGAGGTACCAACTTACCCATAGGGGCCCACATAAATTTTGGTGTTTCATCTCCTAGGATTAGGTTTTTGGATGTCTAGGGTTTTGGCATTCATGAGTAATATAAAAAAGGCTTCTAGAGCATCATTATAATCATTCTGCTCAGACGGATGCACGTAGCAACCACATCTCTTCTCAGAGATAACTACCACCATTCAAGCAAGTGTTTCAGTTCAACAGTTTCAACCTATTTCATTTATTCAATAGAAGATATTGTTCACTAGATATTTGTGTTGTTATTCATATCTTTGTGTTTATTGTATTCATTCTGTTAATTAGTTCATTTCGCTCCTAAATCCGGATCAGTGGTATCAGAGCGGTTTGCTCTTCATTTATTTTTCTTCGTGCATGTCCTCGACAAGATTTGGGTACAAGAAGTTGGGACTTGAACCAATCGAGCCGTTGCAAGATTGGTCGCGCTGATCCCGAAAACAAACCATGGGGGACGAAAATAAATATGATGGAGCAAGAGATCCTTTTAAAATGTTGATCAAGGAAGCCCTCGCGCGACAAAAGAACGAAATGATGGACAACTTTGCGTAGATCCTTCGACGACTGCCCATAGGAGAAGCATCTTCATCAAGCGACCATGCAACCCCCTTCAAGGTACATGTAAATTTTGATATTTCATTATTTGAAGGATTGATAGATGCGGATGCTGTAGATAAATGGTTGAATTTGCTCGAAGGGTATTTTTCGGTCCACAATTTTTCCGATAGGGAAAATATTACTTTTTCACTCCCGAAGGTTGCCCCCCATTTTAAGGACTGGTAGGATACTTACTTTGAGAAAAGGGCCATAGAGGAATCAACAATATTTGTGGTTTCCCCTACATGGGATTCCTTTCGGGATGCCATTAAAGAACAATACTACCTCGTTGGAAGCTACGAGGACCAATGCACCCGATGGACCACCTTGCGTCAAGAAAGGGACCAGACAGTACCATATTTCACCAATAATTTCCATACTTTGTGCACCAAATTGGGTATCAAAGACTCAGGGCGAAATCTGGTGTTCTAATATCACGACTGTTTTCATAGATACATTCAAACATAAATGGATTTTCTAGACATCGCGTCATTGGGTACGGTTTGTAGATATGTTGCCAAGATTGAACAACAATTTAAGAAGAAGAGGCAAGAGTTTGGATTTGCAAACTCCTCATAGCTGAAGCAGAGAAAAGGCGGCCCCGACCCACATGAAAAGGAACAGAGAAAAGATGGCTACTCTCAGGACAACTTGTCCAAGCCACAACACAAGAAGGGCAATGAAAAGACAAAGAAGGACACAGAAAAATGGTGTGAATACCATAAAATCCCTTGGCACAAAATTGAAGAATGTCGCTCCAAGAAGTCACTTGTGGGCAAGCTAAAGGTGTTCAAGTCCAAGGCCTATTCTGACTCCAAATAAAATCCAGAAGGAAGGAGGTGGATTATCAATGTTGAACCTAGTGCCACTGTCACTACCACCAAAGTCTAGCCAAGCAAGCCAAAAGAACTAGAGGAAGGGGAACACAAAGGGGGCTCCGCTTCATTTCATTGTCGATAGCAGCAGTCAGAAGAACTTGATATCAATATAGGTTGTCAAGCGATTAGAATTTCCGATGATAACACACCTGTAGCCCTACACCGTCGACTAGCTTCACCAAGGAAGAGATCTTCGTGTCAGCCAATAGTGTCATCTGTTGTACGACATCAAGCCTTTCAAAGATGAGGTATTATGTGATATTTCTCCCCTTGAAGTTTGTGATGTTATTTTACGACAACCATATTTGTGGAAGTGTCATGCGCCTGCGTATGAGTCTAGACCCCACATTGTTATTATTACTTTGGGTAGACAATTGTAGAGGATACCAGAGGTAGCGCTGCCTACCCCTATTTCTTTAATCTTTTCTAAGCAATGTAGTAAGGTCATTTCATAGACCGAGAAGTTTGTCTTCTTTGTGATCCATGCTCACATAAGTAGAAGCTCATCACCACATCTGTAGCCTCTACACAGAGCCTCTCTTTGTAGCAGAAGGATGGTGATCTGACCCCTGATGCACCTCTTCCTAATGGACCAGTCTATCATCGCTCACTGATGAAAAATGACGAAATAGAGCTTCTTCAAAAGGGTCACATCAGACCCAACTCATCCCTTTGCGGGAGCCCAATTGTACTGGTGCAGAAGAAGGATAGGACCTGGAAACTCTACATTGATTATATAGCATTAAACAAAATCACAGTCAGGAATCGATACCCAATTCCCAGGATTGATGACCTTCTTGACCAACTCAAGGGGGAAAAGTTCTTTAGCAAGATTGACCTAAAGTCTGGATACCACCAGATTCCCATCGAACCAACTGATGTATGGAAGACAACCTTCAAATCCAAAGAAGGTCTCTTCGAATGGTTGGTCATGCCCTTTGGCTTAACAAATGCACCAACCACTTTCATGAGATTGGTGTATGATGTATTGAGATGCTTCACCAACTCTTTTTTGGTGGTATATTTGGATGACATCCTCATCTTCATAAAAACTTGGGAGGAGCACATGCGCATATTCAATAGGTTTTGAGCACTTTGCGGCAACACAAGCTATATGCCAACTTGAAAAAAATCTCCTTTGGCATGAACAAGGTCCAATACTTGGGATACATTGTTGATGAGCATGGGGTACATGTTGATCCAGCTAAGATCCAAGTCATATGTGACTAGCCATCCCTGACCACACTCACCGAGATTCAGAGCTTCTTGGGACTGGACAACTTCTACTGACGGTTCATGTTGGACTTCTCCCATATTGCATGGGCCCTCAACCAAGTGACCAAGGGAAGTGGCAGGGAAAAGTTCATGTGGGGGAAAGAACAACAACGAGGATTTGATGATATGAAGCATCGCTTGTGCTCAACTCCAATACTCTCCTTGCTTGATTTGCAACAACTGTTCGATATTGAGACTGATGCATATGACTATGTTGTAGGCACAATTCTCACTCAACACGGTCATCTGGTGGCATACCATAGTGAGACACTCTCAAATGTTGTCCATAAATACCCCACCTATGACAAAAAAATGTATTCCATTGTCCAAACCTGTCTTCAATGGAAACATTACATTCCGGGAAAGGAGATGATCATCCACATTGATCATAAGCCTCTGTAGTTTGTACAAACACAGGGGAAATTGCATAATGAATTCCATCAAAAGTGGTCCACCTACCTGCAACAATTCCATCTCAATATCAGGTATAAGACATGGATCTCAAATCGTATCACTGACTGCCTCAGTCGACCTCCCGTGGCTGCACTCACCACTGTGCTCCATTCCTGTGGACATGAGGCATCTGAGTGGCCCCAACTTTATCAACAATATCCAGACTTTGCCACCACCTATCAACTCTTGAGTACAAGTGCGACTGTTACTGATTTTCACATTCAGGACTAACTATTATTCCATCTAGGACATCTTTGTGTTCCTATAAGCGAGCGTGCAAAGATGATTTGGGAAGCCCACTACAGTCGGATGGCATGCCATTTTGGCATGGAGAAAAGTGTGGTCGTTCTACTGAAACATTTTTATTGGCCAAAAATTCAACAGGACGTCAGCAAGTATATAAAATCTTGCATTGCCATTGCCATTGCCAAGCCAACCATCAAGAAGCAAGGCTTATACACCCCTCTTACTACTCCTGAGAATCCTTGGGAATCCATCTCAATGGATTACGTGTTTGGACTTCCATCCACCAAGAAAGACAATGATTGCGTATTTGTGGTCGTTGATCGATTTTCAAAGATGGCCATCCTCACAGCCTACACGAAGAATATCACAATGACATATACTACCAATCTCTTCTTTGAACAAGTATGGGTCTATTTTGGGATACCACAAATCATCATCTCCGACCGGGACAACAGGCTCCTCAACACATTTTGGTCGAGTCTTTGGTCACTGTTGGACACCAAGACCACTAAATGAACTTCTTTCCACCCCCAAACAGATGGCCAAATAAAGGTCGTCAATCAGATGATTGTGCACATCCTATGCATGTACACTCCAAGCATCCGCATACATGGGATGAGAGTCTCCCCTATGTTCAACATAGTTACAACATGGCTCTCCATAACTCCACCAACCATAGCCCATTTCAGGTGGGGTTGGGATTCCAAACCTTGGGTCCCATTCATGTTGCACTACATCTATCCACCACACAGACCAACTCTTCCCATGTTCAGTTTGAGACCGACAAAGTCACCAGATTAATTGAGTGGATTCAACACATCCGCTAATAGGTCCATGGGATTTTTCAACAAGCCAATGCTAAGTACAAGCAACGCCATGATCAACACAAGGTACTGCACCAGTTCCAGGTTGGAGACAAAATTTGGTTACATTTGTAGAAGGAGCGTCTTACAGGGCCCCATTGGAAGCTCTGCCCACTTCGATATGGGCCTTACACTATCACCAAAGCTGTGAGTAGTAATGCTTTTGAGATCAACACTCTACCCTTCCTTGGCTTGCACACAATGTTCAATGTGGACCTCCTTCATCCATATATCCCACCATTATTAGACACCTTAGAGATCGCAGAACAACTGACACCAACAGAGATCAACCCTAACTGCATGGAACAAGCATCCATTGATCAGATAGTGGACACACATGTCAAGGGAACTCGCCAGCATAGGATCCATCTTTATCGGGTTGTCAAGGTAGGTCAACTCCTACACCAAGGAAAGTGGCTCACCTGGGGCCAAATTCAAAAGAAGTTTCCTCACCTGATGGGGGAACTCAACACAATGGAAACCATTTCTTCCTAAGGGGAGAGGATTTATCCAGGTGGATATTGGTGGCCACCCACCTATTCCAATTGGATCCTCTTAACCATTTTTACTTCAACATGTTCTTCTGTACTTCTTTTTAATTGTGGGTTCTACACTTCCGGGGCTATCTGAAACCCTACACATCTTCCAGGTGGATATTGGTGGCCTCCCATATAATCCAACTGGCTTATTTTTTATGTTTTCGTGTCAACACATCTTGTTGTACTTCCATGGACATTTTGGGGCCCTAAACATTGTTTTTTTTGGCCCGCCATAGTCAAACTGTAGACATAGTAAGAGTTTGAAGGCATAATGTGTAGTTCTTTGAAAGATGTTTACGCCTAAAATGGAGGTCATATGAAAAATTTACGACCCCGAGAAGTTAAGGTACCAACTTACCCATAGGGGCCCACATAACTTTTGGCGTTTCATCTCCTAGGGTTAGGTTTTTGGATGTCTATGGTTTTCAAATTCATGAGTAATATAAAAAATGCCTTTGGAGCCTCATTGTAATCATTATGCATAAACAAATGCGCGCAACAACCACATATCTTCTTAGAGATAGCTACCACCATTCGAGCAAGTGTTTCATTTCAACAATTTTACAATTTCATCCTTTTTCATTTATTCAATAGAAGATATTGTTCACTGGATATCTGTGTTGTTCTTCATATCTATGTGTTTATTGTATTCAGTCTGTTAATCAGTTCGTTCTGCTCCTAAATCCAAATCATTGTCAGAAAAAAAAGATTAGAGGATAGATTGTTCAAAGAAGGTATATCCTTAGGGAGAGTTACCCTTTTATCAAAGGGGGAGAAAGATAAAGAGAAAGATATGAAGAGAAATTACATAAGCATGGAGATATGGGGAGCAACCCAAAAGGGGGATACCCTTGGGCATTGATGTCAAAGGATGAGAGAGAAACATGAGGAGAGAAACATTGATAAGGAGAAAAACACGAGGAGAGAAGCATTGACGAGGAGCGATGGTCATAGGGGGAGTGTGAGTGCTGCCATCAATGTTTGGAGTATGAGTGTTTCCATCAATCCCAAAGGGGGAGATTGTTGGATAGTTGGTTGTCAGTGATGTTGTTGGACAATTGGTTGTCATTGATGTCAACAAGAAGTGGATTTCATTGATTTCAATATATGTGATTGGGATATTTGGAGAAGTATCCAAAGTGGTCCCCTTATGGCATATCTCTAAGAATGTCCCTCACAGGAAAACACTATGAAGAAGTCTACAAGAAACCCATAGGTGTGGTCATGAATCCTGAAATTGTTTGAGGAATAAGGACATGAAGGATAGTGTAAATGCATGCAACACACTCATATATGGATAGTCCTCATCATGTCGTTTCCAACAGTAGGTGGAACATCATGTAGTTCCTCACGGTTGAGGAGTTATGAGGTCATGAAGTTGGAAGCACCAAATATGGATTAAGAAGCCCCTAGTTAGTTACAAGTCATTGGTGAACCCGAGGTTGAATCTAAGGTAGAAATTCTGAGGTTGCGAAACAAGGTCGAAGGTGAAAGTTTTGGAGTTGTAGAAAAGGTGATAACCCTAGTTTCTGAGGTTATCCGAGGGTTATAGATAAGTAGGGCGTGGATGTACGTGAGCCATAGTGGTGCAAAGCATAGATATCCATGGGTGGTAGAGGAGCAAGTTGTGGATATGTGAAAATATTGTGAAAGGTTGTGAAGCGATGCTTGTGCCAGGTTGGTGTGTTTGTCTGTGATCTTAAGCACCATGTCTATTACAAGTTCTTAGGTATGTTTATATGCATGATTTGATTGATATATCTTGGTGATATGGTACATTCTTGAGGCATGGTATGGTGATTTAGGCATATTCCAGAGACACATATTTGTGTTGTTGGTACATGGTTGAGATGCAAACTTTGTATATGGTGGCACATGTTTGAGGTACATATTAGTTACATGTTGATGATGTTGTGGTCATGCCTTTGGTATCTTGTTGAGGCATTGGTATATGTTTGAGGCACACATTTGGTGCATGTTGTGAGGCATATTCTTGACACATGTATGAGGTGCATATCTTGGTGATGATGGTATATGTTGAGGTACCCCTTAGTGATGTGATGGTACATCATTGATACATGATATGGTACATGTTTGGTACATGGTTGATGCATGATATGGTATATGGTCGACGTACATGGTTTGGTGATGGTATATCAGTGACAATGATAGTGATAGTGACAATGACAGTGGCAGTGACATGGACAATGATAGATTGGATGATTAATTGATCATCAGCGGCATGTTGGTTTATGTGACAATGACAGTGACATGTTGGTTTATGTGACAATGATAGGTTGGTTGTTGTGACAATGACAATGACAGGTTGGTTGATTTGATAATGACAATGAGTCTACACTTATATTTCAGGGCGGCGAGACGGGGTAAGGAAAGGGGGTTGTAGCCTCCTTCCGGTTGGTGCCGGAGAACTCAGGGAGTTGGAGATTACTTAAGGTTGGAGCCTATAAATCAAGGGGTCATAGCCTCCTTCCGGTTGGTTCTAGAGAACTCAGGGAGTTGGATTTTCCTTTAGGTTGGTGCCTGTAAATCAGGTGGTCATAGCCTCCTTCTAGGTGTAGCTGGAGAACTCAGGGAGTTGTAGCTTCCTTCGGCTTGGTGCCTGTAAATTAGAGGGTTGGTGCCTCCTTCTATTTGGTGTTGGATAATTAGGAAGTTGGTGCTACCTATGAATGTAAAATTTGATATATAAGAAATCATTCTGTGGTTTTCTCCCATTTTGGTTTTCACATAAATTATGGTGTACTGTGCATGTGGTTATTTTATGTGATGATACTGCTTATGGTTATATGCTCATGATATATTGAATGAAATCATAAATGATATACTGATGATAAAATTTGAAGTTTATATATTGTGATTAAAAGTGGTAAAAAGTGTTCATATTGATTCACCCCCCCCCTCTTAGTATTCCAATAGCTTTCACTCACTCACCAATTTTTCAACTTCAAAGTGGACTACGATGGCATCAAATAATAAAGGTTGATTTGGTTCCTGGGTGAGTTTATGTGCCAATTGCAAGTTAAGTAGTCTCTCTGTATAAGGGTTACTTAATCATATATGAGGGAATGAGGATAGTAATAATAAGGGAAGTTGGTAAGCCTAAATTTATTAAGGACCTACTCACCCACCCATGGAATCTCTAGAAGAAGACCTGTAACGTCCTCGACCACCCACAGGTCAGGGTATGCCACCTTCAAGCCCACCCTTGGACTTCTTTCTCTTACTGATAACTTTTTTAATTAATAAGGAAAAATAAAAGAAAATATCTAACGACATGCACAAAAATAACCATCAAGCATGCATATTCTAAAGATTCAATTAAACGATAAATAAATACACAAAGGAATGCATTCATATACAGATAAATAATACCATAACAAAGAGCACTTATCTTTATAAAAGAAGACACCAACTGGTTGCAGACCAAGGACGTTCCACCCAACCATAGACACTACTGTTCCAAAGCTCAACAACAGTGTCACCCTCGAGCCAGGGCTATGAATCCACAAGGACGGTTCCAGAGTGTTACTTGGCTTCCCAAACCAGTCAACACTCAAGCTGTCATAGGATTTCCCAGTGCTAAAAACAATCCATGTACCCAACTCTCTTCTACCCAACCTGCACCACCCAAGAGAATGGACCTCCACCCTATTTTGCCACACAGTCCCTCAGGCAGTCCTTCTCCTTCCAGGGCTCCAACGCAACTGGTCCAGAATCTCATTGTTGGAACTCTCAGGACACGCAGCTGTGAAAAAGTTGGAAACAAGCCAACACATCTCAAATATGCAAGCCTCAAGTCATGTTTGGATTACACCAACGACCACTACAACCAACAATACCATGGCTACTCTTCGACAATTTGTTTCCCTTTCCCAAGCCAAGACGCGGATGAGGATGGATCAATGAGTGATAGGTAAGGACGGGATGAATGAATGAGTGAGAAAGTGAATGAATGCATGAACTAGTGAGAAAGTGGACAAGAAAAAATAAGTGAATGAAGGAGCGAATGAGCAAATGAGTGAACGAGAAATCAACCAACCCCCCCCAACAAACTAGGGGTGAGTTTAAGTATTTAGTGGGGAATCAAGAACTTCTCAACCTCCCCCAAGAAGCTCACATAACTGATCCACTCCCTTAGATAAAAGGGTAATTACAATAGGAAATAAACATTTATCCCCTCAAGCCCCCTCTCTTGTGGAATCATAGCCCCCTATAACTCTAGTCCTTGTCCATCTAGCAACCATCAATGTATTTATTATTAATAATGATCAAAACATTATATTTCTTGGGCACAATGGCCTTTTAATAATTGTTTGGGAACTCTGTCCTATCAACATTGTAACAATACATTATTTAAAATGGGGGTTCAAAACCCGGGGTGTTACATCCCCTCCCCCTTACTTTGGCACTGTCCTTAGTGCATATACAAAATAGAGATCAAAATCTCAAAATTTATTCAAAAATATGTGGGTACTCTGCCCACATGGCATCTTCATGCTCCCAGGTAGCATATTCAGGACCGTAGCAGGTCCACTAAACTTTTACCAGCTCTATAACTCGATTCCGGAGCATTTTGACCTTTCTGTCCAACACCCGAACTAGATGAACCTGAAAGTCTCCCTCTGTCTCTATCTGAATCAAATGCCAATCAATAACATGTTTAGGATCATGTACATATTTATTTAGTAAAGAGACATGAAATACATTATGCACATTCATGGAAGTAGCCAATGCAAGCATGTATGCAATTGGTCCTATTCTGTCCAATATTTCAAATGGACCACAAAATCTGGTTGCCAACTTTGTACAACTACCCAATTTCAAAGAGATTTTCTTGGGCTTCACTTTCAGAAGTATAGGCTCCCCTACTTTAAATTCTCTAGTTGTCCTGTTCTTATCTGCATAAACTTTCTGTCTATCCCGAGCTGCCTTTAAATTCTACTTGATCTTAACCATCTGGTCTTCCATATCCTTGAGCAACTCTGGCCCAAGTACCACTCTATCTGCTGGGTTGTCCCAACTCACTGGAGTATTTTATTTCCTACCATACAAGGCTTCAAATGGGCTCATTCTCAATGAATCTTGATACCAATTATTATATGCAAACTCAACCAAGTGCAAGTAATCTTCCCACTTGGATGGCTTATCCATCACATACATTCTCAACATATCTTCAATTACTCGATTGACCCTCTCTGTTTTCCCATGTGTTTGTGGATGGTATGTTGTGATAAAGTTTAGATTTGTACCAAATCCTTTAAACAATCCCCTCCAGAAATTGGACGTAAACTTTGTATCTCTGTCCGAGACAATTATCCTAGGTATCCCATGCAACCTACCAATCTCTCTCATGTAAATTTCACCAATATTTGATCTAGGTGGATATTGGTGGCCACCCAAATATTCCACTTGGACCCCCACCATTTCTTCTTTCAGTTTTTCAGTTTCCGCACAGTTTACTATTTTTAGCAGTTTTTCGGGTCGTGAACTTCCGGAGCCGTTTTGAGGCCCTAAACGATGTTTTTTGAGAAAACGGGGAGCAACATGGAAGAAAGTTTTATGTTGCTCACCCAAAAGTTGTAGTCCTTAGATAGATCTTTCTAATGAGGTATTGAGCGCGTCAAACATAGATCGTATGCCAAAGTTACTTCCCCAACAAGTTGATGTACCAATTTACCCAAACGGGGCCCATAGTCTTGGCGTTTCATCTCCTAGGGTTAGGTATTTGGATGTTTAGGGTTTTCCATTGTTTCTCAATAATAATAGGCCTTCGAGCCTCATTGTAACATAGTTCATAGGCCAGTATCTGCCACATCTCTTCTCAGAGATAAGCTACCAGCGCCCTAGCTAGTTTATTTCCATTATGTCTGTAAGCGTATTTCAGTCATTTGTTATTAATGAAATGAAGTCTTATTTCCGCTGCATCTCTACGTTTATGTGTATTTCTATATTTCATTGTGTTCCTACATAAATCTGGATCAGTGGTATCAGAGCGGTATTCTCATTCTCGATCCTTCTTTACATGTCCCCAACGAGGTCGGGGTATAAGGAGTTAGGGCTCGATTTGGTTGAACCTTTGCAAGATCAGCGTCGCAAACCCCGATGACCACCCATGAAGTAAGAAAATAAAGATGAGGGAGCAGGAGATCCTATCAAAATGTTGCTCGAGGAGGCCCTCGAGAAACAAAGGATCGAGAAACAAAGGAACGTGATGATGGCAAACTTTGCTCAAATCCTTCAACGGATGCCCACTAGCGGCGCATCTACATCCAACAACTACTCTGGAGGCGCCACTCCTTTTAAGGTACAAGTAAACTTTGACATTCCCATATTTGAGGGCCAAATAGATGCAAATGTTGTATATAGATGGTTGAATCTGTTAGAAGGATATTTCTTGGTTCATGACTTTTCCAACCGAGAAAGGATTATTTTTGCACTCCTCAAAGCCGCCCCCCATGTTAAGGACTGGTGGGAAACCTACTGGGAGAAATAGGGCGAGGGGGAACCCTCTCTGTTCTCGGTCACACCCACTTGGAATTCTTTCGGAGACACCATCAAGGAACAATATTATCCCATGAGGAGCTATGAGGACAAATACATCCAATGGACTACGTTGCGGCAACAAAGGGACCAAGATGTGCATGAGATGATGAATTTGTTTCATACCCTCCGCACAAAGTTGGGTATCAAAGATTCAGAGAAACATTTGGTGTTAAAGTACCGCAGTTGTCTACACAGATACCTTCAATAGGAAATGGAGTTCCTCAACATCTCCTCGCTTTGTGCAGCATACTGATATGCTGCCAAGATTGAGTAGAAGTTCAAACAGAAGAAGCGAAACTTTGGGTTTGCGAATCAGAAGTAAGGTAAAGGTACCTCCAAAACACAGAACAAAGGACCAAGCCAAGGTGGGGTGGCCCAGGACAACCTGCCAAAGCCGCAAGCAAAGAACTACACCACGAAGCCAAAAAAGGACATGGGGAAGTGGTGTGAGTTCCATAAGAGCTCCACCCACAACACAAGTGAGTGTCGGGCCAAGCAGTGACTGGTAGCTGAGTTGACGGCCTCTGAATCGGATGCATGCTCTGAATTTGAACCAGAACCCGACAAGGGGAATGACAGGGGGACGCATATTATTGATGTGGAGCCCAACACCACTGTTGCCACCACAAAGATCTAGAAGAAGGAACCAGAAGACCCAAAAGAGGCAGAGCGTCTCTTCCATTCCAAGATGTGGGTAAAGGGTTCCCTGTTGTAGTTCATTGTCGACAGTGGGAGCCAGAAGAACCTCATCTTGGTAGAGGTCGTGAAGCGACTGGGCTTGCCGACGACAACAAACCCAAAACCATACACCATTGGGTGGTTTCACCAAGGACAAGACCTCCGCGTCAGCCAATAATGCCTCCTTCCCTACAACATCAAGCCCTTCATGGATGAGGTATTGTGTGACATTGCTCCTCTTGATGTTTCTGATGTATTATTAGGCCAACCGTACTTGTGGAAGCGACATGTTATGTATGAGTCCAGAACTCATGCTGTTATTATCACTTTGGGCAATAAGTTGTACAGGATATAAGAGATAGCACTGCCTACCACCATCTCTTTGGTTACTGCAAAATAATGCAGTAAGCTCATTTCCAAAACCAAGAAATTTTTTTCCTGATGATCCGCCCTCAGGGAAAGGAGAATACTATGGCCATGACCTCCAAACAGAGCCCCTCTGCACGACAACAACAGATGGATAAGGTCGTGGAAGAGTATGAGGACATATTCACCTCCCCCGCAGGAGTGCCTCTACATTGCCAGGTCAAGCACCCCATCGATCTGACCCCAGGTGTGTCGCTGCCCAATGGACCAATCTATCGACGCTATGTTCTGGAGAATGACGAAATCAAGAGGTAGATTCATGAGTTATTGCAGAAAGGTCACATCCGACCGAGTTCATCACCCTGTAGGAGCCCGATCATGTTGGTGCATAAGAAGGATGGGACTTGGAGACTCTACATTGATTATCAGGCACTGAACAAGATCACTGTCTGGAATAGGTACCCGATCCCACAGATTGATGACCTTCTGGACCAACTCAAGGGGGAAAAATATTTCAGCAAGATTGACTTGAAGTCTGGGTATCACCAGGTACCAATCGAACCCTCTGATGTGTGGAAGACTGCCTTCAAATCCAAGGAGGGCCTTTTCGAATGGTTGGTCATGCCTTTTGGGTTGACGAATGCCCCTGCAACATTCATGAGGCTAATGGATGACCTCTTGCGGCCATTCACCAACTCATTTGTAGTGGTGTACTTGGATGACATTCTGATCTTCAACCAAACTTGGGAAGAGCACCTCCACCACATCCGATAGGTCCTCCAAACACTACGGCAACACAAGTTGTGTGCCAATTTGGAGAAATTCACTTTTGGCAAGACCTAGGTTTAGTATCTAGGATACATTATTGATGAGCGGGGGGTGCATGTGGATCCTGCAAAGATCCAATTCATTCGGAATTGGCCAGCCCCAACCACCCTAATAGAGCTCTGCAACTTTTTGGTTCTTTCCAACTTCTACCGCAGGTTCGTGTTGGGATTCTCTCATATCACTTGGCCCTTGAGTCAAGTCACTAAGGGAGGAGGGAAAGAAAAATTATTTTGGTCTGAATCTCAACAGAAGGCGTTCGGGGAATTGAAGCATCGCCTCTGCTCTACACCAGTGCTCACATTACCAGACTTGCAACAACCATTTTAGATCGAGACATATGCCTCTGACTATGCTATTGGGGTAGTCCTTACTCAACATGGGCATCCAGTGGAATATCACAGTGAGACACTTTCCGACACAGTCTGAAAGTATCCCACTTATGACAAAGAGATGTATTCCATTGTTCTGTCTTGCCGACAATGGAAGAATTACATTTTGGGAAAGGAAACGATCATCCACATAGACCACCGACCCCTGCAGTTCATACAGACACAAGGGAAGTTGTAGAACGATCGCCATCAGAAGTGGTCCACATACATGCAACAGTTTCATTTGAACATTAAGTACAAGAAAGGTAGCACCAATAATGTTGCAGACTGCCTCAGCCAACCACCCATCGTGGCACTAACCATTGTGCTCAACTCTTGCGGGCACGAGACTTCCGATTGGCCGCTTCTCTACACAACTGATCCAGAATTCGACCACACATACAATACGCTCTTGGAAGGTAAGCAAGTTCCCAATTTTCACCTCCAGGATGCCCTACTATGTCACCTAGGACACCTTTGTGTTCCTTCAAGCGAGCATGCCAAGATGATTTGGGAGGCTCACTACAGTCCGGTTGCTGGGCATTTTGAGGTCAATAAAACCGTGGCAATACTGCAAAAGTATTTCTATTGGTCGAACCTTCGACAGGATGTTAGGAAGTACATCAAGTCCTGCACTGTTTGTGCCATTGCCAAACTGACCATCAAGAAGAAAAGCCTCTATACTTCACTTCCTACCCCCAATCGATCTTGGGAATCCATCTCTATGGATTACATGTCGGGCCTTCCTTCTACTAAGCATGGAAACGACTGCGTTTTTGTGGTCGTCGACAGATTCTCGAAGATGTCCATTATGATGGCCTGCAAGAAGAATATCACAACAGAAGCCACTGCTAAAATCTTCTTTGAACGAGTGTGGGTACACTTTGGGATCCCACAGTCTATCATCTCATATCGGGATAGTAGGCTCCTCAGTACATTTTGGTCTAGCCTCTGGTCGATGCTGGACACCAAGCTCACCAAGTCCACATCTTTCCATCCGCAAACTGATGGCCATATAGAGGTCATCAACCGAATGATCGTACACATTCTGTGCATGTACAAATCAAAGAATCCATGCACATGGGATGGGATCCTCCCCTATGTACAACACAACTACAACTGGGCTCTCCATAGCTCAACCAACCACAACCTCTTTCAGGTGGGCTTGGGATTCTAGCCACTATGTCCCATTGACATAGCGATTCCATTTGTGTCTACTCAGGAAGATTCATCTCATGTCCAGTCTGAGGCTGACAAGGAATTAAACTTCATTGAGCAAATTCAACACATCCACCAACAAGTTCATGACATCTTGGACAGAGCCAATGCTAAGTACAAGAAACGACATGATCAACATCGGGTGCCACACAATTTCCAAGTGGGTGACAAAGTGTGGCTACATTTGCAAAAGGAGCGCCTTGTTGGACCCCACTGAAAGATTCCCCGACTCTGATATGGGTCGTACACCATCACCAAGGCTGTAAGGGACAATGCCTTTGAGCTCAAAATTCCACCATTCCTTGGTCTGCACCCAGTGTTCAATGTGGACCGCCTTCAGCCCTATTTTCCACCTCTACTAGACACATCCGACATGGCATAACAACTCACACAAACATAGTTAAATCCAGACTGCATGGAACAAGCCACAACTAATCAGATCATGGATACATAAATCAAGCACACTCGACAACAAAGGATACCTCTATATCGAGTTGTCAAAGCAGGCCAACTCCTCCACCAAGGCAAGTGGCTCACCAGGGACCAAGTTCAACAGAAGTTTCCTCATCTCATGGAGGAACTCAACGCGATGGGGACCATTGCTTCCCAAGCGGGGAGGAATGATCTAGGTGGATATTGGTGGCCACCCACCTATTCCACTTGGACCTCTACCATTGCTTCTTTCAGTTTTTCAGTTTCCACACAGTTTACTATTTTTAGCAATTTTTCGGGTTCTAAACTTCCAGAGCCGTTTTGAGGCCCTAAACGACGTTTTTTGAGAAACCAGGGAGTAACATGGAACGAAGTTCGATGTTGCTCACCCAAAAGTTGTAGTCCTCGGATAGATATTTCTAATGAGGTATTGAGCACGTCAAACAGAGATTGTATGCCAAAGTTACGTCCCCAGAAAGTTGATGTACCAATTTACCCAAACGAGGCCCATAGTCTTGGTGTTTCATCTCCTAGGGTTAGGTATTTGCATTTTTAGGGTTTTCCATTGTTTCTCAATAATAATAGGCCTTCGAGTCTCATTGTAACACAGTTCAGAGGCCAGTAGCCGCCACATCTCTTCTTAGAGATAAGCTACCAACGCCCTAGCTAGTTTATTTCCATTCTATTTGTAAGCGTATTTCAATCATTTGTTATTAATGAAATGAAGTCTTATTTCTGCTGCATCTCTGCATTTATGTGTATTTCTGTATTTCATTGTGTTCCTACATGAATCCGGATCAATATTAGCCACTATATGGGTTGTTTTTACAGGAACAAAATGAGCAGCCTTTGTTAATTTGTCAACCACTACCATGATTGAATCATGTTGTCTTGTTGTCCTGGGTAATTTAGTTATGAAATAAATGGTTATCGCTTCCCATTTATTCTCTGGGATTGGTAATGGCTGCAACAAACCCGCTGGGTGCCTATGCTCAACCTTCACCTTTTGACATTCCATACATTGAGCGATGTAATCAACAACATCCTTCTTCATTCCCGACCAAAAGAATTGGCTTCTTACTGCTGTAATCGTTTTTTGGTAACCGGGATTTCCAGCATAAGGAACATCATACATTTCCTTCAATACCAAATTCCTCAGTTCTCTAGAACTAGGAACATAGATTTCATTCTTATGCATAAGTAATCCTACTTCCTTTAACTCATACCCCTTTATTTTCTGTTGTACATATCCTTGCTGCAAGCTTTCCTTTACTTGTAGGTAATGCTGATCTGTAACAAGATCATCTAAAATTTTGCTCTTCAAGTCTGACTGACGCATACTGACAATAGTAGCATGCATGAGATGCACTCTTCTACTAAGTGCATCAACAACTTTATTCTCTTTTCCTTTGATATTCTTGATATCGAGGTCATATTCACTTAAAAATTCCAGCCATCTTGTTTGCCTGGCATTCAAGGTTGGTTGTTCAAAAATATACTTCAGGCCAATGTGGTCTGTCCTTAATTCAAATCTCTTCCCCATGAGATAATGCCTCCACATCCTCAAGGCCTGGACAATGGCAAAAAGATCCAAGTCATGTGTGGCATAGTTCCTCTCACGCTTCTTAATCTTTCTGAACTCATAACCAATGACATGTCTATTTTGCATGAGGAATCCCCCAAGTCCTTCCTTACATGCATTTGTACATACCACAAAACTTTCATTTGGGTAAGCAATCTTTAACACAGGTGCACTAGCAAGTAATTCCTTCAACAGATTAAAATTATCTTCACACTTAGGTGTCCATTCAAATTTAGTTCCCTTCTTTTGCAAAGAAGTGATGGGATGAGCAATCTCATAGAACCCTACTATGAACCTTCTGTAGTAACCAACTAATCCCATAAAATATCTGACTTCTGACACATTTCTGGGTGTTGGCCATCCTCTAATGGCTTCAATATTCTCTGGATCTACTGCTATGCCCTGCTCTGAAATAATGTGTCCTAAGTAATGGATCTGCTTTTGATAAAAATAACACTTACTCAGCTTGGCATACAACTGATGTTCTCTCAGCACTTGCAATACCAGTCTTAAGTGATGTTCATGCTCCTCTTTAGACTTAGAATAGACAAGTATTTCATCCAAGAATACTATGAAAAACTTATCCAAATAATTTCTGAATATGCCATTCATTAGGAACATAAAGATAGCTGGTGCATTGGTCAATCCAAATGGCACCACTACAAATTCATAATGCCCATACCTGGTCCTAAAGTCCGTCATATGAATGTCTTCTTCCTTGATTCTTACCTGATGGTATCCTGACCTCAGGTCAATCTTTGAAAATATCTTTGCTCCTCTTAGTTGATCAAGGAGGTCATCAATTTTGGGTAGAGGATACTTGTTCTTTATAGTATACTTATTCAGTTCTCAAAAGTCAATACACAACCTCAAGGTTCCATCCTTCTTTTTGACAAAGAGTATTGGTGCTCCCCAAGGTGAAACACTTTTACGTATGTAACCTTTCTTCAACAATTCCTCCAACTGCATTTGTAATTATTTTAACTATGGCGTGCTAATTCTGTAATGTGTTTCTGACACCGGGGTAGCTCCAGGAACTATATCAATAGAGAAATCTATCTCCCTTTTTGGTGGCAACCCTGGTATTTCTTGGAATACATCCTTGAATTCTTGTAGTATCGAGAAATCTTCTAGGATTGGATCCTTTGTCTTTTCTAGCTCCTCCACATGCGCTGCATACAATTGAAATTCTTTCCTAAAACATCTATTCAATTGTAAGGATGAAATCTCCCTTATAGAGATGGGTCTTGGAACTCCTTTCACAATGTTCTGTTTTCCATCTTCATCAAGACAGGTAAATGTCTTGCTATGACAATCTAGGACAACATGATGTTTGTCCAGCGAATCCATTCCAATTAGAATATCATAAGACCCCAATGGTATGATATTTAGATCAATATTTGTATTCACACCATTAAGACTTATGGAACATCCTCTAACCATATCATGGATTCTCCTTTTGGTTCCAGTGGCTAGCTGAACCAAACTTGATTTTCCAAGCTTACTTTTCTCCAAATGTAATCTATCCACTATTTTAGGGTCAATTTAGCAATGAATTGCTCTTGAATCAATTAAAATAACAACCAGATGATTTATGATCTTACCTTCCACCTCGATCATATTGGACTGGTACTCTTCTTGTCGATCATCTAAAGCTGCATAGATTCTTCCCATATCTTCGACTGTTGTAGCCTCTTGGACGTTGTGCACAATATTCACTCTATCCTTTATGTGTGGGAAATTCTTTTACATGTGATCTTCTTTGCATCCCCAACATTGGATAGGTGGTCTTCCCATTTTTCCCAAGGAGTCTTCTTTTTTGGATTCACCCTTAGAATACTGATCTTGATGATTTCTATTAGGCTCATTTCTATTGAAGGGAGGTTTGAATCCTTCCCTCCTCTAATCGAACTTCTCTTTCTTCTTATCCTTCCAAGATTTCTGCAGGGATTCTCTACCCTGACCTTGCTCATACAGGTATTTAACCTTCCTGATGGCCTCAGTCAAGGTCCTGGGCTCATCATACCCAATATTTTTTTTATAAAAGGCTGGTAGTCCACTAAAAAACCTCTGTATCTTTACCTTTTCATTGTTTATAAACCCAACATTTAACAATCCCTAGAACTTCTTCTCATATTCCGCCATAGTCATGCTTCCCAGCCTGAGTTCAAAGAACTACATTTTCTTGTCATAGAAATGCTCTGAGAGGTACTCCTTCTGGAAGTACTTCTTGAACTACTTCCAAGTGATCCTATTCTCATTAATTTGTTCAACTTGCTTCAGTTGATCCCACCACATTGCAACTTTCCCATGTAAATGGTAGGTGGCAATCTTGACTTCTAGGTTTGATGAATAGTTATGCAATTGAAAATACCTCCTAAGTCCAAGCAACCATGCTTCGACATCATCTTCCCTTTATTTTTCACCATCAAAGGAGGGTGGCTTAAGCTTCCTCAACTCTCCTTGCAAACTATCCACTTCCTGTCTCCTTCTCTGGTGCCTAACAAGAGACACCTCTGGATTGCTTATGGAATCTTCCGATGCATAAAAATTTCTTTCTGAGTAAGGAGGTGAGTGGTGTCTATGAGTTCTATTGGCACTTCTCGAGTAACTAGCTCTTCCACGATCCTCTCTTCTTTCACGAATGCTCCCTTCTTCCTCTTGTTTTGAGTTTGATCCCTTCTTCGTTTGCCTTTGCCATTGATTTAAGATTTGCAACATTCAAGCATTTGTCTGACTTTTCTCTCTCATCAGTCTCTCATTGTCTGCTTTGTAGCTCTGCACTTCTATTTTTAGGCTTCTTACAATTTCTATTAATGTTTCCTGATCTCCTCTTTCCTTGCGTCCATTGGAATCTGTCTCTGCAATGCCAATTCTGGTATTCTGGCCTTCGACCTCCTTATCATGGATGGAGGCTCCCTCGCCTTCTTCCATTTCTTCAATAGACATTCTGAGATGATGTGTTTAAAACCCTTAACTCTACAAAATGTGCAAGCGACCATTTTGTTAGAATTAAGCATATGATAAACACAATTTGCCAAACCATGTTATAGGTCCCTTTTCTTCTCAATTCATGAAGAACATATATGTATCAATCTGCACCATATAACACTTCCATGTTATCCCTTAGTCGATACAAAATTTAATTTTGCACATGCACTCCTTTCAAGCCACCTCCCCAAGTGACCACGGCTCGAAATCGCGGTCAAATCCTTCCTGGCGCTTTCTGTGTTAGAAATTACTATATCGGAGATCGTTTGGTTGAAAAATTATCGAGGGATGAGATCGACAGTTAACAATAATTGTAGGCTGACAAGATGCTCACTCTTTATCAGAGAGCTCTGTCCCCGCAATCTGAAAAGTGCTCACCCAAATCTCCTTTAAATCGTAGTCATTGATCCCTTGTCCCAACGAGATCAATGATGTTGGAAAATAGTGGGTTGTGAACTAGCATGTTCGCTAATTTTTCCTCCTCTCCCCGCAATGGCCCCCCACCATCGATTTTCCATTCACAGATCGACGACTATCCGCGGATCCTGCTTCCTTAGCACCCAATTCCAATATCACACTGATGGGCACTAGCGCCTTCTTCACCTATGACCTTGGGCTATGGCCCATGGCTTACCCTCTTGGTGCTTCGCAACTTCAGAACCTTCAGCCAGGACCAGATCAACTCTCCTCCTCGTCATTTATGATCAACGATCGAGATCCACTTCGGGACTCCGTGCTTTGGGATTTTGACACTTTCGACCTCCTCTTTCCCCCAGAGCACTCCGTACTCGAAGTTATAGCTTGGGTGCCATGCATCCACCTCAAATCAATGGATATCTAGTCCACTTCAGGACTTCGGCCTTCAGAAGTCTCAACTTTCCCTGCTTGCTTCCTCTTGGAACGCTTCCACCTAGAGTTCATGATCTGTCGACATGTGTCTTCCCGTAGATCGATGGCTATGAATTTCTTTGGCTCTTCGGGCTTTGGGAGTTTAAAACTATCCGCCTTCACTTTCTCTCGGAGTACTTTCACCCAAAGTTGATGATCCGTCGACGTGTGTCTCTCACATATCAATGGCTATGAATTGCTTTGGCTCTTCGAGCTTCGAGAGTTTCAAAATCTCCACCTTCACTTTCTCCTGAAGTGTTGATCCTCCAAGCCACTTCGAGATCTACTGCCACATGTATTCTGGGATCAACGGTCGATATGTATTCCATCCTTCGGGCCTTCGGGAGTTCTCGACCCAATGCAACTGTCACATATTTTTCCTCTGGAGTGCCCAGTCTCCGGACTGCACGATCTGTCACCACGTGGCGAAATACTAGAAGCGAACATGTGGCCCAATCAGGTGGGTGAGACGTGTCACGTTCTAACTAAAATTTCAATCTTCCACAGGTTCAAAACTCAATAACGTGTGGCACACATCCCATGTGTCCATGTCATCCCAGGTGACGTCCGCGAGCCACGTCACTTCAGAATTTCGGGCTTCGAAATATTTTACGCTTGCACTCCTCAAGTCTCCTGAACTCTGAATTTCTAAACTGCTTAACCTTCCGGGGTCCACATCACCTCTAGGTGACATCATCATGCCCCACCACTTTGACTCTTTGGGCTTCAAGAGTTTCCATACTAGCATACTCCAATTCTCCCAAACTAGCCAAACTGTCGTCGCGTGTCTCCCTTATTGGTTGGTCCGTATTAACTCTGAACTTCGGGCCTTCAGGAGTTTTGGATTTTTGCATCCGTCTTTCTTTCGAAGTGGTTATCTGCTAGAGTGCAGGATCTCCTGCCACGTGTCCACTTTGATCAACGGTTTGGATCTATTCCGGCTCTTTAGAGCTTCGAGCTTTGAGAGTCCTTTACTCATTCAACTTCTTCTTTCTTCCTCTCGGAGTACGAGATCACCTGACACATGTCCCCTGCTTGAATATCAACGACCATGAGTGATTGCAGAGACTCAACTCACTCACTCTTTAATTTCCTTGCCAATCTCCGCAAAGAGAAGATGCTCGTCCATAGTGGGATCGATATCCACCGTTGATATGTTTATCTAGCAAGATCAATGATCCTGAGTGATTGTGGGCTCACAACTTGCAGAAACTTTAATTTTCTTCCCGATCCCCACAATGCCTCCCCATCTTCGATTTCTCTCTAATGAGATTTGACGATTGTGACTTAACCTTTGCTTCACCTTCATCGGACGACCCTTGTTCACCTGCCCTCTGATCCAATGATCCCGGATCTCTCTTGATCCCACAGTGGCGATAACTCCCGAATTCGAAAGGGACGGTCACGATTCTTTGAACCCTTATAAAGAATTTCCGACGTTCTAGCTCATGCATAGATTCTACAACGCCATTCCTCCTGAGATTTTCAACTTCACGGTCAGAATTCAATCTCAATCACGAGACTATGACCAACATACCCGACCCATACCGACCCGATGTTTCAACCAGAAGATCTGATACCGATCTCTAACGTCCCCGACCACCCACAGGTTAGGGTACACCACCTTCAAGCCCACCCTTCGACTTCTTTCTCTTACCGATAACTTTTTTAATTAATAAGGACGCATAAAAGAAAAGAGCTAACAACATGCACAACAATAACCATCAAGCATGCATATTCTAAAGATTCAATTAAACGATAAATAAATACACAACGAAATACATTCATATACAAATAAATAATAAAATAACAGAGAGAACTTATCTTTATAAAAGAAGACACCAACTGGATGCAGACCAAGGACGTTCCAACCAACTGTAGACACTACTGTTCCAAATCTCAACAACAGTGTCGCCCCCGAGCCAGGGCTATGAATCCACAAGGACAGTTCCAGAGTGTTACTTGGCTTCCCAAACCAGTCAACACTCAAGATCTCACAGGCTTTCCCAATACTCACAACAATCCAAGTACCCATCTCTCTTCTACCCAGCCTACACCACCCAAGAGAATGGACCTCCACCCTTCTCTGTCACGTAGTCCCTCAGGTTCTTCTCCTTCCAAGGCTCCAACGCAACTGGTCCAGAATCTCAATGCTAGAACTCTCAGGACTTGCAAATATGAACAAAGTTGGACACGGGCCAACACATCTCAGACATGCATGCCTCAAGTCATGGATGGATTACACCAGCGACCACTAAAACCAACAATACCATGACTATTCTTTGACAGTTCATTTCTCTTTCCCAAGCCAAGACACGGATGAGGATGGATCAATGAGTGATAGGTAAGGACGGGATGAATGAACGAGTGAGCAAGTGAATGAACGCATGAACCAATGAGCAAGTGGACGAGCGAAAATAAGTGAATGAAGGAGCGAACGAGAAATCAACCAAGCCCCCCCAACAAACCAGGGGCATGTTTAAGTATTTCATGGGGAATCAAGAACCTCCTGGCTTCCCCCAAGAAGATCATGTAACTGATCCACTCCCTTAGAAAAAAGGGTAATTAAAATAGAAAATAAACATTTATCCCTTGAATCCCCCTCTCTTGTGGAATCATAGCCCCCTATAACTCTAGTCCTTGTCTGTCTAGCAGCCACCGATGTATTTATTATTAATAATGATCAAACCATTACATTTCTTGGGCACACTAGCCTTTTAATAATTTTTTGGGTACTTTGACCTCTCAACATTGTAACAATACATTATTTAAAATGGGGGTTCAAAACCCGGGGTGTTACAAGACCATACCGAACCTCTAGAATAAATGCACTCAACCTGAAATTGATTGGAAAGGAACAATTTGCTAATAAAGAGATCAACAATCCACAAAAATGAATTCTTCACTTGGCCAATCAACTTTCCTCAACATAATTTTCATTCTTAGCTGGATCAAAGCTCTAATTAGAGTAGTTTCTTTCCTCTAGTTTCTGCAATGTTGGGGTCGCCCAAGATGAGATGACATTGCATGTTTGAATCCCATGTTATGAATTCGGGTAAGTTGGTTTTTTCTGATTATCTGTCATCTTCTAATAGAATGAAAGTTGTTGGAACCAAAATTGTGTGATTTCAATAGGAAGAAATTGAGATTTATAGGGAAACTACCCGACCTTACAATATTTGCAGCTCGTGTTCAGTGTGTTCATGTCGATGTCTTATCTCCTCGGTCTTAGGCTCCAAACCTCTCAACATGTCTTGTTCCTGCATGTTATCCTCCATTATCTTGATGCCACGAAGCTTCATTCAATCATTTGTCGACAACGTTACTCCAGACGATGGGAATCACACATGAGAGTGCAACAGGTCAGTGGTTGACAATGGATCAAAGACAAAGGGAAAACATTATGCACTCACAGTAGTGCAATAAATGTTGTATAAACTGGGATATACATCGCTGGATTTAAAAAAAATTAAATATGAAAATTTTAGTTCTTTTTGTAGAGTATACTACATTTATTGCACTGGTGTTGGGTTCATACTATTTACAAAAATGATGCTAAAGTATAAAGATGTAAAACATGTGGCGAATGCTTCTTATAGATGACATGTGATATGGTGTAATACACTGTAGAGTAGGAGAAAATGGCGATTTCATAAGTATATCTAGTAATGATCGACAAATAAATCTCAAGAGGAACCATCCCCTTAAAATAACACCTTCAACTAACACCTTTAGCGCAAGCCTTAGCCTTATGATTAAACTTGCATAAGTCCTTATTGTCCATGATTAAGACTTCCCTTTCTTACACAACTATTGGTGTTTGGATGCATCATTTCGTTTTGATCAAATAAATCTGATTGCATCATTTCATTCTCATAAATTAGGTATAATTTGTAAAGTTCAATTGACTTGAGTGTACTTTTATAGGGTAGATTTGTTTGACAAGTTTCCATTAACAATTTGACCAGAGCGGAGACCAATCCTTATTGATAAAAAAAACACGGTTAATTTTTCTTATAGATTCCAAAGAATGGAGAAACAAGGACTCTCGCCCAATTTTTTGAAATTCAAAGCAAACATATCATATTACAATGCAAATTTAAGAAAATGAATGATAAATTTGAAACTTTTCATTTCAAATAAATTTTATTAACAAGATCAACTTGAAATTGTAAGATAAAATGTATGCATGCCACGAGAGGTGAAGTGCAATTTTTATTTACTGGGTAGCCATCAACATTAATGATCATTGACATCTTATTGATATATTTTGTATCCATGAAGAGAAGAGATATTTAGTAGGATACGTTGGCTCCAGGATCAACACCCAACTAGCTACATATTTTCTTGTAGTAGTTAACTCTGCTATTCACTTGGACACTATTTCCGTTGTTCCACTCCTCGTTGTTGACGACTTTGATTGTGCCACTGAAGCCCTGCCCTAAGGTTGTGGTAGAGTGGAAGTTTTTATTCTTCATCCATAACCACACGACCGTCTTGAATGAGGTGGTGGGGTCTTGCCCCACCTTCTTTGGGTTATTCAACCTGTCGAACCCAATGTTCTTCCCAGCATCTCCATAATTGTAATTCCTGCAACAAATCTAATAGTTAGTATTAGCCTCTTTCACCATTACAGATGAGGAGACAAAATTAGTGAGTGTATAGTTTCATGATCCATCGATCATTACGTACCATCTCAACTAGAGAGGCCCACATCCATGGTAGATCTTAATGCTTGTACAGGCCCACATGCTTGAACTCTAACTATAGATTATTTTAGGGTTTATCTTGTTGATGTAACACAACCCTGACATGACAGAGAAATTAATCAATTGATATTCAGTGAAGAAATTGAAATCAAAGAATTATAAACTTTCTAAGATTTGAATAGAAGGTAAATGAGTATGATTGAGTAGATAGAGTAGAATATATACCTCTAGTTTCCTGCATTACATTAGCGAAGAAGGAAACAAGTTCTCTCTTTTTGATGTTGTTGGATCTGGTGGTGCCAAATCCAGAATAGGCATTGGCCACTGTGATGAAAGCGTTGTAAGTGTAGACCTTCCCAACGATGAAAAAATTGCATCAATTGGATCTTGTATGCAAAAGTTATGCCTCATGCAAGTTAACCTACCATGTTACCACCATGGTACAAGAGGATACCACACCATCCCCTATTACTCACACATATGGGGTTAGTCACGTATGCAATTTCAAGAAGATTCTAGAAGGTCCAAAAACCTATTACATTTGAGGGTTGAGGAATTCAAAAACCTACCGGTGGATGGCTATCATGCTATGTTAAATATCAAGCCACTAGGAGGAGAAGGGGTTCCATTCTACGCTATTGTCTTTTGTTCCATACTAGAGCAAACCAAATGGGAGTTGGAAATTATAGAGCATAATAATGGGTGTTAATGTTCTGTAGCAACCTAACATGCCACATGTCTCAAGTAACTCCATAGAGAGTGCCTTCTCCTTTGTATTTTCATTGTTTCCATACTAGAGAAAAGAGAGCAGATCAACCTCACCTTCTAGATGGATTTTATCCTGTAAGGGTTTCCCAGAGAAAATATTTGTGCCATTTTGTGGATGGTGTGTGATTGTATTTTATTGTTCTCTATTTTTTTGCATTTTATATATTTCATGCATAAGCAAAAAATCAATAACTAAAGAATAACATATGGCGAGGGGTCTATGGCTAGGGTTTCCTTAGTCACAGATCCCTCTTTTTATCGCCATTTTTTTTTCTCACCATTCTCATCACTGTCCCTTTCCACTGGCCTTTGTTCTTCTCGGTTGCAGGTTCCTATCCATCCTTGACTCTGAATCTTCCTATGCTCCCGGGATGCTGTGATGGCGTGCCTACTTTTATCCTGATTTGAGAATGGTGTGGTTTTTCTCCTGGCTTTCGAATTGTTTGTGGGACGTGGTTTTTCTTGGCATCCTTATTGTTTTGCAGTGGATCGGGGGTGATGGGGGGTTTGCTACATGGAATTATGGTTTGTGAGGCCATTCAGATCTGGTCTTTGGTGCTCGGATTTTATGCCATGATGGTTGGGGGTCTTCATGGACTCCTTTCACTACCGATTTGTTTGTGGTGAGGCCCCTCTCTTTGTGGCCTTCTTGATACCTTTTCTTCTATTTTCCCTCTCAAGGTTCGGGGTTGTTAGGGTTTAGTGGATACTCTTTGCTTCGTAGCCCTGGATTCAATGATTTTGGTGCCAAGTTTAAGGTTTTTTGAATTTGGGGCTCAGGGTTTGGATCCTCTTTTTACCATGAGAGAATGTATGCTGCTCTGACCTGGTTCGTCTCGCATCTGGGTGTTCACTGGAGGAGTACATTTTGGTTCGCTCTTGGTAGGGTTTTTGGGGTTCTCCACAAATGTATGCAACCCCCTTCTCTAGTTGTAGTTGGATAGATCAAGGTTTGATGTATGCCAGATCAAGGTTATTTTGTGTTGGGTGTCGACGTCTCATCTCTCTTTTTTTTTTACTGTTTGGTGGTGGCATGAGCTTTGAAGTCCTTTACTAAGGGCACGCAATGTTGTGGGAAGCGCAACGCTTTGAGGTCATTTCTTTGGGCATGCGGTTTTGGTCCATCTCATTCGGTTTCTTCTACGTGTGATTTTTTCTTCAGTACCTTTTCTATCTAGTTCTCTTGGTGTGGGAGCTCATATCGCTCTGATCTAGTCTATTTGGGCTTCAGGGTTTCTTTGGGATTTCTCTCTTGGCCAATTTTTCTTTGAGTTAGGAGTTCATGCTTTTCTTGATTGTTTCTCATTCATTTTTTATTTTTGGATGTTTTTCTCTCGGTGGCCTTTTAGCCAGTTTTTGGGCCTAGGATTTTTTTCTCTGCTCTTATTACCCATGTTTGGATTGTGCTATGTGCACATAAAAAATGTAATTTGGTTCTCTTCGGATGAATATAATTACGTTTTTTTTTTTTCGTGGAAAAATAATCAGTAATTAGATATTCTGGAAATCTAAAGGAATTTAACCTTCATAGGTAGATTTTGGTTTTCTTTATCATATTTGTTGTGACAAACTATTCCATTGGAATATCCATGACAATTTATAGATCAATTTATTTGAAGTAAAATGGGTAGATGATATAAACCCCTTCTACACTCTATCCATGATCTCACCACATTTGCTTCACTGATTAAATTTTATGTTACCAATAATTTTTCAAGTCTCTTTGAACCTCATCCTCACATGATCTATTGTTCCTCTAGGCTAGTATAATTTTTGTAAGTTCTACATTAACATGCCTTGCCTCTTATATCTTGTATTTCATGATTTCAGTTAGTTTGTCTATTCTTGTTGATGCGCCCCCACACTTCATATAAGTTAAGGGTAAAATTTAAGTCTTCCCTATAATAACCCTTTCATTTTATGCATTCCATTGAAAATAACTCCTTATAGAAGGGTTTACTTTCATCATATGGCCCGTAACAATCATTCAATGAGACCCTCTGTCCTATACCTTAGAAGAAAATTTCTATCCAAATACCTAATACAAGGAATGAATGATATATGCTTTTTCCATATTGTCATAATTCCTCTTGAATTACCTACAACATCTAAGATAAAAAAAATTATTCCTTCATAATTTTCTCCAAACTTCCTGTTAACTTCTTACTTTCACCTATGGGTTCATGTAAAAAAATTACATGGGTGCTTGCACGAAGTTGATGGTTGAAAAAGTGGCAATGGGGAATTTGGAAATGCACTCACAATCCTTTTACAATAGCCTTGGTGCCTTTTGAACCACCACACAAGTTTCCATGAAGTTTGACAAGTAAGCATGCAGAAGAACATGCACACACTAATAATGCATGTGTGTTCCAAACTTGTGTGTGTTATTTTTAAAGTAAAAAATATTTCAGTAATTTTACCATAACTTTCTATCCCAACATCCATTTTTTGATTTCTTTAGCTCCTTGGAAAGGGATTGAAGAAATATACATGTTTAGTTTATGATCCTTTATGTTTCTACATAAATAATTGCTTATTTTCAAAAAAATAGAAAATGAATTTTTAGGGCGTTATTGATACATCAAACCACTAGATAGTACTTCCAATGCAAATATTTGACATCCAATGGTAATATGTGTTCTTTTTACAACTTTTTCACTTAAGGGATGGGTTTTGGGGACTTGACCATTATAAGGGTAGGAAAACAAGGGAATTAGTCTTTAAATGAAGCTTCTAAGCCTCATGGGCCACAGACAAGGATTAAAACCACCACACATGCCCTCTGAAGGGGATTTGTGTCCTCCTAGTGGAGTCTGGTTGTTCCTATAATGCCTTAGATAATAAGTATGGGTTTTAAGGTCTTACCAATGGGATTGGGAGGAAAATAAGGGAATTAGGGCCTATAAGGAGCTTCTAGGGACCAAGGGTAATGGACAAGACCACAAACCACAAAAGCATGCCCTACCTACGAGATCATTATCCTTAGACTGGGATATGGGTGCCAATATGAGGTTTCGTGCACTCAAGATGGGTCTCAAACCATGGTTGGGGATAAATTGAGGGAATTAGGTCATACATTAAGATTATTGATCTAATGGGACATGAATAAGAAAAATAACCACAACATAGACCCTTTAAAGTGGATCTTCAACATACAAGTGGGATATGGGCATGATCAAGAGTTTTTGTGTAGTAGGGAGGGGTCTTAGGGCCTTAACCTTTATAAAGGGAGAATAATAAGGGCCTTACACCATAAATTAATCTCTAAGTCTCATTGGCCATGTACATGACCTCAAATCACAATAGAGGCCCTTCGAAGGTGATCTTTAGCCTTTGAGTGGAATATTGGTACCATTTTGAAGTCTTGAGTGATAAGGATGGGTGTCTGAAGGAATTGATCATGGTCAAAGGAGAAAAATAAGTTCATTGGCTCCTTGATGAAGCCTATAAGAACTAAGGGACATAAACAATTCTATAAACCACATATCATGTCCTCTATAAAGTGTCATTATCCTTTGAGTGAGATATGGGTACATTGTTTTGTGCATTAGACCCTGGTTGTGGGAGAAATGCATGAAATTAGACCCTAAGCGAAGATTCTTGGGATAATGAGCCATGATTAAGGCCTTAAAATACAACATGGGCCCTCTAAAAGGGATGTATTGCATATGAGAGGGATAGGGGTGACATTAAGAGTTTTTGTGAAATAGGGATGGGTTTAAAGGAATTGATCACGATTGGGGGAGGAAAATAAGGTCTTTCATCCCTAAATTGATTTTATAGGTCTTGTGGGATATGAAATATTTATTAAACCACCACAAAATCCCTTTATAAATTACTTTTGGCCTTGAGTGGGATATGGGTACCGTTAGGAAGTTTTGAACACAAGAGATGGCTCTTGGGTCTTTGGCCCAAAATGAAGCTTCTAGGGCCATTGTTTCTAAACTAAGTCTCAAACCACCATATATACTTATATCATTTCCATTTTAGTGGGATATGTGCATCATTGGACATGAAAGATTTCTTAAACCACCATAAAATCCTTTTAGAAATTATTTTTTTCCTTGAGTGGGATATGGGTACCATTAAGAAGTTTTGAACACAAGAGATGGTTCTTGTGTCTTTGGCCCAAAATGAAGCTTCTAGGGCCATTGTCCCTAAACTAAGTCTAAAACCACCATATATACTTATATCATTAGATTTTTAGTGGGATATGTGCATCATTAAGAGATTTTTTGTACTAGGCATGGGTCTTGGAACCTTAACCATGGATGACGATGGAAAACAAGGTTGAATTTTCTAAATTAGTCTTCTAGGGCTCATAATCTTTGGTCTATGAATGAGATATGGGTACCATTAAAAAAATTTAGATACAATGGATGGGTATTGAGACCTTTACCATGGTCACATGAGAAAATAAAGGGTCTTAATACCTAAATGAATCTTTTAAGGCTCATGATCCATGAGTGAGTCCTTGAACCATTACATAGGCAATTTTAGAGGGGACAATTGGCCTTTTATTGTGATATGGGTTCCATTAGAAGTTTTTTTGCACCAACTATTGTTCTTTAGATATTGATCATGGTAAGGAGAGAAAATAAAGGGCCTCGAACCATATATAAATATTTGAAGGGCTAGGTCCATGAAAATACCTCAAAGCACCACATAGGCCTTCTAAAAAGGATCTTTTATCTTCGAGTGGGAGATGGGTGTCTATAGGAGGATTTTAATACTGGGAAGGATCATGGGATATTAACCATGTAAATTAGGGAAAAGAAGATCCATATGACCTAGATGAAGATCCCAAGGCTCATGCTAGAAAATGAGGTCTTGAACCTGTACACAAATCCTTTAGAGGTTTGTAGGCACCAAGTGTATACATACACCATTAAGGGAATTTTTCACTACGAATGTGATCCAAGTGGATATCAGTTGCCACCCAACTATTCCAACGGACTCACATACACATGTCATCTTGGCAATTTTTTTCTAGCTTTTCAGTTCCTAAACTTTTGAGGCCATTTTGAGGCTCTAAACAACGTTTTTTGGGACTGCTACAATCACACTATAAACAAATTTAGAGTGTGACAGAATAATGCGTAGTCCTCATATAGAAATTTCCAACAGGATATCGTGCACCTAAATCAAAGATCGTATGCAAAAGTTACGACCCCAGGAAGTTGATGTACCAACTTATCCCAACGGGGCCCACATGGATTCTGGTGCTTCATCTCCTAGGGTTAGGTTTTTGGATGTCTAGGGTTTTTGCATTCATGTTTGATGTAAAAATTCCTTTGGAGCCTCATTTTAATCATGTTCTTGCAAATGAGCACAACCGTCACATCTCTTCTTAGAGATAAGTCACCACCATTCTAGCAATCTTGTTTCAATCTGCATTTTACAGTTTCAACATATTTATTTATTGAATAGAATCCAAATTTTACGATATCTCTATTATTTTTCATTGTATCTATGTGTTCATAATATAGATCTGTATTCATTTCATTCTGCTCATAAAATCCATATCAGTGGTATCAGAGCGGCCTGCTCCTTGTCATTCTTAGTGCATGTCCCCAATGAGGTCAGGGTACAAAGAGTTCGGTCTTGAGAAAAATAAGTTCTTTGGCTCCTTGATGAAGCCTATAAGAACTAAGGGACACAAACAATTCTATAAACCACATATCATGTCCTCTATAAAGTGTCATTATCCTTTGAGTGAGATATGGGTACAATGTTTTGTGCATTAGACCCTAGTTGTGGGAGAAATGCATGAAATTAGACCCTAAGTGAAGATTCTTGGGATAATAGGCCATGATTAAGGCCTTAAAATATAACATGGGCCCTCTAAAAGGGATATATTGCATATGAGTGGGATAGGGGTGACATTAAGAGTTTTTGTGAAATAGGGATGGGTTTAAAGGAATTGATCATGATTAGGGGAGGAAAATAAGGTCTTTCATCCCTAAATTGATTTTATAGGTCTTATGGGATATGAAAGATTTATTAAACCACCACAAAATCCCTTTAGAAATTACTTTTGGCCTTGAGTGGGATATGGGTACCATTAGGAAGTTTTGAA
>ML794003.1:245119-268003 GCA_009831015.1 Picea engelmannii
TTTTTTTGCACCAACTATTGTTCTTTAGGTCTTGATCATGGTAAGGAGAGGAAATAAAGGGCCTCACACCATATATAAATATTTGAAGGGCTAGGTCCATGAAAAGACCTCAAAGCACCACATAGGCCTTCTAAAAAGGATCTTTTATCTTTGAGTGGGAGATGGGTGTCTATAGGAGGATTTTAATACTAGGAAGGATCATGGGATATTGACCATGATAAATTAGGGAAAAGAAGAGCCATATGACCTAGATGAAGATCCCAAGGCTCATGCTAGAAAATGAGGTCTTGAACCTGTACACAAATCCTTTAGAGGTTTGTAGGCACCAAGTGTATACATACACCATTAAGGGAATTTTTTCACTACGAATGTGATCCAGGTGGATATCAGTGGCCACCCACCTATTCCAACCAGCTCACATACAAATGTCATCTTGGCAGTTTTTTTCTAGCTTTTTGGTTCCTAAACTTTCAAGGCCATTTTGAGGCTCTAAACAACGTTTTTTGGGACTGCCACAGTCACACTATAAACAAATTTAGAGTGTGACAGAATAACGCGTAGTAATCATATAGACATTTCCAACAGGATATCGTGTGCCTAAAACAAAGATCATATGCAAAAGTTACGACCCCAGGAAGTTGATGTACCAACTTATCCCAACGGGGCCCACATGGATTTTGGTGCTTCATCTCCTAGGGTTAGGGTTTTGGATGTCTAGGGTTTTTGCATTCATGTTTGATGTAAAAATTCCTTTGGAGCCTCATTGTAACCATTTTCTTGTGAATGAGCACAACCGTCACATCTCTTCTTAGAGATAAGCCACCACCATTCTAGCAATCTTGTTTCAATTTGCATTTTAGAGTTTCAACATATTTATTTATTGAATAGAATCCAAGTTTTACGATATCTTTGTTATTTTTCATTGTATCTATGTGTTCATAATATAGATCTGTATTCATTTCATTCTTCTCATAAAATCCGTATCAGTGGTATCAGACCGACCTGCTCCTTGTCATTCTTAGTGCATGTCCCCAATGAGGTTAGGGTACAAAGAGTTGGGTCTTGAGCTTGTTTCTCCTGAGGACAAAATCTCTCACATGCCCAAGCAACCTTCCATGGTGGGAGAAAATAAATACGAAGAGACAAGAGATCCTTTCAAACTGTTTCTTGAGGAATCCCTTGCACAACATAGGAATGACATGATGGGTAGTTTTGCACAAATCCTTCAATGACTACCAACATGTGACACATCTTCCTCGAGCATAGGCGCCACCCCTTTCAAAGTACATATCAAATTTGATATTCCTATATTTGAAGGTAAGATAGACACATATGCTGTAGACAAATAGTTGAATTTTCTAGAAGGGTATTTTTCGGTCCATAACTTTTCCAATAGAGAAAATATTACATTTGCGCTACTCAAAGTTATCCCCCATGTCAAATATTGGTGGGAGACTTTCTGTGAGGAAAAGGCAACAAAGAAACACTCATTATTTACAGTCGCACTCACTTGGGAGTCCTTCAGGGGTACTATTAAGGAAAAATACTACCCTGCTGGAAGTTATGACGACCTGTATACAAGATGGACCACATTGCGGCATGAAAGGGACTAAACAGTGCTAGAGTTCACAAATATCTTCCATATCGAGGGAATTATTTTTCTCCCACACCCACTAGAAATTCCTTCAGATCCATCCCTACTATCCAATGCATTATAGGAGCAAGAATATTTCACTTCGAGGTTGAGTAGCCCCTTTAGAGGGTCCATGTGGTGGTTTGAAGTATTTTTCATGGCTCATGAGCCCTAGAGACTTCATTTAGAGCCTAATCGCCCTCCTCTCCCCCCTTTACAATGGTAAAGTACATAAACCCCATCACTCATATGAGAATCCTCGTAAGAGTTCTCATATTACCATTGGAGGCCAAATATCCCCATTAAAGGGACTATCTGATGGTTTGAGGTATTGATCATGACTTAGCCACTCATTTTCTATTATTTTGAAAATAAGTAATTATATATCGAGAAATATAAACAGATCATAATATAAGCATTACATCTCTTCAATACCTTTCCAATGGGATAAATAACTCATAAAGTGGATGGTAGGATAGAAGGATTTGGTGAAAATACTTAAATGTTTTTATTTATTTATAATTTTTTAATGAAATAACATGTTCTTGTTTTGGAAAGCACATGCATTATTATCATGTGTGCATATTTTGGAATGTGCATGCATTATTATCATGTGGGTGCAGTTTAAATGTTCTATGTTTTTTTACCATTTCCGGTAACCATCGTCAGAATCCGACTATACAATTGTTGGTAAAATTGTAGTTTTTTATTACTTAAAGTGCATTTTTGAATGCACAAATGGATTTAGTGCCCTAAAAAACCCTTGGAGCACTCAGATTGTGGAGATTTAACAACTGAAATATGCAATTCGTATAATTTCTCGCTGAATTTTGAGCAAAATTGGTCGGAAAATATGCCTGAAAATGGTAAAAAACGTAGAACATTTATAGTATGTCTTATCATGTGCATGTTTCTAAAGCGTGTGCATAGTTTTAAAGTTCATGCATGTTACTTGAAATTCATATCCTTTTGGCAGGAGCATTTCTACTCATCCACATGTTTGCTGACTTGGTGGAAAAACAAAAAATCCTCAATTTTTCTAAATTCCTCTCAATATCTCCATTTTTCATGTTATTTTTAAATAGGCTACACATATCCATTGTCGATGAATCAATTGGGTCCAGCCCAAGTGGTCATGTGATGGATTGTTATACTCCCCACCTAGATTCTATTCCTATAAGTGACATGACAAAGCTTCAATCTTATTATCCTCACAAAGAAACACTTTAAAAAATAAAAACTAAAATTTCTCATGATGTGCTCAACACTTGCACTAATGAGAACATATGCATTATATTTTGTAGTAAAAATAACATACCACTATTAGAAAAAATCAAATTTCACATGGTCACACAAAAATTCCATAAATAAAAATTATATATTCTTGAAGCTAATTTGATTTCCTACATTTCATCTTCTTGTACCATATTCAAATTCATTGTGAAAGTACCTTGAATCATCCCTCTATGTCCATAGATTTTTATTTTTCCATGTCAGCATTTTCACTAACATGTCATGAGAGACCATTATTAGCTTGCACTCACCCTCTTCTGGTCTTTGTAGTTCCACCAGTCTTGCCAGGGATAGCCTTTTAGAGGGACTTCCCAACCCTCTCATGTTGAGGGATAAGATAATCATGTTTTACTCCTATGAACTCAATATTTTCTCCTCTAAGGACCTCTTTTATGGATTTTTATTTTCCTCGTTGAATATCTTTTAGGGATTTTTATTTAGCATGTTGTAGGAGTGATTTCCTCCTTTCACTTGATGAGGATAAGGCGATTCATATATTCTAGATGGAATCCCTTTTTATTCTCTCTACCCCTTTGTCTTTTCAACCTTCCTATTCGTTAGGTTATAACTAGATTTGGATTTGTTGCTTGAATACTCATCTAAAATTGATTTCGATGGGCTCATGATAGGGTCAAAAGGCCCCTCACTTGTTGAAGTTCCTGCTAGAATTGTTAAGGGCATGTTTTCTTTCCTTGATACATATTGAAGGATACCCTCTCCCCTATCAAAGTTGAATCAATCTCTCTTCCCCTTAAAACCTTAAGAGATTATCATTCTTCTATATCCTTGAATACAAAATTAACTTCTTTTAATAAGATGGAATAATTGGTACGATGATAAGGTGACTTACCATTTGGATTCACATAGTCTAGTATAATAACCTCTTGTTGTCCATAATTTTTTCAAGGTTTTGTTCCCATATCTTCCTCAAGCCTAATTTAGATGTCCATTCCTCTTTCTTTCGAACTTTTTGCTACACACTCTTTGAAGGAAATTGGCATTGCAACACTATCAACATTCCTTTTATCCTTTGGGGATGCCTTCCTTTTATCATTCAAAACTTTAGAACTCCGTACATACTTTCTTTGCCAATCCTTTGGATAGTCCTCTAAAACATGCCCGTATACATGGTAGAGAACACACCTAAAATGGATTTTTAGGTAACCTACTTTTTAAACATGTGCTATCGCCCCCCACTCAATTTCTATACAGTTTGAGATCCCAAGTCCTTAAGTTATAACTCCACCAATATCCATGTTGCCATCTTATAGGGACTATACTTGTGTGTTTCATCAATTTCGATCATTCAATCAAGTCCATCTCCAATTCCCTTAGTATCTTGTCATTTTAGAGTTCTACACCTTGACTTAGGAGATTCACCCACACTAATTGCTTCACATAGATGTTTTTGATATTGAATCAAAGTAGATTGACCACTTATGTATGGATTATAATTTCGACCCCTGGTGCAATTCATCCTTCAACACCTTTTCTACATCCTCTTCAAATCAGAAACAGAGCCCCATCCCCCTACTTTCCCATAAATGGAACCTTGGAGCATAACCCCAAAAAGGGTACCATACTATTTTGAGTCAATAATTTAAGGTTTGCTAAGCAATCTCCCTACCATAGAATTTTCCAGTTAAGGTTTTGCCACTATAATCCATAATTTTCTCCAACTTCACATCTTCCCAAGCACCAATCTCACCCTACTTGACTTTTCCTTTGTGCACTTCTTGGCCTTCCTTCCCCTCTTTTTGCTTGCATTCTCTAAATTCTTCTCTAACCCTCCATTATCACCACCTAGTTCTTGCCATTCCAAATTTATCCTTATGAAAGTTGAGCCTCTTGATTCCAATTGTGTGCTTCTTTTTAAGTTAGTTATGATGGTGTTTGGATCCTTCTATCACAATCTTCATTGTTCGTGACATGATTGATACCTTTATCCTTTGACAAATTTCTATCCACATTTTGTCCTAACCTTAAAATAATCTCTTGTAGGTTTGATGTTGTTATGGTTTAAAATTTATTGGATATTGACCTTCTAATGTCGCAAAGATCCCTCTTATGAGTTTGTAAAGTAATTTCTAAAGTAATTAATGAACTTCTCCTCAAACTCCATTCACTTTTTTTATGACAAGCGTGCTTTTCTAAATAAATAATATATATAATATGAAAATTAACTCTATGGTTGGGCGGAGGGGGGTCCCTTGTCCCACAAATAAGAGGATCTCATACACCAATTTGATGTGTTAGTTTGGCCGTGACCTTAAAAATAGATTATTATTATTATTATTATATTATGAATGAAAATTAACTCATATTTAATATGTGTAATCCTATATCATAATTATTAATATATATTTTTTAAAATTAAATTAAAATGTTTGATAGAAAATTATTTAATTCAAATATTACTGTATTATCTGTCGATGATCTAGTCACTTTCTTGGAGAAGTTTCTTTGAAATGCGTGTATGTTCCAGGCTGTTTTTGGTCTCTACTCCGAGTATTATTGAATTCTAGCTTTTGCTCTAAGTTTATTCGCCAAGATTTGAAGATTCCTATGGCATATGACATTTGAGTTTGATGTAAATGAGCAATGGTCAACGCTATCTTGACATTTTTTTTTGGGAGTTCTGTGTAAATTCTGAATCCAGAAGACTTCCTTTGATACAATTTTTTTTTCTTTAAGTAAAGCTTTTTCATTGTTAACATGGAAAATTAGTTTATGGGTGAAATTTAGTTTCAAAATTTTTCAAACATCAATCCAATTTCAAACCTTTCAATTTATGGGTTTATATGTTTTAGAATAAAATTATTTGAAAAAAAACTTTAAAAATTCAATATTTTTCTTCCCAAAATTTCCATATTAACATAACTAAATCATTTAAAAATAATAATTATATTAAAAACAATTTCAAACCTTTCAATTTATGGGTTTATATGTTTTAGAATAAAATTATTTGAAAAAAAGCTTTAGAAATTCAATATTTTTCTTCCCAAAATTTCCATATTAACATAACTAAATCATTTAAAAATAATAATTATATTAAAAACTTATAACGATGACTGAAAGGAAAGTGTGGGACTTCTGACTTTCAAATTTTTTATAAATAATTTTTTTTTTTTTTTATAAATTAAAATAATAATAATAATTTTTTAAATATATAATATTTGAAAATTTTAATATTTAGTGAATGAGATAACTTTTTATTTATTTAGCAGTATGAATTCATCATCTTATTATTATTATAGGTTGGAGGTGCAAACTTTTTAAGTTTTTCAATTCAAAAAGTTTTCACTTGTAAATATTTGATTTTTTGGTGTATGATAGATTCAGAATTAAAATAAACTAACACATTTACCAACTTTTCAATACAAAAAATTTATCAAAATAAAAGGAAGTAAAATATAAATGCACAAATATAAATATATGAATAATTAAATGAAATGTTTCTTAAACAATTTTATTATAATTTTTTATTAAATTTAATTAAAAATATTTGAAAATAAAAATTATAATAAAATTTATTACATTTTTATTAAATTTAATAAAAACCTAATTAATAAATAAAAAAATAAATATTCATTTTAAAAATTATTATTTTTAATTTAAAAAAATAATATAATTTATAATCATCGTGATTAACCTCACTACTACTATAATTAATGTTGAAAGGTCTTTGGTTGAGTTTAAAAAACAATGCGGTCAAATTCATTTGACCTTACATTTTTCAACCAATATTTTTACCCAACTTTATTTTATTTTAAGGTAGATTTTGTATTAGAAACGCTGTCCTAGAATCGGGTAATAATGTAATTTAAAAGATTAAAAGGTTGGTCTTATCCTATCGACAAAAATAGATATAGGAAGTCCAAAATATGTAGTAGTATTTAATTGAGTCAATTTGGTCCTTTGGGTATATTGTATTATAAACTCAGAAAATAAAATTACATGACGATACATAGTAAATATAAGGAAAATAAAATAAAATTTCTACAAGAGGGTTGCATCAACATTCAAGCCAATTTGGATGTTCATTGCTTCCTTCATTGCTTGCTTGGTAGCAGCATGTAGAGGGGTTTTTTAAATGACAATTATTTCTTTTAACATTAAAAGAGTGAGGGGAACTCTTAAAAAATTGGCCCTTAAGAGATTGTTTAAAAATATGAAAGTAGATATTGTGTTTTTTCAAGAGACTATGTGCTTAGGTGTAAAAGCATGTGAACTTTTTCTTAGTTTGTTTTCAGGATGGGAAGTTAGTGACATTGATGCAGATGGACTTTCTGGGGTCTCTATGCGATTTGGAGCCCTCTAGTGGTTGATGTTCGCCCTTTTTGAACATGTGCAGGGTTGATACTTGAAGGGAGAATGCAAGGTTGGGATACTCCTTTCAAGGTCATCAACTGTTAAGCGCCGTATGTGGGTAGGTTGGATTTCTAGAACATGATTAAGGAGGAAGGCTTATTTGATGACCCAAATGTGATATTAGGGGGTGATCTGAATTTTACTATAGCTGCAAATGAAGTGTGGGGGCAAAATGCTAGGATGGATGATATGGTTGACTTCTTTGAAAAACTCTTGTTGGATTATGGTTTAGTTGATATCCAACCTCCAAAATTAGAGCCTATCTGGAGAAACGGGCAAGTGGGCTCTACAGGAATCAGTAAAAGATTAGACAGGTTTCTGATGGTAGAAGGAATGATAGAGAAGCTTGGAAGATTTAGGTCTTGGGTGATCCACTCTGAGATATCCGATCATTTTCTAATTGGTTTGCAGTTTGAGCTTGACCAGACTAAGCAATCTTTTCCTTTCAAATTTAATCACATCTGGTTAGAGGATGAGGACTTCAAGCAATCAGTTAGGTGTTTTTGGCCACAAGGGATTACAGATGATCCAGGGTCAGCTATGGAGAAGTTTACTAAAAAACTAATTCTTTTAAAAGGACTTGTAAAGAATTGGGAAAGATACAAGAAACAACTTCTACAAGAGTCTATTCTAACTGCAAAAAAGGAAATTGAATCCATGTTGTCTCATAATGTGTTGGGGATTTTTTTCTGCTGACGAGTAGAATAGATTAGAAGTATTGAAAGCTAAGAAGGAATATTTTTTGAGAATAGAAGAGGAGACATGGAGACAAAAAAGCAGAGTAGTTTGGCTAAATTTGGAAGATATGAATACACAATTCTTTCATTCCCATGCCAATCACAGAAGACTTAGAAACTCCATTTGGGACATTAAAGATGAGACGGATGATTGGGTAAGTTCAAATGAGGATATTAAAAAGGATGCTAAGAGGTACTTCTTATAGTTGTACAATGACACAAATTCATGTACTATTAGGGCACAACTTGAGGTTGTCAGGAACATGTCTAGTTTCTTCATTGAAGAGGAAGACTCGATCATAGGCAGACCAGTCTCTCTGGACGAAATTGAAGGGGTCATTAAGGGATTTGCTAAAGAAAAAATCCCTGGTCTTGATGGTTGGCCAGTAGAATTTTTTTAGATTTCTTTGATGTTATGGGAGAAGATCTGCTCCAATTAGTGGAAGAAAGTAGATTGATAGGTAGGGTGTCTCAGGCTATAAATCTACTTTCCTCACTTTAATTCCTACATGTGGACACCCATAATATTTTAACAAGTTTATGCCAATAGCATTGTGTAACCTCATTTACAAGATCATCTCAAAGATACTATCTAACAAACTCAAGCATAAATTTGCTGAGGAAATGTCACTAGAACAGTTTGGATTCCTCAAGAATAGATAGATAGCAGAAGCTATTGGTATAGCTCAAGAACATCTTCACAGTATCAAGTTAAAAAATTTAGATGCCCTCATCCTCAAAATGGACTTGGTAAAGGCTTATGACAAGGTCAACTAGGTATTTCTCAGACTAGTATTACTTCAAATTGGACTCCCTATTTCAGTTGTTGAATGGGTTATGGGATGTGTCTAAAGTGCATGTTTTGCAATACTCATTAATGGAAGCCCTACATATTTCTTCAAGAGTAGTAGGGGACTAAGACAAGGTTGTCCTCTGTACCCTTTGTTGTTCATATTGGTTATTGAAGCTCTCAGTAGGCTTATCTCTGTTGCTCGGAGAGATGGAAAGCTTTCATGTATAAAAGTTTGTATGTCAAATTTCATCACACATTTGTTTTTTGTAGATGATGTGCTCATATTTGGAAATGGAACTGTGGAAGAGTGGCCGGAAATTAAGAATATTATCAGTTGCTTTTGTCAAGCTACATATATGGAGGTGAGTGGGACTAAATCCTGTTTTCTAAGGAATGGGGTAACTGATGTAGAGATGACCTAGATACTAGAGTTATTTCCCTTTAGAGTTGATTCATTAGAAAATGGATTTAAGTATCTGGGCTTTATGCTAAAGATGACATGGTACAGGGTCAGTGATTGGCAATGACTTATTAAAAAAGTTGGAGAATAGAATTAATATATGGTGCTACAAATGGTTGAGTTTAGGGGGAAGACTCACTTTAGTTTCGACTGTCTTGAACAATATCCCAATATTCTGGATGTCTTTAGCCATTATTCCTACTACTACTATAAATTTGATTAGAAGTAAAATATTTAAGTTTTTGTGATTAGGGTCGATTAAGCACTCCAGTAAAGTGCATTTGACTAATTGGGAATCTGTGTCTTGTCCTAAGGTTTTGGGAGGATGGGGAATTAAACATCTCACATGGTTTAACATAAATTTGAGTCTACACAATATTTGGAAAGGCTTGTGTGGGAAGGAGCTTTGGAGCTCTATACTTAATGAAAAATACTTAAAAAATCTGACTTTGGTGAAGTGGGTCAAGAACTACAAAGGGCTTGGGAAAAAGGAATCTCCTTTCTGGAGAGGTTTCTTGAAATTCTATCCAATGATAGGTAATCTTCTTTCTTGGAAAATTGGAAATGGAGAACAACTTAGACTAGGCATTGATCCTTTTGTGAACGGGGAATATTTTTACTAACTACCTGAAGATCTAGTGAACTATTTGGCTTTCAATGGTTTTAAAACATTTACATATGTCCATATTACAGATGCAAAATCATTTGGATTGTCCAAATGGTTAACATCTAATCAATTAGGACTTCAGGGGATCTGGGCCGAGGCATGGAATCAATACACCGACTACTTAAAGAAAGCATACATCATACTCATTAGGGAGGAGCATGCCCTGATCTGGTTAGGCCATCCTACAGGTATTATTTATGCAAAATCTTTGTATGATAATATTGTTTCAAATATGACTGTAGGGAACTCAAAATGGTGGTATACGAAAATTTGGCAATGTCATATTCCTTTAAAACTTATCTTCTTTACTTGGCTCTGCCTGAAAAAGAAAATCTTGACATGGGATGTGCTAAAACAAAGATGCTGGGAGGGTCCAAACTAGTGCGTTCATTGCAAAGAAAGTGAAGAATTAGTTGATCATCTTTTAGCCATTGATCCTTTGCTAAGGGGGTTTGGGAAAATGTTTTGATGAAATTGAAATACTATGGACAATGGGGAGGTCTTGATTTTGAAAGCAATCTTTCTAATTGGGTTAGATCACATTAGAAATTTAGTTTTCTGCTTATTTTTGTTAGTTGGGGCCTATGGAGACATAGAAATGAATTATTGTTTAATAATGTGGATAGAACATTGGAAGTAACTGTCTCCAATATTATAAATTACTTCCTGGAATTTTGCAAAGAAATCGAAGTTTATAAATCAAGAACACTGGTGAAAGAAATTGAGACTGAATGCAATGTTGTAGGTATCTTTGATGGAGCCTCCAAGGATGGACAATGTGGTGTTGGGTTTGTCTTTATTTTAAATGACAGAAGATACTATAAAGGCGTTTTAATGGGTGACAAAGCTACAAATACAAATGCAGAGATGCTGGGATTGTGGGTGATGTTACTCTTTTCTCATAAACTGCATGTGGTTTCATTATAGGTATTGGGAGACTCGAAGATACTCATAGAGTGGATTAATGACAAAGAAAATCTTCAGAATATACTCCTAGATCAATGGTCACACATAATCAAAGAACTCCTAAATAATTTTGAGGAGTTAAAGTTTTTATATGTTTAAAGATAATTAAATATGGAGGCATATATGTTTTCAAAACGAGCTTTAACTAGTACACCTGGTGTATCCTATTTTGAGGAATTTTGTAATGGGTCCCTCTGGGACAAAGGTTCTATAGTACTTTTTTAATGTTGAAGTAATTTTAATCTTATGAATGTAATGCTAATAGGGCTAGGGATGTTGTAACTGGTTATGTTGATAGGAGGGCATTAATTTACTTTTAGCTATGATGAACATGTTGTTATTGGTTTAGAAAGATGGTTTTGGGAGATGAATTTTGTATCATGATATAATAGTGGGATGCGAAGTCTTTGAACCTATGATATGACCTGGAAATGTTGAAAGACATATTTTGAAATATGTAAAGTTATATGTATTCCTTGATTCATAATGAATAGCATGATGCAATTTTTTTCTATTGAAAAACAAATCTTCCTTCGTTGCTGGCATATACTCATCTAATTGCTCCACAAGGATAGCTACAATAGTTGGTTCCTCCAAAGCTAGAGTAAGATTACCCATTGTGTCCATGCCCCCCATATTAACTCATGAAGATGAATCCTTATTGATGTTGAGGTCCAAGAGTATCTCATTTGTAAGATGAAGGTGAGTCACAATTAAAAAATCAGGGATTTTGGAGAATACCATTAGGATTTCATCTCCAAATATTTCCTATGAGGGACCTCTATGAACTCCATGAAGGGAATTGACTTCTTGAACTAATTCCTCAAGCTCTAATAGTTGTGACGTAGTTTCCCCAACACAACAATCCCTAATTCTATTTTCCACAATTTCCTTTCACATTAATCCTACCACATGTTCCACCTATAATGGAGTTCATGACACTACAATGGACCTCTGCATTCTCCCTATTATCCCCATGTTGTCCCCTTTCTCTCACATAGGAGCCAAATGCGAGGGTATAATGTATAAGATGCACCTTCCTACATCACTCAAGGCTTTGGAGTTAATTCTTGGGTGAGAGGGTGGGGTATTCTCAAGAGTTCCTAAGAAAATAACCCTTGTATATCACATGAAGACTATCTATTTAATAAATGAAACTCAAACTAGATTTATAATAGAAAAAAGTGGTGCATAGAATCAATCTTTGTTGTTGATTTCGAACACGATTAGGATTTTGAATTTTAATTTAGAGGAAATTCAAAAAGGTTCAACCAATAATAGAGTTAACAAAAATCAACCATACAAATGATTTTTTGAACTTTGTTAACACCATAATGTTAAAAAAAATAAAAAAATCAACCACAGGAATGATTTTCTAAACTTTGGTCACCACAATGGATGCAATGCTTTTCTGAAGTGAAGTTTTTTTGGTGGAGTGAAGTTTTTTCATTGCAACACCATCCTTCGTTATTATTCTCAAACCTATCACCACTCATCTGCTTGGGTTTATCGCCTTTCGTTACCATTTTACACTAGTCCAATTTCAGACCTGTCCCTCACTTATTTGCTCGGGTTTATAGCTTTTAGAATGAAAACATTTGAAAAGAAACTTTGCTTGGGTTTATAGTTTTTCGTTACCATTTTACACTAATCCAATTTCAGACCTGTCGCTCACTTATTTGCCTGGGTTTATAGCTTTTAGAATGAAAACATTTGAAAAGAAAATTCAAAATCTCAAAGTTTAATTTTCTCTCAAAATTTAAAAATAACAATTAAGGTAAAGTAAATTTATAAAATCTCGCAACGATGTTTGAAAGGAAAGCGTGGTACTTGTGGATTTTAAATTTTATAAATTGAAAAAATACATATTTTTTATAAATTAAAATAATAATTAAAAAATTTAAATATATAATATTCAACAAAATAATTTTTTTTTATTATATATTTATTAGTTTAAATTTATTTTAATTTTGAATAATTATAAGTTAGAGGTGTGAATTTTTTCTCAAATTTTTTAAATTTAAAACTAAAATTTCACTTCCAAAACTTAATTTCTATTCACTAAATAAAATTGATGTATTATAATTCTTTATATATATAAAGAGAGAACCATTCAATTAGGTTTAACTCCCTCATAATGAGCTATAAAAAAACACCTTTATACACAATATTAATCAAAATGCAAAAAACAATATATCAATGCTATACAAACAAATAAATAATTTAATTAAACTATAGTTAAACAATTTTATAATTTATAATTAAATTTTAATTGAGAAATACTTTGAAATAAAAATAAAATTTATTACCTTTTAATAAATAATTTAATTAAACTATAGTTAAACAATTTTATAATTTATAATTAAATTTTAATGGAGAAATACTTTGAAATAAAAATAAAATTTATTACCTTTTAATAAAATTTAATAAAAATGTAATGTATAAATTAAAAGTTAAACATTCATTTTACAAATTAAAAATTAAATATTCATTTTATAAATTAAAACTAGAAATTATTATTTAATTTTTTAAAAATAATATAATTTATAATCATGGTCATTAAAGTGAGTACTACTATCATTTATGTTGAAATGTATATTGCCATTAACGTAGAGTACTACTATCATTTATTTATGTTGACATGTATCTTTAAGTTGAAATGTATCTTCATGAGTTTTAAAAACATTGTATTATTTATTATGATCAAAATTTGATCTTACATTTTTCAACCAATATTTTGACAAAGCTATATTTTTTTCGAGTAGATTTGTATTACAATTGATGTAATAGAATCTGGTAATAATATAATTTAAAATATTTAAAGGTTGGTCTTATCTTGGAAGTCTAAAATATTGTAACTCTACTTATTTTAATCCAGTCAGTTTGGTCCTTTAGGTTTAATATTTTACAAAGTGAGATAACAACAAAATTACACGATAATACATAGTAAATATAAGGAAAATGAATTCAATTTTCTAATTGAGGGGTGCATCAATAATCTTTGATTTGGATCTTTATAGCTCTCTCTCCTTACTATTTGCATTTCCTAGTCTACTTACTCCACAAAGATAGCTACAATGGTTGGTTTGGATCTTTATAGTTTCTTTTACTATTTGCATTTCCTAGTCTACTTATTCCACAAATATAGCTATAATTGTTGGTTCCTCCAAAACTAGAGTAGGGTTACTTGTTGTGCCCATGAATCCCTATTAACGTTGGAAGATGAAGGCGAGTTGCAATTCGAAAGATCAACAATTTTTGAGAACCCCATTGAGATTCCAAATTTAAATATTTCCTATGAGGGACATGCATGAAGGCATTGACTTCTTGAATTGATTCCTTGAGCTCGAATAACTTTGATGCAATTTCCACAACACAATCATCCCTAATTATATGGCCCACAATTTCTTTTCACATTCCTCGTACCACATGTTCCACCTATAATGGAGTTCATGACACTACATTGGGTCTATGCATTCTCCTTGTTGTCCCCCAGGTTGTCCCCTATCTCTCATAGAGGGGCCAAATGATAGGGTATAGTGTGCAAGATGCACATTCCTGTGTAACTCTAGGCCTTTGATCTAGTTCTCGAGCCAGAGGGGATGGAACCCTCAATATTTCCTAAGGAAAGAGTCCTTGCCTATCACCTAAGGACAACCTATTTAACAAATGAATCTCAAAATAGGTTTATAAATGAGAAACATGTTGCATGGAATCAATCTATGCTATTGATTTCCAATAGGAATAGGATGTTGAATTTTAATTTGGAGAAAATTCAAAAGGGGCCAACCAATAAGGGGTTTAATAGGAATCAACCATAGTAATGATCTTCTAAACCATAGGCGCCATAAGCTAGTTTGGCTTGGAAAATAACTCAGAGAAGAACAAAATGGGTAGAGGAGGTGACAAAACTACTTTCTTAGCACATATTCATTAGACAAAAAACCAACCGACAAGACAAGGATAGATCCATTATCTTATTCAAGATTGTGTAAGATAGAGAATGAAGAGGGAAAAAACCAGTGTAACTTGCTAGTATTTATTATTCACTAGTGGCAACAAACTTGGTCTTGATTTCACAATAAACCCAAAAATTCATTAATAAAACAATAGTTCAAGTATTAGGGACTATAGAAGTCTCATATCTAAAACAACCATTCTATTGTAAAAAAATGCACAAGGGGTTGGGATTACATAATCATTGTCTTGGGCCTTCTTGCTTCCCTTTATAGAGCCTACTACACAAAAAATTTTAACAGTAAAAATGAGAATGAAAGACATGAGAAGCGAAAGGAGGAGAAAGTTATTCGTTGTTGCAAAAATGTGATGCTCCAAAAAAATATTCAATTTTAATGGCCTTTGCCTTTGTTTCACCTTATTCCACTATCAAAAAAATTAAACTCTCGAATGAACAAACCTCTCATGTAAAAGAGAAATCTCTCTTATTTACCATCAAGAAAAAAAGCATGCCTAGTACTTAGATAGGAAAACATATTTGGAGCCACCACTCTCTCTTAATCCTTTAATCTCACGAGCCGTTAACTAAAATTTTTGTTAACTCACACTTTGGGGCTACCACTCTCTCTTAATCCTACAAAATTAGGGCAACGTGTGGGATTTCAATATCGAAAATGGTTACTCTAGCCATGTGGAGATTCCTTGCTATATGTCTTCTCTTCATAAGGCCACCTTTTTTTTCCAAGTACAAACCTTCATTTAACTTTGAACTTGGATATATTTGAATACATTCGAACTTAGGTGACGGAGGGTCTATTTGAAGAATCGAGCTTGATCATTGAAATTGGGCTAAGGAATTAACTCAAACAGTGAGAAGGGGGCCTAATTTGATGAATTAGGTGTACTAGTTCGAACAATAAAAAGGGGGGTGAATTTGAGGAATCAATCTTGATCTTTGAAAGCAGGCCAAGGAAACAGTTCAAAAAATGAGATGGGGGAATAATTTGAGGAACCATGCCCAGTATTTGAAATGAGTCAAGGAGACACTTCAAACAAGTTATAAAGGGTCCACTTAAGGAATTGAGATGGATCTTAAAATTGGTTACACTGTCCATGTCGAGATTCCTTTCCAAGTGTCTTATCTTCATAGGACCACCTATTTCTTTGAAGTATAGGCCTTCATTTGCCTTTAGATTTGGATGTATTTGAAAAAAATCAAATTTTAGTGATAAAGGGCCCATTTGAGGGATGAGGCTTGATTAGTGAGAAGTCAGGCCAAGACATACGCTTGACTAGTGAGAAGGGGGGCCAATTTGAGGAATCAAGCCCAATATTTGAAATAATCCAAGGTGACACTTCAAACATGTTATAAAGGGATCACTTGAGGAATTGAGATGGATATTGAAATTGGGCTAAGGCATTAGCTCAAATAATGAGAATGGGGTATGATTAAGGAATTGGGCCCAATCTTGAAATTGTCCAAGGAAATAGTTTGAACAATGAGAAGGGGGGCCGATTTGAGGAATCATACCATATCTTGAAATTGACAAAGGAAATACATTGAACAATTTATAAAGGGATTGTTTTGAGAAATTGGTCTAGATTTGAAATCAGGCCAAGTCAACAAATTGAATAGGTGAAGTTAGGCCTGATTTTGAAATCGGGCATGATTTGTTAATTGGCATGAAAGAAAAGTATAAACAAGGAAGAAAAGGCAAAGGTTTTAAACGTTTGTGGAGGGTTCCAAAGGATAAAAAGTTAAGGTAAATTTGGCTAAGTGCGAAGGAATCCTTGAGTACATTAAAAGTATGAAGGAAAGGATTGGTTTCAAATGTAATTGGCCAAGCAAGTTCTTTGGTCTCAACAAGGTGATTCAACTCCTTATGTTGGATGGATCCTCTCTATGAGGTGCCAAGATCTAAACTCTAAGGTGAATATATTAGTGCCTTAATCCATTAAGCCATGGAGTCAAAATATTGTTTACAATCTTGGTAGAAAATTGGACATGAAAAAATAAAATGAAAGGACATATACATGAATAAAAGTACATAACCAAAAATTGGAAAGAAAAAGTCACCGGTAGAGGGTGGAACTTCTACGTGCCTAGTCACAAGCCTACACTTAGGAATGCATAGTGGTTTAGGTGCCTAAAATTGACAGGAAAATCAAACCATTGCCTCTCTAGGTTAGCCAAGAATAAAGAGTTGGGAATTTTGGCACATATTTATTCTATGACATATGGGCCCAGCCAAAAAATTTGAAACTTCCAATTTTTTCCAGGGTCTTCATGTATTTTATTGCATAGGAGAACTAGATCTCCTTCCAAAAAAATATCGAGCATAACATTTTTTTCGAACATTTTCTTCATATTATCATGATACTCTTTAACTCTTCAATATAACTCAGCTCTTTTATCTTGGACTTGCACTAGCTGATTTATCCTTCTCTTGATGTTATCAAGATTATATACTATATTTAGTAGTATTTTCATTATAGGTAGCTCCAATTGAGCTGGAATAACTACCTCCATGCCATATAATGGATATACAAGAGATTTCCTTGTATCACTCTTGGTGCTAATCCTATTTGACTACATAACATATCTGAGTTGGGAGTCCCATGATCTTGTTTTAGTTGCAAATGTATTCTTAATGATCTTCATGAGGTTCTTATTCGAAGACTCAACTTGGCCATTTTCTTGAGGGTGGTATGTGGATGAATGATCTAGGATGATGTTGTATTTATGGAATAATGCTACCATACCTAGTGAGGAAAAGGCCTTCAAATTATCTACAATTATTTTGTAGGGAAACTGATCCTAGACAAGATGTTATCTCCAAGGAATTTGATGACAACCTAGTTAATGTAATGCCTTGTGGGGATAACTTCCACCCATTTGGTAAAGTAATCAATAGCTATGAGGATCCATTTATGTTGGACATTGGATGGAGGGTGTATTTCACCTATGAAATCAAGAACCCATTGTTGGAAAGGAGATTCTAATTGCATTGGTATTAGGGGCAAGGCCGAGATTTTCTGTTTTCTAGAAAACATTTGGCACTCATGGTAGACCCTAACGAATTTATGGACATCAAAGAATAGGGTGGGAATAAATAATCAAACCCTAGGATATTATGAGTTGTAGCATTAGCTATGAAATGACCTCCATAGATCCCTTAATTTATGTCTCTAATCAACAAATTTTCTTCCTATTTTGCAATACATCTAAGCAGTATCCCATCTAGGTTTCTCCAATTAGTTGAGCCCCAACAACACAATACTTAATAGATTTTAGTCTCAAGGACCTCATATGAAACTTGTCCATTCCTTGCGGTCATAGGCCAATGTCCAAAATATGTGTTATATCTTTGTACCATGGAGATTGGTGATAGAAAGGCTCAATATATGAACCCTCTTTTGTTTCCTAGTCTTATGTCTCTTTAGCTTAAACTACATTTATGCCCATTGTTTTCATGTTACTTTTAGCCATGAGTTTTTCTATATATTTACCTTTAATCAATTTGATGGGTTTTATCACCATCTCATATTCCTAAATTTTGTTATCCACTTTCCCCCTCTTTCCTTCTGCTTATGGTTGTAAGAGTATGTCCTTGATTGAGAGATTTGGGACATGGACAATAATCTGGGATTGCAATATGTACTATATAAAATATTTAAGGATTTTACTATAGCATATGCCTTCTTATCCATGATGTTGTACTTAAAATCTACATCTTTGAGGGATTTTTATAAAAATGTAATAGGTTTTTCATGCCCCTCATCATTCCTCCAAGGAATTCTCCATTCAGGGTTTCCAACTGCGCAATACTTGTCTCGGTTACATGTTGAATCAAATATGGTCCTAACCAATGCATTCTAAACTTTCCTGGATTCAACATGAACTTGATATCGTAGAGTAATACCAAATCTCCCAATTGAAAATTTTTCTATTTAATGTGTCTATCATGCCATGCCTTCTCTCTTTCCTTTTGAACTTGTTGATGGAAATCTGTGACAAAACAATCTTCCTCAAGTTGTACCAACTATGACAATCGCTCCTCTAGTGCACTAGAGTTTGAAAGATAAATGATTGCTGCAATGTGCAGGCTAGGTATAATAAACTCCATTGGAATCATTGCTTCTTTCCCATAGACCAACCTTAAATGTGTATGTTCTGTCAACTTTTTGCTTGTTGTCCTGTAGGCCCATAACACTTCATGAACTCTTAAGACCCAATCATCTCTCCCTACATTGCAGATATTTGTCAAATCATACTCCAAGATTTTATTGAAAGCTTCCACTCTTCCATTGGCCTAAGGATGACATGGTGTACTCTTCTGATGATGAATTTGAAACTCCTTGGTCAATGTTGCAATTATCTTATTCAGAAAGTGTGCTCCTTGATCACCGAGTAAGATATGCAGACATCCAATTCGTGTTATTACATTCTCAAAAAAAAATCACGCAGCAATTTCTGCAGTGCAATCTATGACTGGGGCTGCTTCTGCCCAACTTGTCAAATAATCCATCACAGTGATTATGTACCTTGCCCCTGATATTATTACTTGTGGGTTGATTGGCCCCACGAATTCTATGGCCCATTTATCGAATGCTTGCAACATAACTTGTGGATTTAATGCATTTCATCCCTCCAGGATGGTTTTCCCACTCTTTGACATACTTCGCATGATTGACAATATTCCTTAGCATCTTTGTGAACTGTGGCCCACCAAAGCCCTACCCACAAAATATTTTGTGCAGTTTCTCTCCTGGCATAATGTCCTCCTACAATCATGTCATGTGCTTCTTTGAGTATCATCAATCTCTCGTGTTCCAACACACATCGTCTAAATATTCCATCTGCACCCAACTTGTGTAAATTCCTTGCAATCAACTGATAATCTGTTGCTTTCACTACCGGTTGTTTCTTCTTCTCAATGATTATGTTTGATGGAGACATACCTGTACTTAGAAACTACATGATGGTTGAGAAGTAATCATCCACCATCTTAATTGCAAATAGTTGTGCGCCTTGGAAGCTGTCATCTATATTTCTTGCATATTCTCCTGATAGTATGTGAGATAGATGATCTCGTCCTGCATTCAACTTCCTTGGTTTCACCACAACCTCAAAATCGTATTCCTATAACAATATTAGCCATTTGGATATCCTCCCCCCCCACACTGACTTGTTCACTAAGTATTTTAATGAAAAATGGTCTGTGTACATCTTAAATTGAGACCCTAATAAGTAATGTCTGAACTTATGTAACACATATACCATTTCCAATCCTTCCCATTTTGTGGTAGTATAATTCTTCTATCGTATGGAAATCTTCCTGCTTGCAAAATAAATTGGGTGGTCTATGTCTCCCTCTTCTAGTTGAGAGAGTACTATACCCAAAGCGATGGATGACACATCTACATGAACATGGAACTCCTTGTTCCAATCTGGGAAGATGGAAATCAACGCGGTCACTAGTTTTTTCTTTAAAGTGTCCAAACCCTTATGATAGTCCTCGTTCCATTGAAACTTTGCTTCCTTCTTCAACACCTTTTCGATCGGTGTCGTGATCTGCACATAGCCCTTGATAAATTTCCTACGTTCTCTAGTACCTCATCTGTGAATGGTGTTGGGAATGGGTCATGTAAACAAGAATCATTTGGCTTCCTTAGATCCACACAAATCCTGATTCCTCTTGTCTTCTTATCCTACACTACCATTGGACTGATCAAATCAGATTCTTCTACCAATTTAATGATTTCTGCATCCAACATCCTATCTATTTTGGATTTCACCTTTTCCTTGTACTTCATATTTAACCTATAAGGTCTCTGTCGCACTTGATTAGCTCCTGGTTTTAGCAGAATCTTCATCTCACTTAAGCCCCCATCTATCCCCTTCATCTATGAAAATATCATTTGGAATAGGTCTTGATATTCTCGTAGCAAGTTTGCAATTTTCTCTACTATCTCATCACTCGAGTAATCCCCTATTTGTACAAAATTCAAATTCTCTATCATCCCAATGTTTACCTTCCGCGTCTTTATGGGTTGTGTGTATGTAGCAGACTCAAGCTCTAATCCTTCTACTGCCCGTTCTCCTTCTGTTTCAGATACTTGCATGTTCCTGAGATCTTCTTCATCATGCTTTTCCTTAGCCACATTGTAGCACTCCAATAACTCATGGACGATCATAGTAGCTCTGCAACGAAACCATTTGACGACGTTGCGTGCAGTTGTAAGACCTTAGGTTTGAGTTATCTTTCTGGCCCTTATTTTGAGAAGATCTTAGTTCAAACATTCTATAGCGCTGCATCTATTGATAAAGATTCATGTTCAAACATAAATTTGGATTTGAACCTCTGAGCCAACTCTTCCCATCTTGTTGTCTCTCTGCGCATTTCCAATTCCAAATACTAGTTCTTTGGAATTGTGTCTAGTGTATGTATAAATTTGTGCATCCATTCTGTTTTCCGGTACTGAACTCCATAAAGTCCTGCATTGCTCAACATGAACTACAGGGTCACTCTCTCTTGTATACTTCTGTGAAACACTTCCTCCCTCATTACCAAACCTTACTTGCATTATTCTTCTGCACTGTGACCAGTCTTCCATTCCTTCTTTGTGTGCAACCCACCATCTAGAGAGAGTCACTTTTAGGACAACATCTAGTGCCAACATTCTTTGTTGTTCGGTAACTTGCAACTCAAATGCATTTACAAACAAACTTATATCAATTAACCCATCATACCTGGGTGGATCACATAATTCTATTCTAATCCAGTGCAAGGATCGGGTTATGCATGCACATCATCTAGTTGAGACTTCATGCATCCTCCACTACCAATGCTATAGGCATTCTTCATAATCTGATGCACACAAACTGATACTTCTCCAACTTAGCACACCATTTGCAGTGGGGTTTACATAATCATCCATCCACGTAGTTATGTTACATAAGTTAACAATGTCATTTCCTCTGGCTGGCTATATGCATCTCTTCCCTTCTGATGGGTCCAAGGGTGCATTAACTTTCAAATCTCCAACTTGAAATATAATCTCCCTCCTCTTTAGGTTAATGATCGTCTGGTTATCAAAATCTCATTCCAGTCCCATCAGTGCTAGATATGGTTGACTATCATCCACGATATCAATAATTTTAAAGTCTACCACATTGTGCACTCCATCTATGCTCATAGGTACTCCTGTCAATCAACCAATCGATATTATTTTGTGTTGATTCGCGAGCCTTAACTGAACATGAGACCATACTAGCTTAGGTTTTCCCATCATCTCCCATGTCTACTTAGGTAAAACAGTCACGTCAGACCTTAAGTCCAATATAAACATAGTTACCAACTTAACGAGAACTCTACAAAGTTCATTTTTTGGGGGGTCCAATTTTTTAACCCGATTTTAAAAATAGTGCTATCGGTAGCACCCCCTCTCCCTTTTTAGGTGGTTTTTCGATATTTTAAATTTTTTGATCCACAATGTTTCCACATTTTTTTTAAATGCTTATTTTTCATCTATTTTCAAAATTTTCAATTTTGTTTTTATTCAAAGGTGTTTTTACTCATTTTTCCATGTTTCTTTCAATCTTAAAAATATTTTTTACCATTTACTATGATTTTTCATATAATTGTGTCTCCTTAATTAATTTATCCACAATGCCCAACTAACCCACTTAGGATGGTTGGGCGAGTGGATGCCGTGTAAGTTTTTATTTAATTTTTTAATTTTTTTGGTTTTAATTTTAATTTTAATTTTATGTTATTTCAATTGCAAAATAGTATTTTATTTTATTTTTTAACTATTTTTGTTTTAAATGTTATTAATTTTTTTTTTTAATTTGTTTTATTTTTTATTTTTTCACTTTACTTTCAATTAAAATTCAGAAATTTTGTATTGTAAAATTGTTTTTATTTATTTTTATTTTTTAAAATTTCCTTACAAGTTTATTTTAAAATTGGTTTTAAAATTTTCTTTTTTTCTTTTGTTATT